>CM035406.1:205527795-205535295 GCA_020310875.1 Ceratopteris richardii | reverse complement strand
ATAGATAGATAGATAGATAGATAGATAGATAGATAGATAGATAGATAGATAGATAGATAGATAGATAGATAGATAGATAGACAGATACACAGATACACAGATACACAGATAGATAGATAGATAGATAGATAGATAGATAGATAGATAGATAGATAGATAGATAGATAGATAGATAGATAGATAGATAGATAGATAGATAGATAGATAGATAGATAGATAGATAGATAGATAGATAGATAGATAGATAGATAGATAGATAGATAGATAGATAGATAGATAGATAGATAGATAGATAGATAGATGGTGTTGGGACTTCACTCACTAATTAGGCATGGATATATGAAGACATATGGAGACATATGATGGAGGAAAGAAGAAGTGAAGGAAAGACCTACAGAAAATCAATCCTCAGTGAAGGGATAATTTCACTATTGTAAATTAGTTCAAAATTAGAGTCTAGATTTGTATTTGATCTTTAGAACTTACGAGTTCAAGTCTAGATGAATGTAAACCATAGGTATATAAGTTAATTTGAGTCAGAAACATGATAGAGAGAACTCAATTTTGTAGATTGAGTGAGTAGGAAAAAGTCGTGTATTTTCTGAGAGAGATGGTGAGAGAAAACTTCTGAGTCTGAGAGAGTTTTCCATGGCTGTGAGCAAAATTAGGCCAAGCCATTTTGTACACATCTTCTCTGATTATCAACACATGTTTGTGTAGAAGTATTGTGTCTAATTCCTATTGTACATTGAGTTTCAAGTCATTTCATATGACTATGTAAGGTAGTTGACAGTTACGACTTTTCTGGCGCACATTTGACTGATCTTCTTAAGGTCAGATCTCGAAGCATAGTGTAAAGTTTTTGGTAAGTGATAGCTCGTTTGAAAGCTACTATCCTCAACTACATTTGGTCAAAAGATCTTTGAGAAACGGGACGCGTACTCAGAGAAATCAGCTTAAGAGTGGAGGTATGTCAAATCGATGAAGTCATTTTTCAGTTTTCAGACATAGTGGAAAGTTTGATACAAAATCAGAAGATTCTGAAGTTATTACTTGAAAGTTTTGGTTATTATGTGTTGCTTAACATTAGCAAGAACATTCTTTAGCAAGTGATCAAAAGATTTGGCAAAGATTGAGTTAATACAGGTCAGATTGAAGGATTGAAGAAAAGGCGCAGATTTCTGTGAAGTGAAATTTGGATTTTCACTAAGTTTAGAGATGAAGATTCACAATGTGAGTTTTGCTAAGCTAATGATGGTTATGGAGGTCTTCTAATACCACATTAGTTTGGTTCTTGTGGTGTTTTACACACCAACAAGTGGTATCAGAGCAGATAAGGTCCTCGAGAGTAAAGGGAGAACAGATACAAGAAGAATTGAAGAGTTCTTTATCAAAGAAGGAGGAAGCTGAGGTGTTCAACAACAAAAGTCATCAGAAGGTTATTTCGAAGTCACTTCCAAGGGTAAAGGTCTACAAAAGGTATCATTCTTTAACCTTACACTTACAGGTTGAAGCAGAAGCAAGGATACCATGGCAGATCATGTGTCCATTGACAAATTGGACAGAGATAACTATCCTGCTTGGGTAATGAGGATGGAGGCCTTACTTATGAGTAAGGACTTAATGGTATATGTGACAGGTGAAGAGGAGAAGCCTAAATTTGAAGATGAAAGTCATCCAAGGAAGGAAGAGCTAGAAGCTTTGAAGCTATGGCAGAAGAGAGATGCAAGTGCAAGAGCTTATATATACAACACTATTACAGATCATTTGTTGCCACACATCAGAGGTTTAGAAACAGCTGAAGATATTTGGAATGCTTTGGAAGATCACTTCCAAAACACTACTAAAGCTAGGAAAGCTAGCTTATGGTCAGAGTTCACCACATTCAAGAAGAAGCAAAATCAGAACATTAGTGATTATGTCACTAAGATGAAAGACTTGGCAGATAGCCTTGGATCTATTGATGAGGATATTGAAGATCATAGGTTGATAGCTCAATTACTTGCAGGATTAAGAGGTGATGAAAGGTGGAAGCCTTTTGTACTTTCAACAGAACTTTCATTAAACCATTATGTGCCAGAATTAAATCAATTACTTGGATTGATGCTCACATTTGAGCAAGATTTAAAGTCAGATGGAGACAAAGGTCAAAGTTCTGCAATGTATGTGAAGAACAAAAAGAAAGGAGATAAAGGCAAAGCAAAGGATGAAGAAGAGTCAACAACTCAAGCAAATTATGCAAGAGGAAGAGGTTTTGGCAGAGGTAAAGGTCGAGGTACTGGAAGAGGTAGAGGTAATCAGAACAATAACAAGAAGACATGTTGGATTTGTGGATTGAGCAATCATTTAGCTTATGATTGTTGGCACAATCAACAAGGAGCAAGTCAAAATCAGAACAACAATGGCAGAGGAAGAGGTGGAAGGTTTCAGAATCAGTTTCAAAGAGGAAGACATAATTCAAGAGGAAGTTTTGGTAGAGGTGGTGGAAGAAATTGGAATCAGAACCAATCATACAACACTACATATTACAATTATGCAAATGATACACAGAATGACAACCATACAACATTGATGATGAATTCAATAAGTTCATCAGAGAAGGAGGATCTCAAGGTATTTTATATTGATTCTGGTTGTTCAAATCATTTATCAGGTAATATAGAATTGTTGTCAGAATTGGAAGAAGGCAATTCAAGTCATACAGTACAAACAGGTGATAATACAAAACATAATGTGCATTCAATTGGAAAAGTGAAGTGCAGGAGTGGAGCTGATTTATTAACAAATGTTTTGTATGTTCCAACAATACCAAAGAATCTAATTAGTGTTGGACAAATAGTGGAAAAAGGTTTTCAAGTCAGATTTACAAATGAAGGGGTATTTGTTGAAGATCCAGAGGATGCATACAAACCCATTGTTTGTGGTAAGAAGGAAGGTAGACTTTTTACTCTCAAAGTACAAGGAAATGTTGGTCAAGCCCTAATCACACATGGTGATGAAGTAATTACAGAGTTAGATCTTTGGCATAAAAGATTGGGACACTTCAATGAAAGAGGAATCAAAACTATGGTGGAGAACCAATCTGTATTGGGACTACCAAATGTGAAGAATCAACATATGATATATAAGTGTGAAGCTTGTCAGATGGGAAAAGCTCATAGACAACCATTTCAGAAGAAAGGTTTCAAGCATGATGGTTTGCTTGAACTCATACATACAGATGTATGGGGGCCAACAAAAGAAGGTTCAATAAATGGATCTAGGTATTATGTTTTGTTTATTGATGATGCTACAAGATGGATAACTCTTTATGTTCTAAAGGAAAGATCAGAAGTCTTTGGAGCCTTCAAACATTTTCATGCTTATGCAGAAAGAGTTACAGGTCAAAAACTCAAGAGGCTAAGGTCTGATGGAGGGGGAGAATACTTCTCCCAAGAGTTTAATGATTATCTTTGGGATGCAGGTATCAAAAGAGAGATAACTTGCAGGTATACACCTCAACATAATGGGGTGGCAGAAAGGAGAAATAGAACATTGGTTGAGTTTGCAAGAGCAATGTTAAAAGAAAAGAATTGCCCTAATTATCTTTGGGCTGAGGCTGTAAATACAGCCACATACCTTGTGAATAGGTTACCATGTGGAGCTTTGAATGGTATGACCCCCTATGAAGCTTGGTGGGGTAAGAAACCAACACTTGACCATTGTAAAGTGTTTGGGTCAATTGCTTATGCTTATGTACCATCACAACTCAGACATAAGCTTGAACCAAAGGCAGAAAAATATGTGTTTATTGGGTATGATGAAAAGCAAATGGGTTATAGGTTATGGAGTCCTTTAACTAAACATTTCATTGTTTCCAGAGATGTGACTTTTGATGAACAGAAGAGTTGGTATGCAGATAAGGATTGTGATCTTGAAACATTTGAAGAAGAGATAAGGAGTGCAAGAGGTAAGTCACATATGCAGATAGATGGAGATGAAGAACATATGCAAGCAAGCACATCAAGAGTTGAATCATATAGAAGGAATGAAGATGGACCAATATTTGATGAAGAAGTACATCCAGATATACATGAAGAGTGTGAACCAAGAAGGTCAACCAGAATGAGGAAGCAACCTACAAGGTATTCATATGACACTTCTTACTTGACTCAGAAAAATTATGCTTACATGGTTAAGGAAGATGAAGAACCTCAAGGCTATGATGAAGCAAAGGGTAAGAGACAATGGGAAGTAGCAATGAAGGAAGAGTTTGATGCTCTTGAAGAGAACAAAACTTGGGATCTTGTCCCAAAGCCTAATGGTAAGAAAGTGATTGGAAATAAATGGGTTTACAAAGTTAAAAAGCATGCAGATGGAACTATAGCCAGATACAAAGCCAGATTGGTGGTTAAAGGCTATGCTCAAACATTTGGCATAGATTATGATGAGACATTCAGTCCTGTTGCAAAGATGTCAACCATAAGGACAATCATTGCTATTGCAGCATCAAGAGGATGGACATTGAGTCAATTGGATATTAAGAATGCATTTTTGAATGGATATATATCAGATGAGGTTTACATGGAGCAACCTCAAGGGTTTGCAGATCATAAGTTTCCAAATTATGTTTGCAGGTTGAGAAGAGCCCTTTATGGTTTGAAGCAAGCTCCAAGAGCTTGGAATTATAGACTTGTAAAGTATCTTAATGATCTTGGCTATCAAAGTTCAAAGGCAGATGCAAGTCTACTTATCAAAAGAACAGATGAAGGTATGATCTACATTTGTATATATGTAGATGACATTATAATTACAGGTACCTCAAATGAAGGAATCAAGGAGGTGAAGAAGCTACTTGAGAAGGAATTCAAGATAAGTGATCTAGGAAAATTGTCATATTTTCTTGGAATGGAAATCACTTATGCAGAGCATGGTATTTATGTATCACAAGAAAGGTATCTCTTGAATCTTCTAAAGAAGTTTAACATGGAGAATTGCAGAGAGGCATCTACACCATTAGAAGTCAATCACAAACTCAGTAGATATGATGGTGCAGAGTTCAAAGACATGAGGAAGTATCAATCTTTAGTGGGAAGTTTGATTTATGCAACTCTAACAAGGCCTGATCTTAGTTATGCAGTTGGTGTTCTTTCTCAATTCATGCATTGTCCAAAGGATCCACATTGGATTGCAGGTCAAAGAGTCCTTAGATATATCAAAGGGACTTTGAAAGAAGGATTGTATTATCCTTTTACATCAGATATAAGATTGAGAGCCTATAGTGACTCAGATTGGGCAGGAAGTCAAGATGACAGAAGGTCTACTCATGGCTATATGATATACATTGGAGATAAGCTTGTGAGTTGGTGTTCAAAGAAACAACACACAGTGGCCTTATCATCAACAGAAGCTGAATACAAAGGACTTGTGGAAGCAGCAAAGGAAGTCATATGGATGCAGACATTATTCAAAAGCTTGGGAATTGATCAAGGTATACCCATTATTCATGGAGATAACATGAGTTCACTATATCTTGCAGTAAATCCTGTATTTCATGCAAGGACAAAGCACATAGAGATACAGTACCATTTTCTCAGAGAAAAGGTAATGGAGAAAGAGATTGAAGTGGTGTACACTTCTACAAAAGATCAAATTGCAGATATTATGACAAAAAGCTTGGATGGAGTAAAGACAAGTAAGTTCAAGGAGATGGCAGGAATAAAAGAGAAGAAGATTATGTGAAGAAGTCAAATCATGCTAATTAGTGATTGAGGGGGAGCTGTTGGGACTTCACTCACTAATTAGGCATGGATATATGAAGACATATGGAGACATATGATGGAGGAAAGAAGAAGTGAAGGAAAGACCTACAGAAAATCAAGCCTAAGTGAAGGGATAATTTCACTATTGTAAATTAGTTCAAAATTAGAGTCTAGATTTGTATTTGATCTTTAGAACTTACGAGTTCAAGTCTAGATGAATGTAAACCATAGGTATATAAGTTAATTTGAGTCAGAAACATGATAGAGAGAACTCAATTTTGTAGATTGAGTGAGTAGGAAAAAGTCGTGTATTTTCTGAGAGAGATGGTGAGAGAAAACTTCTGAGTCTGAGAGAGTTTTCCATGGCTGTGAGCAAAATTAGGCCAAGCCATTTTGTACACATCTTCTCTGATAATCAACACATGTTTGTGTAGAAGTATTGTGTCTAATTCCTATTGTACATTGAGTTTCAAGTCATTTCATATGACTATGTAAGGTAGTTGACAGTTACGACTTTTCTGGCGCACATTTGACTGATCTTCTTAAGGTCAGATCTCAAAGCATAGTGTAAAGTTTTTGGTAAGTGATAGCTCGTTTGAAAGCTACTATCCTCAACTACATTTGGTCAAAAGATCTTTGAGAAACGGGACGCGTACTCAGAGAAATCAGCTTAAGAGTGGAGGTATGTCAAATCGATGAAGTCATTTTTCAGTTTTCAGACACAGTGGAAAGTTTGATACAAAATCAGAAGATTCTGAAGTTATTACTTGAAAGTTTTGGTTATTATGTGTTGCTTAACATTAGCAAGAACATTCTTTAGCAAGTGATCAAAAGATTTGGCAAAGATTGAGTTAATACAGGTCAGATTGAAGGATTGAAGAAAAGGCGCAGATTTCTGTGAAGTGAAATTTGGATTTTCACTAAGTTTAGAGATGAAGATTCACAATGTGAGTTTTGCTAAGCTAATGATGGTTATGGAGGTCTTCTAATACCACATTAGTTTGGTTCTTGTGGTGTTTTACACACCAACAGATAGATAGATAGATAGATAGATAGATAGATAGATAGATAGATAGATAGATAGATAGATAGATAGATAGATAGATAGATAGATAGATAGATAGATAGATAGATAGATAGATAGATAGATAGATAGATAGATAGATAGATAGATAGATAGATAGATAGATAGATAGATAGATAGATAGATAGATAGATAGATAGATAGATAGATAGATAGATAGATAGATAGGTAGATAGATAGATAGATTGTTAGATAGATAGATAGATACATAGAATGATAGATAGATAGATAGATAGATAGATAGATAGATAGATAGATAGATAGATAGATAGATAGATAGATAGATAGATAGATAGATAGATAGATAGATAGATAGATAGATAGATAGATAGATAGATAGATAGATAGATAGATAGATAGATAGATAGATAGATAGATAGATAGATAGATAGATAGATAGATAGATAGATAGATAGATAGATAGATAGATAGATAGATAGATAGATAGATAGATAGATAGATAGATAGATAGATAGATAGATAGATATATATATATATATATATATATATATATATATATATATATATATATATATATATATATATATATATATATAGATAGATAGATAGATAGATAGATAGATAGATAGATAGATAGATAGATAGATAGATAGATAGATAGATAGATAGATAGATAGATAGATAGATAGATAGATAGATAGATAGATAGATAGA
>CM035406.1:205512795-205515295 GCA_020310875.1 Ceratopteris richardii | reverse complement strand
TGGGTTGTGGCATAAAAGGCTAGGTCATTTCAATGAGAGAGCCATAAACGAAATGTCAACGAATGATGTGGTGCTTGGTTTGCCAAAGGTTGAAGGGAAACACATGGTGTACAAGTGTGAAGCTTGTCAATTAGCTAAAGCACACAAAAGTTCATAGAATAAATCAAGGTACAAGTATTCAAATATGCTTGAATTGGTTCATACAGATGTGTGGGGTCCTTCAAGGGACTATAGCATAAATGGATCCAGATATTATGTGTTGTTTGTTGATGATGAAACCAGATGGATTAATTTATATGTAATCAAGGACAAATCAGAAGTGTTCAAGACATTCAAGAGTTATCATGCTTATGCAGAAAGGATTATAGGACAAAAGCTCAAAAGGTTGAGATCAGATGGAGGGGGAGAGTATTTCTCTAAAGAGTTTGATCATTATTTGTGGAGTGCAGATATAAAAAGAGAAGTCACTTGCAGGTACTCCCCTCAACAAAATGGAGTTGCAAAAAGAAGAAATAGAACTCTTGTAGAGTTTGCAAGAGAAATGATGAAAGAAAAGAATTGTCCAAATTACTTATGGGCAAAAGCTATCAATATTGGAACATACCTTGTGAATAGGTTACCTTGTAAAGCTTTGGATGGAAGAACACCTTATGAAGCATGGTGGGGTAAGAGACCTACTCTTGATCATTGTAAGGTATTTGGATGTTTAGCATATGCTTATGTTCCTTCACAATTGAGGCATAAGCTAGAACCCAAAGCAGAGAAGTATGTGTTTATTGGGTATGATGATAGACAAATGGGTTATATATTGTGGAGTCCATCCACAAAGTAATTTCTTGTTACCAAAGATGTTACATTTGATGAGCAAAGCACATGGTATCTAGGGTCAACAAATATTCATGCAGATGTTAAAGAAATACGAAGGAAAGGGAAGACCAAAGTGAGTGTGTATGAAGAAGATATTGATGATGTTGATTATAAAAGTAAATTGCAGGATAATGTTGAAAATGAACCAAGATTTGATCTAGAATCAAATGTGGCTGAGACTTCAAGAAGTGCAAAGGTCAGAAGATCCTTGAGAGAAAGAAAAGAACCTATCAGGTATAGCTTTGATACATCTTTCCTAACAACAAAAGATTATGCTTACATTGTGAAGACAAAAGAGGATCCAATCACATATGAAGAAGCTAAAGGTAAACAGAATTGGGAGAAGGCAATGCAAGAAGAGTATGATGCTCTACTTGAAAATGAAACATGGGAATTGTTGCCAAGACCAAAGAATCAGAAGGTCATTGGATGTAAGTGGGTATATAAAACAAAGAGGTTTGCAGATGGAAAAGTTTCTAGATACAAGGCTAGACTTGTGTTTAAAGGTTATGCCCAAACTTATGGGGTAAATTATGATGAAACCTTTAGTCCTGTTGCTAAGATGTCTACAATTAGATCATTGATTGCTATTGCTGCTTGTAAACACATTTAGATGTGAAGAATGCATTTAGATGTTATCACATTTAGATGTGAAGAATGCATTTCTGAATGGATACATTGAAGATGAAGTGTACATGGAGCAACCAGAAGGCTTCATGGATTCAATTGGATCAGATTATGTGTGTAAGCTCAAAAGAGCTTTGTATGGTTTGAAGCAAGCCCCAAGAGCATGGAATTACAGGCTTGTTAAGTTCTTGAATGAATGTGGATTTCAAGCATCAAAGGCAGATATTAGCTTGCTAGTGAAGGCAAGTGAAAATGGACACATATACATGTGTATTTATGTTGATGATATTATTGTCACAGGTACAGATGCTCAAGGAATCAAGGAGCTTAAGAAACAAATAGAGAAGGAGTTTAAGATAAGTGATTTGGGAAACTTATCTTATTTCTTAGGAATGCAGATTGTGTATACTCAACATGGAGTATATGTTACACAAGAGAGATACTTGAAAAATCTTTTGGTCAAGTTCAACATAGAAGATTGCAAGCCTTCAACCACGCCATTGGAGGTAAATCATAAGCTGAGCATATATGGAGGTGAAGAATTCAATGATATGAAGAAATATCAGAGTTTGGTAGGTAGTCTAATCTATGCTACCTTGACAAGGCCAGATCTGTCATATGTAGTAGGTGTGTTATCACAATTTATGCATTGTCCAAAGAAGACTCATTGGATTGCAGCTCAAAGGGTACTCAGATATATTAAAGGAACCCTAAGTGAAGGTTTGTATTATGGATTTACTTCTGATACAAGAATCAAAGTATTTAGTGATGCAGATTGGGCAGGTGATTCAGATGATAGAAGGTCTAGTCATGGGTATCTCTGTTATATTGGAGATAAGTTAGTTTCTTGGTGCTCAAAGAAGCAACATACAGTTGCTTTGTCATCTATAGAAGCTGAGTATAAAGGAATGGTAGAGGCTGCAAAAGAAGTGATATGGTTAAAGACTTTGTTGAAGATTTTTGGAACTGATCAAGATACTCCAATTATTTTTGGAGACAATATGAG
>CM035406.1:205445295-205505295 GCA_020310875.1 Ceratopteris richardii | reverse complement strand
AGTATGAAGTGTTTATGTGCTTCAAATAGTTTATGTTTTTGGCTAAAAATTGACCATCATGTAAAATGGGCACCCTCCATTTTGATCGAGGGGGGAATATATGTCTTCTTATTTTAATGCATTTCTAGTTGAACGTGGGATAAAAACATCAGTGTATAGTGCCGTATACACCTCAACAAAATTGAGTTTTTGAAAGGAAGAACATGTCACTCATGGAGATGGCAAGGTGTATGGTCAAGAGTTAGGCTTTACCACATAGTTTTTGGCTTTAGGCTATAATGTGTGCAACAAATGTACTTAAAAGGTGTCCCACTAAAGCATTGCAATCTATCACTCCATACGAGGCTTGGCATGGTTACAAGCCATCTGTTGCTCATCTACGTGTCTTTGATTGTCTGGCATATGCATTAGTGCTTGAACAACAATGCAAGAAATTGGATGATAAGGTAGTGAAATGTATTTGTGCTGGGTACAATTCTGAAAGCAAAGGCTATTGTCTTTATCATCCACAAACTAAACACATTTTGGTTAGTTGTGAGGTTGTTTTTGTGGAAGATGCAAATTCAGCCATTACTTTCATGTACTAAGGAGACATCAATTAGCTCTAAAGATGTGTATGACAGTTTATTGACTCTTTTTACAGGTGGACAGTCTAGTGCTCATCCAAATGCGGCAGTTTCTTACCCTTTATAGTTTCCACATGATGATATAGATCATTCCATTCCTGATGTAGATTTACATGATGCACTTGTTGATGAGAGGGCTGATATAGAGGAGGAAAAAACTATGTCTAAATGGCTGGTGCAAACTTTGCAAGATAGCAAATTAGATGCACCTCTATCATATCATACTTGTTCAGGCTCTCATCAAGCTTCTTTTGCACCAGATTTGTATGGTATGGCTGCCTCTAGTCTTTGTGATGAGAATGAGTCTTTTTCATTTGATGAAACAAAAAATATTGAAAATTTGGATGGCTGCTATGCAATCAGAATATGATGCTATTATGAAAAATGGTACCTGTTCTTTACGTGAATTGCCTCCTGGCAAGAAGGCCATTTGCACTAAGTGGGTATACAAGCTGAAGCATAAGCTTGATGGAACAATTGACAAGTACAAGGTTAGGCTTGTTGCAAAAGGTTATGCTCAAGAAAAAGGCACTGATTTTTATGAGACCTTTGCACCCAGATGCCAATTGACTATTGTTCATAGCATCTCTGCACTTGCATCTCATCATGGTTGGAATGTACATCAATTGAGCATTAAAACTACATTTCTGAATGGTGACTTGTATGAAGAAGTGTACATTTTTTAGCTCCGCGGTTTTGTGCAGAAATGACATGAAAACAAAAGTGTGCAGGTTGAAAAAGGCATTATATGGTTTGAAGCAAGCACCATATGCTTGGTATGAAAAGATACATGCGTACTTGATTGCATATTGTTTTGAGAATAGTCCAACTGATAGCACCTTATATGTTAAGCATGCAAATGATATGCCTGTGATCATTGTTGTCTATGTTGATACATGCCATTCATTAAGTACATCAAATAGGATTCGAATGCAACCTTTGCAGTGTTTTTGGTGCATCAATATGGCCATACATTTTGGACTTGTAGGGCATATGAAAATGCAAGAAGACAAAAACTAGTGATTGAAAATGAGAGGAAAATTTGTAATTATCAGGATCTATCATCTTTAAAATTAAATTTAGGAAGGGGTGGAATGAAAGAATTATTAAAGCAGAACCAAAACAAATCTAACCATATGAAGAAAGTCAAAAAGTATGGAAACCTATCATACATATGAACATTAAAACAAAGGAAGAAATGACTGAGAGGAAATTTGAAGAACTAATAGAAGAAATCAAAAGCACAAAAACAAAGATAGAAAATCAAAAACCAAGTATAGAAGAACAATTGGAAATAGATATAAGTGACTTTGATCATGAAATACAAATAGGAGGAAGAAAACTTGAAGATTTACAGTTTTCATTTGATCCAATGCGTCTTTCTAATGAGAATTTTTTTTATCAAGAAAAAGTTAGAGAACTACAAACTCAATTGAACAGACATGAAAACAATCAAATTAAACAAGAAGAATTCGAACAAGAAGAGACCAAACAAATTACTAATAATAGAAATTATGGAAGACAAAGAAATGAAACAGAGAAACAATTTCTTGATGATATTATTAAACAAATCGATAACAATATGAATATAAATTCAAAAAGTTCAAAACATTTAAAATTGAACAAGAAAACTAAGAATTTACCATTACAGAACATATAAGAAATGATTAAAACACCAACTTGATGAGAAAAGATGAATCAAATTTTATATCACATATAACTTTTATAAATTACTATTTTTTTATCTTTTTTATGAAAAAATTTGATGAAAAGTTTTTATAAAACACTTTCTAAGATTTTTTAAGAAGTTATTTAACTAATGATAAGTAATAGTTCACGAAATACAATTTGATCATTTGATTAACTCTCTTTTGAAGTTTAAGATAGGTTCTAGTTGAAGGAAAAGGATTGAATGTATAAGTTTTTGAAGTTGCATGTACATGTCCAAGGAGAATTGAAGAAGATGGAATTAAGGAATGAGCTTGCAATAATTTTTGTTTAGGAGACCAAGCCAATTTTCCATTTCTTGCACCATGAACTTTATATTTGCATTTCAAGTATGCATGTGAAAAATGTAAAGAGCACATAAGTTTTTTCTCCCTTAGGTGCACGAATACTTGCACAGATCTCAAATGTAAATTAATGAATGACGAAATTTTTAGGAATAGAGTTAGAAGTTCAAGAAAAAACTTATTCGACGAAAACCATTACCCTATCTAAGCACCATTATGTTTTTTAATGCATGTGATAGGGTCACATTTCATGACCTTGCATCAAGGCACAATGCTTTTTTTTACCTATGCAGTATGAGTGTTTTTGCAAGCACTTATGTATTTTCACATCGATTGTATGAAAGAGAGAGCACCAGCTTTGACATCAGATGCTACTTCCTTCTTGTTCACACCATATCTTTTATACATGCATTTCTAAGTGTACATGTCATAGGGCTTATTACATGGCCTTGTATAGGCACTTTCTTTTTGAACCCATGTGCATGAAATATACAAAATGATTTTATTTTTAAAAAGCGGCATGTAGATCCTCGTTGGCCCATCGAGGGCGATGTGCAGGTTTGGTGGGGGTGAGTGTTGTGAAGAAATTGTTCTCACGATTATTGTCCAAAATAAAGAAATGGTCTTCAATGGAATTTTATTGATGCGGACCCACAAGATAGTTCAACCATCAAATTTATTCTAACTCGTTTGGAGGTAACTATGCCAATAAAAGAGAAGAAGTGCAACTATCGAAGGTGTATATTGTGGATTAGAAGAAAATGTGTTTATCATTAAGTATGAGTTCTAAATTCTACAAAGAATTTGATGTTTTTGGGTATCATGGTTATCACCTCTCACTATCCAATGGAAAATCGAGATGCATGTTTTGTTTCTGTGATGCTATTTAGAGTGAGCAACAAAGGCATGATGAAGTGATAAGAATGCAACAAATCAAACATAATGCCGAGGAAGGACATTTCTCAAAGTGCTGTTATGAACCATCATATTTAAATTGATTCTCCAAAGGAAAAATAGCGCTGGATGCTTTTTCCCTATGCTCTAGATATTTTTCACTATTGTACGATCGAAGCTCTTCATGATTTATGACATTTGTAAACGATGATAACACTCAAGTAAAGGTGCAATTGTTGCTTAACATGCTGCATCTTACCAAAACTAAAGGGAGACTTGTGGAAAACAGGTCCATGATGCATGGCAGATGGTGGCTCAGGCATGCAAAAAGGAGTTGTGCATGCAGCAGTGCAAGGGACATGATCTTCGATAACTTCCATCAGAATCTGCCGTCAAGGGAGGGTGGGGGGGGTTCAATTTTTATAAAAGAAGATCTCACATGATTTGTTTAGGAGAGGAGACACGCATCCGAAGGAATGCATAACCAATTGTAGCGAAAGTAGCTGATCGAATTTTGCAAAACATCAGAGTGTAGTAATGATTCCTTCACACCTCAAGTCTGACATACTAAGCGCAGATTTAACCAAATGATATTTGAAGTTTGGTAAGAACGTCTGAACGCTATCAATAGAAACAATGTTGGCGTAATTGTTTTATGAAACCAACAAAGGAATTTAGAAGGTACAGCCTGATTTTTGCATTGCATATTCCTTTCTCTCATGAACGTATGCGTGATTTTTGTAGAAAAAAGGGTTTATGTTATGCTGTCTTTATTATAAGATACATATTGTCTTGCGTTCTTATCCCACTTCTTAAACTAAAGTGATTTCCTAAAATCTCCATAATTCAAATTATGTCTTACAACTTCTCAATAAGGTGTTCATGAAAAGGAAAAGAACAAATATGATGAATTATATGTTCTCGAAACACATGAGTCTATGTTATGGTTTTCAATTGAATTAAGCTAGTAATCATCTCTTTCAGTCTCCATTGCACTTGAGTTTGCTCCATGCACCCGGCGTGCACCGTTGGATTTCGCAGTTGACTTGATCCACCAACCGACCCTTTCGCTTTCGACAGTGCATTGGCAGTTGTGAGGACCCTGTGTTCCATGCTCGCACTAAGCACATTGAGGTGCACTATCATTATGTTAGAGAGAGGCTCTCTGCTGGAGTGATTAGTTTGGCATATGTGCCCACACAAGAGAATATTACAGACCTTTTCACAAAGGCTCTACCTAGGGAGAAGTATGAAGCTTTCCGCAAAGCTTTGGGCCTACTTCCTTTTGTGGATTGATTCCACATAGCTTGGCACTTCCTTATACATGAGTGCCAACTCTTTGTTCACTGCATCACTCCCACGGGGGATTTGTTGATATATTAAGGTAATGATGTGTGTGAACACACTAGGATCACCGGGGCACTTTTTTCCCTCTTTAGGAGGTTTTTTCCATGCCTCATATATACGCCTATAACTCTAGCAGGTCACTTATTTTTGTACATTCTCTTGGTACTATATTCAATATTATGTGTTGTGCTCCAAGCTTCTTCTTCTTCCTTGTGGCGTTCACATGCTTCAATAGACCTCAAACTCCAACAAAATTTTTGGTATGAGCTTGTTTTGGCCTTCTAATGCACTATCATAGTGCCTATGTAGGCAATTTCATCCATTTGTTCCAAAGAAATATACAAGTTTTGGTTCGCCAGTACAAGCGCCTCAAAGTCTACCATAGGTTTAATATAGCTCGATATGGTGGTTCTATTCAACTTTTTGAGATACAACTATTTTTTTGCATTAGGGTATTTAGTCAGCGGCCATGGCTAAAAGCAATGATGTATTTCATATGTTGGTAGTTGAGGACAAGTTGTATGGTATTAAGATGCAAAAGAAGCATTATGAGATCTTGAACAAGTAAGATACGATAAAGATGCATCTAATTTACTATCTTTCAAACTATACACCAGCCATTTAGGCATAGTTTTTGCCTCCTCTATATCAACCCTCTCATCATTAAATACATCATGTAAATCTGTATTAGAAATGGAATAATCTATATCATCATGTTGAGCCTATAAAGGCTAAGAAACTACCTCATTTGGACCAACACTTGATTGTCTACCTATAAAAAGAGGAATTAAAGTATTATACACATCTTTGGAGTTAATTGATGTCTCCTTAGTACATGAAAATAATGGCAGAATTGCGTCTTTCACAAAAACAACATCATGGCTAACCAAAATGCATTTTCTATGGATGATGTAGAAGACAACCTTCGCTTTCAGAACTATACCAAAAAAAAATCATTGCTTTATCATCCAATTTCTTGCGTTGTTTTTGAGGCACTAATGCATATGCCAGACAACTAAAGACACATAGATGAGCAATAGATGTCTTACAACCATAACAAGACTCACATGAAGTGATAGATTATAGTCCTTTGGTGGGACATCTGTTAAGTACATATGTTGCACACATAACAACCTCAAGCTAGAAGCTATGTGGTAAAGCTTGACTTTTGACCATACACCTCACCATCTCCATGAGAGGCCCATTCTTTATTTTTGAAAATCCATCTTTTTGTGGTGTATACAACATTGTACACTAATTTTTTATCCCACACTCAGCCAAAAATGCATTAAAATCAGAAGACATGTATTCCCCTTCCCTCGATCACAATGGAGGGTGCCCAATTTACATGCTGACTAGTTTTCAACCATAAGTAAAAACTATTTGAAGCACATAAAACTTTAAACTTTTCTTTCAATGGATAAACCCATGCATGCATGGAAATATCTTCAATAAAATTCACGAAGTAAAGGTAGTTCCCAAAAGAAGGTGTTTACATAGGACCACATACATCACTATGAATGAGCTACAATTTATGACCAACTCGAACTGAACCATCTTTGCAAAAGGAAGAATGTTGCATTTTTCCCAAAATGCAGCTTTCATTGACATGTTTACAAGGTGTCTCAAGTTTGTGCAGAAAGGACACCATTTTAAATTTCTACAAGCATAGCAAACTAGCATAATTCATATGACCAAAGTGTGCATGCCAAAGCTTTGCATGTGAGATATGCTAGGAATTTTGAACTGCAAATGTTGAATCATTCATAGATTTTGCATAGCCTATGAGCTTATACAACCCACAACATAAAATGCAAGAAGAAGTAGTAACATGGCCATTTGAGAGATCATGAATTGTACATTTGTAATCAAGAATTTTGACAACCAAGCCAATCTTGGCTAATGTTGAAAGTGACAACATATTTTTCTTGATCCCTAGTACATACAAAGCATCTGACAATGTGAAAGAACTACCATCAGTAGTAGTGAGAATGCTCTTATCAAATCCCATTATAGGATAAGAGGTTTTGTTAGTGCATGTGACAATATTCCCTATAGGGGCAAGCTTAAATGAATTGAAGAAATTGTGTTGTGAGGTAATACATTTGGTTGCCCCACTATCAAAGTACCAAACATGCGACTCTACTACAGACATATACCACTTATGAGAAGATGGTTCATAGCTATGTATGTTAGTAAATGCCCATTCTTCATTTTGAACAAGATTAGCAGAATCTGTTTGAGGTGTAGAGGCCTTTGTAACAACCATTCCAGCCAATTTCTTCTTTGTCTCTTTTGCGGCCAATTTTGGACAACTCTTTATGACATGATCGTTTCCTTTACAATATTTGCATAATTGTTTCTTTTTTTCTATTTTCTTCTCATCTTTGTCTTTGGTTTTCAATCGTGCAACATTAGCAAATTTTTGCTTACTAGTAGATGAGCTCCATTTACCTATGCCCTTCTGACTAGCTAAGAAAACTTGATTTCCAACATGCATAATAGACATGTTTTTCCGGGAATGATCTTCCTACAACAAAGCATAGACTAACTTCTCAAATGTTAACGCATTTGGATTGCCTTTCATCATCAATTGAAGAATAGAAGCAAAACTCGGATATGAATCTAGAATACCATTAAGAACGATCTAGACAAGTGAACTATCTATTAAGACTTGATCAATAGAAATCAATTGCTCCTTCAAATTTTTAATCTTTATCAAGAAAGTGTCCATGGAATCTCCTTCATTCATGTGCTCACTCTCCAATTGTTTTTGGAGGTAAGCAGCACTAGCCTCATTTCTTGCTTGGTATAAGGTTGTAAATGTATCCCAAGCATCCTTTGTTATCTTGCAAGAGTGATTGTGAGGGATATTGGCATGCTTGATAGACAAAGCTATCAATGCATGTGCCTGAGCATCTTTGGCATCCCATCAAAGTTGCTCTATAGTAGGTGCAATAGGAACTCCAACATGAATAGGAATATGAAGATCATCATCTTCAATGCCATTTGCATTACTTTTAATAACTATATTTGTAGGTGTACTAGGATGCTTTTCAATACCCTTCATAATATTTCGAAACCCTTTTGCTACCAATACATGATGCAACTCCAACAGCTATATATACACTTATAAACCTAAAGAGTTAATTATCTTTGTATATTGATTTGGTAATATAGTGTGTGTTGTGTTCCTCTCCAAGCTTCTTCTTCTTCTTGTGTTGTTTGTGTGCTTTCATAGTCCTCAAACTCCAACAATCGGTATCAGAGGAGGTTGCCTCTTTCTCTTAGGCATAGTCAACATCCTTCTAGTTACAATCTTAGAATCACATGAAAATTGGTGAACATACTCGAGGTAATTTGTGCTCGTTTCAACCTCTGAACACGCTATCATAGTGACTATGCAAGTGACTTTTTCCTTTTGCACCAAACATATAAACAATTTTGGGTTTGCAAGTACAAGCATTTCAAAGCCAGTTATAGGTTTAGTGGATCTTGATTGAGTATTTCTATTCAACTTTTTGAGAGTCAACTTTTTTCATTAGGGCATTTACTCACTTGCCATGGCCAAAAGAAATGATGTATTTTTTATGTTGGTTATTAACGATAAGTTGGATGGTTCTAATCACCCATCATGGGCATACATGTTGTGTCATGTATCGGTAGCAAAAGGCTTATGGAACATTATGCAAGGTGTTGAATTTCACTCTCCTACACTCACAAATATAGTGTTTGCAGATGATGTAGGTGGTGTTGAAGATGACGATCTTCAATTTCTTGGTCCTAATGTGGTTCCTATGGCATTTACTATAGAGAAACTCTGTTGGAATGATAGAGATGCACAAGCACATGCATTGATAATTTTGTTTTTCAAAAACGTCATTATCCCTCCCATTTGCTCTTGCAAAATAAAAAAGATGCTTCAGATACTCTTTTAACACTATAATAGGCAAGAAATGAGGTATGTGTTGCTTACCTCGAGAAACAATTGGAGAGTGAGCATATGAATGAATGAGATTCAATGGACACTTTTTTGACAAGGATCAAGGATTTGAAAGAGAATTTGATTTCTCCCAATCAAATCTTGCTAGATAGCTGATTGTGTAGAGTGTTCTTAATGATCATCCATATTCTTATTAGAGTTTTGCTTCTTTTCTTCAATTAATGATGAAAGGTAATTTGAATGACTTAAGCTTCGAGGAGCTAGTCTCTATTTTGTTGCAAGAAGATCAATCTAGGAAGAACAATTTCAAATTATGCATGTTGAAGATCAAGCTTTCTTAGCTAGTTAGAAGGGAAAAGTTAAATGGAGTTGTCTAGTAGTAAGCAAAATCTACTAACTCTCCTTAGCTAGTTAGAGGTGCAAAGGTAAATGGAGTTGTCTAGTAGTAAGTAGAATCTGCTAATTTTGCACAGTCAAACAAGGAAGACAAAGATGACAAGGAAACAAAATAGCAAAAATGGTTTTGCAAGTTTTGTAAGGCAAATGATCATCTCATTAAGAGTTATCCTCAATTGGCTACAAAAGAGGCAAAGAAGAAAGAGGATCGAATGGTTGTTGTAGAGGCCTCTACACCTAAAATAGTGTGCTAACCTTGTTCAAAATGAAGAATGGGTGTCTATTACTCATTGAAGCTATGAACCATCTTCTCATGAGTAGTATATGTTTGTAGTAGACTCCAATGTTTGATACTTTGATAGTGGTGCAACCAAACATATTACCTCATATATTCTATCATGGGCATTGGAAGATCATTTTGAATACAGTTGATGGCAATTCGTTCACATTATTAGGTGCCTTATATGTGTCAGGATCAAGAAAAATAAGTTATCAATTTCAACACTAGCCAAGGTTGGCTTGGTTGTTAAATTCCTTGATGACACATGTACATTTCATGATCTTTCAAATGGTGATGTTATCATTGCTTCAGATATTTTATGTCAAGGGATATATAAGCTCATATATTATGAAAAATTTGAGAATGATTCAACATGTGTAGTTCATGATTATCATGGTATTTTTGGATGCAAAACTTTGGCATGAATGCTTTGATCGTCTAAATTTTGCTACTTTGCTTCACTTGTAAAAATATGAAAGGGTGTCCTTTCTACCCAAACTTGATGCACCTTCTAAGCATGTTTGTTAAGGGTTGTATTTTGGGTAAAATGCAACATTGTTCCTTCCCCAAGATAGTTCAACTAGAGTTGCATAGAAATTGCAATTGGTTCATAGTGATGTATGTGGTCTTATGCAGAGACCTTCATTTGGGCATTACCTATGTTGTGTAACTTTCATTGATGATTTTTTTGAGCACGCAATTTTGATGAGACCTTTGCTCCCATATGTTGAATAAACTGTGTTCATAGCATCTATGCACTTGCCACTCATCATGGTTGGAATGTACATCAATTGGACATTAAGAATGCATTTTTGAATGGTGATTTACATGAAGAAGTGTATGTATTTCATCCTAGTGGTATTGTGCAAAAAGGGCATGAAAACAAGTTTTCAAGTTGAAAAAGTCCTTGTATGGATTAAAGCAAGCACCATGTGCTTGGTATTAAAAGATACATGCCTACTTGCTAGCACATAGATTTGAGAACAGTCTAATTGAGAGCACCTTATATGTCAAGCGTTCCAATGTACTTCTAATCATTGTTGTATATGTTGATAGTATGTTGCTCAATGGTCCTCACCAAAATCCTATTGTTGAATTTAAGGTTGATTTTCATGTCTTTTTGAGATGTTAGATTTGGGGCATTCACATCATTATTTAGACGTTTAGTTGACGAGGGAATAGATTTGTGTCAAACAAAATAAATTGATAGACTATTACAACATTTTGGCCTTGAAGATTGTAAATCTATTGCCACCCCCATTGAAACATGTTTATAGCTGAGTCTTCATGATGTTTGGAGATGCAATTGATGTTAGTCTCTATCGATAGGCTATTGGATGCCTGATTTACATATGCATAATATGACCTGATATTCAATTTGTTATCTCTCAAATGAGCAAGCATTGCCCAAGCATTAAGCATCAATAGGAAATTAAGCACATCTTTCACTACTTGAGTGGCACCCAAATACTTGGATTTTTTTATCCCAAGGGGGAATCATTATTATCAGATTTGCATGCTTTGTTTTACTCAAATTAGGCTATTGATATGACACTTATGTGCCCATACTACCTCTAACTACAAGTAGGTAGAGGTGATGTTGGAGGATATTGCAGTCACTTGTACATAGAGAAAATACAATATCCAAATCGCATAGAGACAAAGATGCACAATAGACAGAATAGAACAGAGTATTGGGTACAATCTGAAAGAACTTGGAGAAGCTTGTAGGAGGTAGAAAAGTGAGTTGCAAAGCGACGAAGTTCGGTCTAGCCAATCGATAGAAGACCAACCCTTGAGCTTATAGAGACTCAAATAGACCTTATAGGAATTCAATAAGTGCAATAAAAGGAACTATGTACTTTAGCGCGTCAAGGAGAAAGAGTTGATACAAAACAGATAGGTTTGCACATTGACTAGCTCAAAAAACTTACTATCTTTGGATGAGACAATCAACTTCAAATGCTCATAGCAGGCAACATGATTATGATTTGAAAAAATCCTTTTGGAGGCATGATACACATAGGGTTCAATGTATAGAATGCACAAGAGTAGAAGAAATAAGCAAAATATGCATTTGGAATGAACGTAACGCTCAATAGCGGTATCTCTTATTTTTCAAGAATACATAGAGATAGACCCCGAGATAGAAAAACTATGATTATACTGAACTAGATGCTTTGAAAATTTATACATGAACCAGACACTAATAAATTTCCAATGACTGCTAATTTAGCCAATTTGGATCTTTGTAGAGAGAGCAACAGCCTCTGCAAGATTACTATTGTTGAAGAAGATGATGCAGAAAAATGAAGGAGCAGGACAATGATGGCCATAAGTGTATGTATATTGCTTGCATGTAATGTACAAGTGATTTGAAGTCTTTATAAAGAATCTTGAAGTGCTTCATGACTTCTATAAGTGGATTTTGAATTCAAATGAAGGCGGTAAAGGTTGTTGAAGAGAATCAATTTACTTTGCTACAATCTTGGAAAAGTGAAGATCTACTTTGATGTACTTTTAGGTGATTGATTGATTCATTGATTGCAACTCAGTCACCTCAAATTCTTGGAAGTTTACCTCTCTTTTTCTCCTTTTACATGTGTAAAGATTTAGGCTTTTACAATGGTAAATGATCCATAAAAATCTTTTTTTAAAAATACAATAAATGAGCGTAGGTAAAAGAACACTTCAATGGATATTTTGGCATAATCCAAACCATATATTTTTTATGTAGATCAAATCCACCTCAAGCATAGTGTAAGATTGATGATCCAATAGCTCCCCCTCAAGCTAAAGTATGCTTGAGTCTTCATTCTCTAATAGGTTGAATACCTGCCATTGATTTAAATTTGCAAAGCTTTACTCCATCATGCCGTCGTCATCATATTTGCTACTTGCTTTTCAATTGGAACAAAAGAAATGTCAATCTCATTTGCAATGAGCTTCTCCTTGATGAAGTCGTAATAAACCTCTATGTGTTTGGTTCTTGCATGGAAAATAGGGTTTGCTGCTAGATGAATGGGACTTACATTATCTCCAAATATGTGAGGTTTGGAACTCACAAGTCCCAAATCTGTATACAATGATTTTAACCATATTACCTCTTGAGTTGCTATGGTCAAACCTCTATACTTTGCTTCAGTTGAGGATAAAGCAACTATTGGTTGCTTCTTGGAACTCCATGACATTAGCTTTGAACCTGCAAATGCTAAGTAACTAGAGGTACTTCTTCTATCATCCTTAGCTCCTGCCCAATCCGCATCTGAATAGATTTTGATATCCAAATTTGAAAAGCAAGGATAGAATATACCTTCATTGGTTGTACCTTTGAGATACTTAAGTACTCTCTTAGCTACATCCATGTGTGGTCTTCTTGGAGAGTGCATGAATTGGCTTAGCATTCCTATGCTATATAAGATGTTTGTCATTGTATGAGTAGCATATATCAAGCTACCTCTAAAGCTTTGGTATTATTAAATGTCTTCAATTTTCTCACCTTTATAAACACTAAGTTTATGATTCATCTCCAAAGGTGTACCTGCACATTTAGTGTTCTCCATTTTGAACTTAAGAAGTAGATCTTGAATGTATCTTCTCTAAGTCAAATACATTCCTTCATCTATGTATATGACCTGCATACCTAGGAAATATGTGAGCTCACTTAAGTCACTAATTTTGAACTCCTCTTGCATGTGTCTCTTGATCCTTTGAATGCCATTTAGCTCATCACGTGTCACAATAAGATCATCTACATATACACATAGATAGATAACCTCATTGTGATCCCTTTTGATGAATAGAGAAGGATCTGAGTTGCTAGGTTTGAAGCGTTAATCTTGAAGGTATGTAACCAACCTGTAATTCCAAGCTAGATCCTCAATGTATCTTCTCTAAGTCAAATACATTCCTTCATCTATGTATATGCCTTGCATACCTAGGAAATATGTGAGCTCACTAAAGAAGTCAAATATTTTGAACTTAAGAAGTAGATCCTGAATGTATCTTCTCTAAGTCAAATACATTCCTTCATCTATGTATATGACCCGCATACCTAGGAAATATGTGAGCTCACTTAAGTCACTAATTTTGAACTCCTCTTGCATGTGTCTCTTGATCCTTTGAATTCCATTTAGGTCATCACTTGTCGCAATAATATCATCTACATATACACATAGATAGATAACCTCATTGTGATCCCTTTTGATGAATAGAGAAGGATCTGAGTTGCTGGGTTTGAAGCCTTAATCTTGAAGGTATGTAACCAACCTTTAATTCCAAGCTCTAGGATCTTTTTTCAATCCATACAATGCTTTCTTAAGTCTGCAAACATAAGATGCATGATTAGGGTTTTCAAAACCTAGGGGTTGTGACATGTATAACTCTTCACTCCAACCATTTAGAAATGCATCTTTTACATCAAATTGGAGGATTCTCCAATTTCTTGCAGTAGCTACACTTATCAATGTTTTGATTGTAGTCATCTTTGCAAGTAGTGAGAATGTTTCCTTATATTCTATACCATGAGTTTGTGAGCATCCTTTGGCAAGTAATCTTGCCTTGCAAAAATCGTTTCTTTGCTTTTCTGATAGAGAAATGATGCTTGATTGCAAAAAGATGAAAAGAGTCATGTTCGTTCAAGTCTTTGATTGATTCAATTGATTGAGTGATGAAAATATTTCATTTGTATACTAGACTTGTATATTTATTTGTATAAAGTTCATTAACATGTTCCAAACACCTCAAAATCTATCTCTAACTCTTGAAAACCTAACTTGTTAACCCTTAGGAACCCATGATTTCTTATCCTTTCTATATATAATAAAAGTTGGAAGACCATAGAACAAGAAACCCTAGTAAAAACAATTGTAAACTAACCCTTGAAATTGAGTTTTACCCCTTGAAACCAAACCTTAACCCTCAAAAACTAACTTCTAACCCATAAAAACTTGCTTTTAACCCTTAGAAACTCAGAGATTTCACCCTCAATCTATATACTTGACCATTTTTTATGCATTGGCAACTATTGCCATAACAAAACCCTAGAAATGTTGCCTAAAATGTCTTGATTTGAACCCCTAAAGCCTTGTTAAAACAAAACCTTTGTACATAGGTATGAAACGGATTGAAACCTTAATAAAATAAAAGGGAAAAGAAAAAAATAAAAATATTAAAAGAAAAATAGAAAATAAAAAGATAAAAATTTAAAAAAAAATAAACATTAAAATAAAAAATAGAAAAGAAATATTTGATTTTCCAAAAATAGAAAAGAACAAAAAAAATAAGATTTCTTTTTCAAAATAGAAAAGATAAAAAAGAAGATTTTCTTAGAATAGAAAGGAATAGGCTAGAAAATTCTAAAGTTCTAGAGAGAAAACCTATGGAAAAGCTATAAATACATGCCAAATTCTCATTTGGTTTTTCCCATGAAATTTTTCAACTCTTCTCCTCTTACTTTTCTTTGTTCATGTTTTATCAATGATTTATTTTCTCTCCATGAACTTAACTCTCAACCTCTCCACCTTTGACCAATGCCAATAGAGAAAGGAGAAGGGAGAGAGAGAGAGGGGAGAATGAGAAAGCGAGGGAGAATGAGAAAGAGAGAGTGAGAGAGAGAAGCTTCTATCTCTCTTCCCCCACCTCTCTTCTTCTTTCCTCCACAAGAAACTTGAGAGGTTGCTTTTGGAACTGTGATTAATATATAGCTCCCACTTATACTGTCTCTCATGACTTCTTCACTCTAAGCGTTTTAGTTTTTATTTACCAATACTTTCCTCACGATAGACGCTTCTCTCTATCATTTCATTTTGCCTCCTTTTGTCTCTAGTTTGTGATTTTGATTAAGATCATAGCATCCAGCTGATGGTTTTCTCTCCAGGCAGTAAATATGCCATGGAGTGGGCATTGAAACACAGTGAAAGGAAAAGATTCCACAATAGCTTGATGGGACTTCTTCTTTTGGTGGCAGGAGAAAACTATCAGAGGATCATGTTGCACCTGAGAGTCCTCAGTGCCCTTAGCAATGGATGTAAAACAACTTTGGTAAGGGTGGAAGGGAGCAAATATGCAGTTTGATTTTCCAAATGCATCTGCAAGGAACGAGGTTCTTGTGGCTCTCAGAGGAAAGAATGAATTGTGGACTACAAAATTAGAGAATTAAAGATGGTGGTGTAATGAAACAAGGAAACATCTATCGGAAATGATTCATGTTTTCTCTTGTTTGGCAATAGGTGCAAGTTTCCCACTAGGGAAGCAATCTTCCATCAGAAATGCATTTCTCAAGTACCCACACATCATCTAGCTTGTTTGAGGACATGAGAACATTGGTTGGGAGTTAGATGCAATTCTAAACATTTGATTTTTGGTCTCACTTTTTTCTAACGCAGATCCTCATCGTCCTTCTTATTTGCTTTTTGCTATCTGCCAAAGGTCCATCAAGAACATTTTCATTTCCACAAGCGCTTGCTCTATCGATCTTTGGGGAGAGACATCAGTGGAGAGAGGCTATAACGTGTGTATGTGTGTGTGTGTGTGAGAGAGAGAGAGAGGAGATAGAGAGAGAGAGAGATAGAGAAAGAGAGAGAGAGAGAGAGGGAGAGAAGAGACAAAGCCACTATTGCACATGCATAGGGGTGATTGAGAGAGAGAGAGAGAGAATTGAAGATTTGGTAGAGTTACACAGAGATGAAATCAAAGCAACAAAAGAATTAGGGATTTGGTTGATGGAATAGGCATAGAAAGGGGTTTGATGCACATTCAAAGATGGGTCACAATAGATCAAAATGCAGAGATGAGTTTGACTACAGAGAAATTGAACAAAAATAGAGAGAGAGAGAGAGAAGAGAGAGAAGGCAATGAGCAGATCTAAACTGAAGAAAAACACTACATTAGGGATTAACAGGGGAGAGGAAGAGAATGAGAGAGAATAAAGAAGTTGGGCAGTTAATTCGTAGATGGCGGTGAGAGAGAATTTGAGAGAGAGAGAGAGGAAGAGAAGGGGCTATTGATATGGAAAACCAAGGCAGTCACCTACAACAAAAAGATCACATGCAGAGGGAAAGCAAAAACGAGAGAGAGAGAGAGAGAGGGGGGGAGAAATGGGCATTGAAGGTGGTGTGTAGAGGTGATGGTAGCAAAAATTAGTCAAGAGAGAGAGAGAGGTTATGTTATGAGGTGGATTCTTGTGACAATCAAAACGAACATGTAGAGAGATTAAAAGAGAACTCGTGAACTACTATAATCCACAATCAAAGAGAGGGAGAGAGGAGGCGACTAAAGCATAAATCAATGCACATAAATCCGACAAAGAGAGAGAGAGGGAGAGATAGATAGATAGATAGAGAGAGAGAGAGATGCACAAGAGTCTGTTAAGCTTCTCAGTATACTTTTCTATGCAAATTAAATAGAAGGGAATCTCTAAGATGCAAAGATATCGATAATTGCCAAGAAGGTTGTTAGCAGAGAGGGACGGGGATATTTTATGAATCCTGCAAAGAACTCTCAGCTTTCCTTAGCTCGAGGCACATTTTTGAGCTTAGATGCATGTGTTTATATGTGTTTCTCTTCTCATATGAAAGTTCACGACCTACTTATTGAAGTATCATGAAAGATCAACACACTCTAACTAACTTATATGGTGCACCAAATTAGATCGAGTTAGATTTACAGAGTTGAGCCTTCTTAGAAATGATTCTATTGTTTTATCATTTACCCCTCTAATGAATGATGCAACCTTGCGCAAAGCTATTTTGCAAGAAGATGATAATTTTAATACATATGTGTTTTCTTAGAATGCTTGAACTTTGCTTTATTTCTGCATTTTTTGACAACGATTATGTACCCCTCTATCGTGACCTTCATGGCCTTTACAAAGATAATCATTGCAACTTTCCACACTTACATCATGCACACAGAAAGAAAGAGCAATCGAGAGAGAGAGAGAGAAGTCGACAATTTTAGGGAATTGATTTTGTGTTTTGTTGATGATTATTTAATTAGTAAATAAAGAAAATTAAAATATAAAAGAGAAATAGAGAACTGTTTTTCTTTTGATGAGTGTATTATTTTTCAAATGGACTAATAAATGGTTTTTTTCCATGAAATGTTTCAAACGATTACCCAAAGCTTTGAAGACCGAAGTGAAGAGAAGGATTTTTCTGGCATCGCAGCTAAGAAGACCAAAGATTATCATTCCACATCCTGTAGTGGAATCCTCACTTTTAGCATTGTATCATCACATAGATTTACCTTCGTATATTGATATTTTGATCGATTATGTCATGATCAAACATAATGTATTAGCTCATTGCATACATTTGATTTAGTCTTTGTGTCGATGACTACGGTTTTGAGTCATTCTATTTTTGTGTTCACATGTATCTTTCACAATTGAGAAATGTGTAATTACTTTCTCTCTCCGACCTGTAGTGAGCTCCCCTGTCTTACCCTTTGCTAGGAAGAGGTGCCCAATGCAAGAAACCCGTTCACTAGACAAGAGAGACGTGAGGCACATGCATACACTGGAGCCTGATCCAACCCTGACTGCTCCATCCCATCAACACAGTGAATGTGACGTGAAGCGAGGTGGTTGCCTTGGTGATCGGAGATCCTCGACTCGCCACCCACACCTTCAAATGAGAGAAAGAAACCTTGCTTTTAGATCAGATTTCCAGGTATTTTCATTTTAAGTTCTTTCAATATCTACATTGCTTCACGAACAGAAAGAGAAAGACTGATTTTATGTGCTTGAGTCTGATCATTCACATCTTGCATTATTTTAGATCATTCGCTTGTGCACTTTTCTATTGTTTTTTAAATTAGAAATCTGCTACTTACATAGTTTAGATAAAAAGAAGAAGATAAATTAAAAAACTCAAAAACATATTAAATTTTTGAAATTAAAAAGAAAGAAAACTTAAAAATTCAAAAAAAAATTAAGTCAAGAAAGAATTCAACTGATTAAAAGAAGAAATAAATCAAGTTAAGAGAGAAAATCAAGTCAAGATAAGAGAAAAATCAAGCCAAAGTCATCACATAAAGTACTGGAATCCTTGAACCGATTTTGGCCTAGGGAGTTGATTAAAGAGACAAATCTTTAAGCTAGCTTTCACCTCCTGGCTCAAGACATATCTATTCTTTTCATTGAGCTCTAAATCTGAGTTAACAAAAATACTCGAGCCATTTACTTTGGATTGTTCTACACATTAGGACAAGCCAGAGAAGAGATACGGAAGGAATGTTTAAAGTTTTAATGATAGAAAAGCAAGGGGCTTGAGTGGTCCAAGCAATGTTAAGAGATAAAGGGAAGTTCACTGGGTTGAATATGACTGATTATTTAGACAATATTTGAAGACCTAGCTCAGATCCATGGATTACATGAAGAAATGTTGACTCATTTCTTCACTCGAGTAGTATTAGGGTCGATTCTAGCATCCATATCAGTTCATATAGGAAAGACATGACCTAAATTTAGAAAAGAGCAATTTTTTCTATTTAGAAGATTTAAGTCAGCATAACAGCGAGGGTTTCTTGCGATGGGTTCATTCCTTGAAACTTCCTGCATCCTTAACACACCTTTTGAATGATTTCCTGAGGAGGTAAACTCAGCTTCCTCAAGCTAACCTAGACTCTCTAAAGCGGGATTTGTAATTTCATTTGTCAAGATTTTAAGTCCTGAGGACAAGACTCAAGTCGAGAGAAGAATTAGGAGCTTGGAAAAGGTTTGGGTTGACTGAAGATTGGGTCAAGATTAGAAAAGAAGTAGAGGTAGTTGTTGAGATGAGGCAAGGATAGGCTATGTTATATGATAGACCTATTTAGACAGGTCCATTACCACCTAGGGATACACATGTTCCAATGATTCCAAATGTGTCTTCAGCATCAACTCGAGCTAATGTTGCATCCACATCTCGCACATCATTGGAGTTGAAGTTGGAAATCCTTAGCAAGCAGATAGAGAACGTCATGAGGATGCAGGCCTCTCTATCCAAAGAGATTGCAAGCTTGCATGACAAGGTCTATTATATGGGTTATCAAGACCCCACTCCTTCTTTGGCTAGCACTAGCTATATAGATGTGATGTAGAGAAATGATATGCCATGTAGGGATATGTGATGCCTCAGGATGCACCTTCAGTGCAGCCCGTTGCTCAGCCGACCCATGCACCACCAGTTCAACCCGCATATCATAGGAATGCTAGACATTTGAGAGACGAGGAACTAGGGGGTTTGGAGGAGCAAAGAGATGTATTTGGTGTGATGCACATGAGCATTTTTCCTATGCATGTGGAGAGCTAAAACAAGCCAAAGAACACCAGTTAGTGATTGACATAGCTTTGTGACTTCAGAACTTAGCTTCCTCTACCTGTGAATCGAGGGAAGGGAGGGATGAAGAAGTTATATGAGACTCTTTCAAGTACAAATGTCAGCACATCAGTAGCACAATTAGAGCCATTAAAAGAAGGAGATGAAAAGGAAATTAGGCCACAACCGCAAGGAAATTACTCGATAGAAGCCTTAGTGAGAGCCAGGGACGTGATCATGCAAAAGACTACCTAGAAGTCTCCTGTAGATTAGTTCTCTGTCTATTCACATAGCCAATGTAGCGGAAAAGAGATGAAAAGCAAGATGAGGCTGAACCGAAGAGAAGAGTGACAAAAAAACAAAGTAAAGAAGCTGAGGAAAAAGCTAAGAAAACTAAAAAGAAAGTTCACTTTAAGGAGTCTATCACTTCTTAGGAAGAGGCAAAAAGGAAAGAAGAGAGGGAAAGAGTCCAACCGAGCCAATCAAAATTCAAGAATCAAATAAAGGAAAGGAAAAGGACCAAGAACCTACTGAAAAGGCTGAAGATACTCAAGAAAATGTTCAAGAAAAAGAGAAGAAGAAGAAGAAGAAGAGAATGCCAAAGGCTATATTAATTTTTGAGCTTGAGAAGAAGAATGATGCCAAGGAAATATTAAATGATATTTTATTGAAGAGCCAAGTGACCATGTCCTTGGAACAGGTCTTGTCTATTCAAGTTCTTCCAAAATAGTCAAGCTACTTTCCAACTGGATTACATTTTCAATCTTCTCATCAAGTAACATGAATCTTAAATTCTTGTAGTGTTTTTATAAAATTTTCTAAATTTATTTGAAACACTTTCTTTTTTAAATAAAGCAACTTGAACACAGAAGAATATATAGAAAAACTTTGAAAATTAGTTAAAATCATGTGAGACATCAAACCAACTCCCACCGTTGTCTCGCTCAACAGTGGATCCTAGCAAAAATTTTGGTCAAAACAAGCTCCATACTCTCCTATGGGTGTACAATCATCACAATCATGAGAGTTAATGGGATGTTTTCTCGAATTCTTTCTATTTCTTGAATGATTTGGACAAACAGTCATTACTTGTAAGGATTGTGGACCAAATCTTGATCGGATTCTTGCATAGGCAGATCCATCATCCATTACCTTTATTTCCATCTGCACTTCAGCTATGAAAGGTTGACCAAGAATAGCCTCATACAAATAGTGATCTTGGACAAAGAAGTGGAATTCCTCAGAAATTCCCCCTATCCTCACGGGTACAAAGGCACATGCTCCAAGCAAAGCTCCAGAGCCATTATTGGTAGTCGTCATCCTCTAGCCATGCTCCTTGTCTATGGGCCATCTAAATTGGTCATACAACTTCTTAGATATCACATTTATCTCTGACCTTGAGTCAATCAAGGCCAAAGCTAAACATGAGTCTTTGTCATTTCCTAATTTTACTTTCATTTTTGGCGTAACTATTGCCCAAAAGTTCCTAGTATGCTCACTCTCAGATCTTGTCGTCTCATCATCATGTATAATTGGTCCTAAAGAATTGCTATTTTCTTGACATCTTGCAATCTCATCAACTTCATCATCAGAAGAGCCACTCAAGGTTATAGCTTCATTCATCACTTGAGTGTCTTCAGATGCCTCAATACAAAGTATAAGGCTGTGGAGAAGAAGCTGAAACCCATAGCCCAACAATTGCCAAATGATAGTCATGAAAAGTATCTAAGAGTGCTTGATGACCCTATGCTGAGAAGACGAGAGCTTATAGGGCATCATTTTACGGAGGATACTGTTAGACACATAAAGTTTGGAGAAAGATCATTTCTTAGCAAAAAAGACAAATAAAAGTTCATAGAAGTAATCAAGAAATACGAGAAAGCATTTGCACTTTTCGTCATGAGATAGGTTGTGCAGATCTGAAACAAGTTCCGCCCATGATTATCTTTACATTGCCACATATACCATGGAATATTCGACCTATACCAGTCCCAAAGGCTCACTTACCTGAGTTGATGAGGCTATTAAAGGAAAAGATATACATGCAAAGATTTGAACCATCTTCAGCTCCATATTTGAATAGGTGGTTCACGATGCCAAAGAAGAATGGGAAACTTTGTTTCATCCAAGATTTGCAGCCTATAAATAAAGTCATGACCAAAAATGTAGGAACAGGACCCATAGTAGATGAGTTTGCAGAAGAATTTGATGGGCATTCCATCTACTCCATGGGTGATCTATATTCAGGGTATGACCAATTTTAGTTGACTACTAAGAGCAGAGACATCACGACGATGAAGACTCCATTGGGCCTTGTATGCATGTGTACCTTGCCACATGAGCGATGAATTTTGTAGTTCACATGATGAATGCCATCAATCTAGTCCTACAAGACTTCATACTTTTAGTGACTATGCCTTTTATCGATGATATTTCGATAAAAGGATGATGAAAGATGAGAGTCTGGATGCTTTTGATTGTAGGAAGTTTATTAGCGACCATATCTTTGTTCACAGAGCTGGAAAGCTAAACAAATAAGTATGGATCCATCACGAAAAATTCTTATCACTTTTTCTTGAAGGATGGAATTATTTGGCAACACGCAAAAGGCAAGGTGAAGAGTCCACAGAGAGTATTGAGTACTAGGAGTCTTTAGAACAAGGTCATGAGAGAGATGCATGAGCCCTTATGGGTAGGTCACAAATTATTTTATGAAATGTATGAAAAGATTAGGGAAGCCTATTGGTGGCCAAGGATTTATGTGAGTGTGCATGACTTTGTGAGCACTTGTGCCACATGTCACGTGCATTGTTGAGCTAGGCATAGAGACCCATTACACCCGGCTCACCCTCCTTGTATCCATTACAAGTGGGTGGTCGACCTTGTAACCATGCCCAAGGGGATTGACAAGATGAGATCTATTGTACTTGCCAGAGAGGACTTGACCAATCATGTGGAAGGTCGAGCTCTTTGCATGAAGAAGAATTACAATGTATGCATATTCCATTTAGAAGAAGTGATCTCAAGATTTGGATATGTTGAGAAAGTGATTGCAGATAGGGGAGAGTTAAATGCAAGAGAGGTAAAAGAGTTCTTTGATCATCATGGAATTTGTCTATCTTTCACTACTGCCTATAACCTTGAGGCAAATGGAAAGATTGAGAGAGGTCACCCTTCTATCGTGAAGGGGATCTCTAAGGCCTGTAGTGGTGACATAAAGCAATGGCCTAGATATCTTCCATTCGCATTATGGGCAGATAGGTTGATGTACACTCAGTCCATAGGTTTTATGCCTACTGAACTGATGTACTATCAAAATCCAATTTTCCCTATCTAGACTCAGAATTGACTTGGATGATGCTCTTATGGAATGATGGAATGACAAGAGAAGGGCTTTTATCACTAAGGATTAAACAATTAGAGCAAGGAACTGAGAAATTAAAAGAAGTAGTTCAAAAGATAAGATTTAAAAGTAGTTCAAAAGATAAGAAGGAGTCAAGGTTGAAAAATAAGATTTATTTTGACAAAACTCATCGACTTAGACCACCTAAAATTGAGACAGATGATTGGGTATTGGTATATGATAGTAAATTTGATACTCAATATGATGCAAGGAAAAAACAGACTAAACGATGGTATGGGCCATATGTAGTGATGTTCGTGTTTGAAAATGGAATATATGCACTTCGCCATTCTGACGGTACTCCTTTGAGATCTTTGATTGTAGGAAAGAGAATAAAATTGTTCAAGAAGAGAAATGATGAAGACTATGAGATTGATCAAGAACTACTAGATATTGTTGATGCTAATGCTGATGAAGAAAGTTGATTAGGTGAATGTACTTTTTTCAATTTGTCCATTTTTAGTTTTATTCTGTGTAAATATTATTTTCATGCATATCATGCTGCATTTCATGATATTATGGGTAAATAGAAGAAGATTTTAAATTACAATAAGAAGTGATTAGAGATGCTACTAGGGATGTATGCACTTGAGAGAGTAGGATGAGATACCCTATAGCCGTTATGAGGACCTAGATAGGACACTCTAACTTGAAGCTCTTAGCAGAAAGATTGACTTATTTTATATGAGTAGGTTGTGTGAAGCTATGAAAACACTTAGGAAGTGAAATCCTGACTCCTTCTAGTGTATGCCTCTAGATCCTCATATCTGATTAGGGGTTAAGCCTTTCCCCTTTAACAAAAAAGTTGCAAAGGAAAAAAAGAAATAAATAAAAAAGCAGTATCATTAAATGTTGCTGCAGAAAAAGAATGAGAAAAAGAAAAAGAAAAATAAAAGAAAAAGAATGAGAAAAAGAAAAAGAGTAATAAAGGAAAAATACAAAAACAATTTTCATGACTTAGATGTGGTGTGGAAACCACTTCTAAGATTTATATGCAGGCTATACGAGGGCAGAGCTATGCAATAGTGGAGCTAGTTTTATTTCTTGATAAGTGTATACGAACCAAACATGAGAACATTTATGTAAAATGATGACTGTCATCGAAACGAGTCAATAGAAAAGACTGTTATTGGAAAGTCTAAGTAATTTCTATAGGCATAGATTGACTTATTTTCAAAGGTAATATGCTAACCAAAGAGGTTTTTCGATCATGATTTACATACTTTAAAATCATCTTTGTTTTACTTGCGATCTCCATGTGCATAAAAAGATCATGTTTCATTTTTTGAAAAAGAAAAACATAGAAGCTAAAAAGAGTTTTAGAAGAATCTTGATACACTTCTATTGGATTTTGTAGGTTGGCCCATGGGACAATGTGTAGGTTTAGTGGGGGCAAATTTTGGGATGAGATCCCCTGGGGATTATGCATCAAGATTTTTTGTCAAAATTTGTTTCTTTGCTTTTCTGACAAAGAGGTGATGCTTGATAGTAGAAAGATGAAAAGAGTCATGTTTGTTCAAGTCTTTGGCTGATTAGATTGATTGAGGGACAAAAATATTTCATTTGTATATTAGACTTGTATATTTATTTGTATAAAGTTCAATAACCTCTTCCAAACACTTAAACACCTAGCTCTAACCCTTCAAAACCTAACTTGAACCCTTCAGAACCCATGATTTCTAATCCTTTGTATATATATTAAAAGTTGGAAGACCATAGAACAAGAAGCCCTAGTAAAAACAATTGTAAGCTAACCCTTGAAACTGAGTTTTACTCCTTGAAACCAAACCTTAACCCTCAAAAAATAACTCCTAACCCATAAAAACTTGCCTTTAAGCCTTAGAAACCTGGGGATTGGTCCCTCAATGTATATAGTTGATCCTTTTTTTGCTTTGGTAATTGTTGCCATAAGAAAACCCTAAAAGTGTTGCCTAAAATTTTTTGATTTTGGACACCTAAAGTCTTAGTAAAAGAAAATATTTGTACATAGGTATGAAAAGGATTAAAAACCTTAATCAAAAATAAAAAGGAAAAGAAAAAGAAATAAAAATATAAAAAGAAAATAGAAAATAAAAAGAGAAAAATAAAAGTAAAAAGAAAAATAAAAAATAGAAAAGAAAGATTTGATTTTTCAAGAATAGAACAGAACAAAAAAAAGAAATATTTTTTTTGAAAATAGAAAGGTGCAAAAAGAAGATTTTCTTAAAACAGAAAGCAGAAGGCTAGAAGATTCTAGAGAGAGAACCTAAGGAAAATCTATAAATACATGCCAAATGCTCATTTGGTTTTTCCCATTAAATTTTCCAGGGACTTCTCCTCTTACTTTTCCTTGTTCATGTTTTATGAATCTTTGATTTTCTCTCTATGACCTTAAATCTCAAGCTCTCCATCTCTAGCTACCATGCCAACAGAGAAAGGAGGAGAGAGAGAGAGAGAGAGAGAATGAGAAAGAGAGAGGGAGAGGGAGAGGCTTCTATCTCTCTTCCATCACCTCTCTTCTTCTTTCCTCCACAAGAAACTTGAGAGGTCGCTTTCAACAATGTGGTTAATCTATAGCTCCCACTTATTCTGTCTCTCATGACTTCTTCACTCAAGCATTTCAATTTTTATTTACCAGTATTTTACTTACGGTAGATGCTACTCTCGTTCATTTCATTTGCCTCCTTTTGTCTCTAGTTTGTGATTTTGATTAAGACCATAGCATGCAGCCGATGGATTTCTCTTAAGGGAGTAAATATGCCATGGAGTAGGCATCGAAACACATAGTGAAAGGAAAAGATTCCACAGTGGCTGGATGGAAATTCTTCTTTTGGTGGTAGGGGAAAAATCTCAAAGGAGAATGTTGCACGTGAGAGTCCTCAATGCTCTTAGCAATGGATGTAAAACAACTTTGTTAAGGGTGGAAGAGAGCAAATATGCACTTCGATTTTCCAAATGCATTGATGAGGAATGGTGTGCTTGTGGTTGTGAGATGATAGATAGAAAGGTGGACTATAAAATTAGAGAATAAAAGATGGTGGTGTAATGAAACAAGGGAAACATCTATCAGAAATGATTCACGTTTTCTCTTGTTTGGCAATAGGTGCAAGTTGCCCACTAGGGAATGGAGCAGATTTCCATTAGAGATGCATTTCCCAAGTACTCACATACCAACTAGCTTGCTTGAGGACATGAGAGAATTGGTCCAGAGTGAGATGCAACTCTAAACATCTGATTTTGGGTCTCACTTTTTTCCATTGTCGATCCTCATCATCCTTCTTATTTGCTTTTTGCTATCTCCCAAAGTTCCATCAAGGACTTTTTCATTTCCACAATCATGTGTTCTATCGATCTTTGAGGAATTGACTTGTTGAAGCGATGGCAACATGTGCATTAGTTGCACAAATGGTTCTGAGAGAGGGAGGGAGGGAGGGAGGTCCATCAAGGTGCTACCAGAGAGATCAATGGAGAGAGAGAGATAGATAGATAGATAGATAGATAGATAGAGAGAGAGAGAGAGAGAATAGAGAGAGAAGGCAATGAGCAAGTCCCAACTAAAGAAAAACACTATGTTAGGGATCGATGGGGGAGAGGAAGAGAAAGGGATAGAATAAAGAAGTCGAGCGGTGCTAATTCATAGATGGTCATGAAAGAGAATCTGTGTGAGAGAGAGAGAGAGAGAACAAGAGAAGGGGTTGTAGATATTTAAAACAGAGGCAGTCACCTACAACAAAAAGATCACGAGATGCAGAGGGGAAGCATAGGGGAGAGAGAGAGAGAGAGAGAGAGAGAGAGAGAGAGAGAAGGGATTGTAGACATGGAAAACAAAGGCAGTCACCTACAACAAAAAAATCATGAGATGCAGAGGGAAAGCACAAACGAGAGATAGAGAGAGACATAGAGAGAGATACAGAGACAGAGAGAGAGAGAGGGAGAAACAGGCACTGAAGGCGATGTGTAGAGGTGATGGTAGTAGACATTGGTAAAGAGAGAGAGAGAGAGAGAGGAACAAAGAAGCACCCTGAATCACTTTGGCGATGGCTAGAGAAAAGATAGAGAGAGAGAGAGAGAGAGAAACAAAGAAGCACCCTGAATCACTTTGGTGATGGCGAGTGAAAAGATGGAGAGAGAGAGAGAGAGAGGAATAGAGAAGCACCCTGAATCACTTTGAAGATGGCGATAGAAAAGATGAATTGTGTGTGTGTGTGTGTGTGTGTGAGAGAGAGAGAGAGAGAATGTGCACTATTGAAGAAAAGATGATAGGAAGCAATTGAAGATTGTGTAGGGGAGAGAGAGAGAGAGAGAGAGAAGCAAGGTTAAAGGCAATGACACTACTGTTAGAGAAAAACAGAGAGAAATGGAGAGAAAGAATGCACGGGGATGGAGGCAAACAAGAAAGAGAGAGAGTGACACACACAGAAAGAGAGAGACAGAGAGACAAAGAGAGAGAGAGAGAGAGAAGCAAGGTTAAAGGCAATGACACTATTGTTAGAGAAAAACACAGACAAAGGGAGAGAAAGAATGCATAAAGATGGAGGCAGATGAGAGATAGAGAGAGATAAGTATGTTCTAAGGTAGATTCTTACCGGAAGCAAAATGAACTTGTGGAGAGATTAAAAGAGAATTTGTGAACTGCTATAATCCACAATGGAAGAGAGAGAAATAAGGTGAATGAAGCATAAATCAATGCACACATATTCGATAGGGAGAGATAGGTATGCTCTGAGGCAGATTCTTTTCGAAAGCAAAATGAACTTGCAAAGAGATTAAAAGAGAATTCGTGAACTGCTATAGTCCACAATGGAAGAGAGAGAAAGAAGGTGAATAAGCATAAATGTATGCGCACAAATGGAGGCAGACGAGAGAGAGAGAGAGAGAGAGAGAGAGATGCAAAAGAGCTTTCTAAGCTTCTGAGTATACTTTTTTGTGCAAATTAAATAGAAGAGAATCTTTAAAAATATTGTAGATGCAAAGATATTGATAATTGCCAAGAAGGTTGTTACTAGAGAGGGACAGAGATATTTTGTGAATCCTCTAAAAAACTCTTAGCTTTCTTTAGCTCTGTGTGTATTTTTGAGCTCAGGTTGATGTCTTTATCTGTGTTTCTCTTCTCATATGAAAGTTCATGACTACTTATTGAAGAATCATGAAAGATTAGCACACTGTAACTAACTTATATGGTGCACAAAATTTTATCAAATTAGATTTAAAAAGTTGAACCTTGTGAGAAATGATTTTGTTGTTCTATCATCTACCCCTCTTATGAATGATGCAACCTTGCACAAAGCTATTTTGCAAGAGGACAAGAATTTTAATATATATATATATATATATATATATATATATATATATATATATATATATATATATATATATATATATATATATATATATATATATATGTGTGTGTGTGTGTGTGTGTGTGTGTGTGTGTATATATATATATATATATATATATATATATATATATATATATATATATATATATATATATATATATGTAGCTCAATGATGAGTAGCACCTCCTTTAATGTCAATCCGGGAAGACGTGAGGATGGTATGAAGACCTCGAGCAAGTGGCGGCACAAGTGCGTGAGTGAGAAGCACACAAGCATGCACACACATACACACACACGCGCACACAAGGCAAGACAAAGAGAGAGGATCAAAGGAGTTCTTTAGATTACTTTCAAAAGCTCTTACAAGTTCGTTTCAATTACAATCTAGCCCCAAAAATGAGCTCTCTAGCTCTTTTTATAGTTTTTGACTAGCTTTGGCCCTGTCCAGACCTAGTGTCCGGCCTAGTTAAAAATTAGGTTCCAGGGCTTATTTGAGGGCTCAAACGAAGTCTAAAAATTATGAAATTTGGTACGATAGTACTTCTAATACTCCTCAAGCTCGAGGACTCCTCGGCTTGCACAAAATGGAGTCTATTCTACCAAAAACGGGATTTACAATGTTTGTGTAGTGATTAAAATCACTTGAGTTGTACATAACCCATGGGAAAAAATGATCTGGCCTTGTTGCCGTATTGTGCATGATTCCTCTGTTGCTTTGTGTGCCAACACTCCCCCCTTCCTAGCGTCTGTCGCCCCTGACAGACCTTTGTTCTCGCGGGTGGTCGATGTAATATTGGATGACATTGGTGGCCAGTTCATGTTCTCCTATCCTTAAGCCTCTTGCTAGATCGGCTTCCAATGCCTCCCAATTTATTGCACCGGGGGTCTCTGGTTGCGGGGTGGTGTAGTACTCTGAATACATTGCTTGTTCACAAGCAAACAGTTGAAGCAGATGTGTCGGCTTTGGTGCGAAAATCTCCGAGTGATACTCCCAGAAACCTGATCTGAACATTTCTTCGAAGGTCTGTTTGTAGCAGGCGGGGAGGTATTTGATGCGCGCATGCCAAGCGTAAGCCACACGGATACTGGGGGTGGTGCTCATGTCATACACCAAGTCGTAATTTCCATTGCTAAACCCCGGAAGACGTACCTGTGGTGCGGCTGCATTTCTAAAGGTCTTCAGCACTACTTGCATCATATCTAAGATTTTAAGCATCATTTGCGCTGCTACATCTGGCATGGGCTTCAAGCGCGGCATCCAGTGGCGAATGGTTCCCATCATATATGCTACCGATGGTGGTCCTTGTGGTGGCGCGATGTACGGGTAGTTCAGCCATTCCTTGCATTGCGCATTGTTCTGTACCTTGATATTAAATGCCTTCCACGACCTGCGGCGGGGGACTGGACCGTAGCATGGGTTGTACAGGAGGTGCAACGGCGCGTTGTTCCATGTGCGTAGCATTTCCGGATAGGTCTCTAAAAGTTTCTGCCGCCATGTTGGTTGACGAATCTTGCCTTTTCGCACCTCTGGAGGAAGGTCTTCGGGTTGAAATTGGGTCGCAAAAGTAGGAATCTGACCCGTGACTCTTTGTATTTCTGCATTATAATCAGCCAAGATAATATAATACGGCCTGTATTGGAGTTCCGATGAAAGAATCAGGCGTCTCGATGACAAGTTCTTGAAGTAAGCTGATTGTAACACAGTCTCCTCTATGACCCTCATGGCCTGATTTTGCACTACGGTGCGCTCTTCATGCGAAGTCCCTATTTCCTCTACTTGTCGTAACCATGGCGGACGTGGTGCCTCGAACGTGTCCTGCGCTTCTTCTGTTTGTTGGTCTCCTGGGAATGGTTGCGGATCATATTCTTCATCAAACGTTTGTTCCACAGGAATTTGCACAACTTCTTCGTCCGTGGGAGCCTCCGGAGGGGACGATGGTCTCTCATATTGTAGTAGGCGTGTTTGCAATTCAGTTACCTGTTCCTGGAGATCTTTTATGGCCTCTGTGTTGAGAAGCGAAGCCGCAGAGGGGGTGGTTGGAGGGGCAGCTGTTGGTCCTTGTTGGTGTTCCTGCTTCAGTTGTCCTAGCTCCTCCGATAGCTTATCATGTGCTTCGAGCAGCATGGCATAATCTTCCAATATAATCTTGATATTATCGGGGGTCACTGCTTGAAACTTGGATGGGCTGATGGGTGCCCCCGGTGTGCTCTCAATAGCTGCCTCCAGGTTCTCTTGATTTTGTATTTGCAGACGTCTGTTCTCTTCCTGAGCAGCCGCAAGATGACGTTTAAGTAGCGCCATATTTCGCTGAAGTTTTGAGTTGCGCTCCAGCTGTGTCCGTAGGTGACCTTCTACCACCTGCACTGCTTCCTGATCTACGTTCTGTAGCTGTACCTCCAATCTATTATGGGCTTCTTGGAGGGTTTGGAACTGTGTGTGGAGGCGAGCGTTCTCCTCTTCTAGTGCCGCGAAGCGGTGCTGTAGGGTCTCTGAGTGCTCGTGCAGGCGTTCGTTTTGTTGCTGGAACTGAATGTAATCTGTTCTTAAATTTGATATACAAGCCATCATGGTGTCCAATGCATTACCTATAGATGAGTGGGGGGTGTTTACCGTGGAAGATGCATGGGAAGGGAATTGGGGAAGGGAGACAGTGAATGATGTGTCTACGAAAGTTGTGTGTGTGGGTGAAATTGGTGGAGGGGGAATGGGAGGAGGTGAAACCATGGGTGGAGGTGCCGTGGGTGGTGAAATGTCCATACCTTCAGGAGTGGGTGTTAGTGTGGGACCTGCCATATACATTGGTATGGTCGGTGGTGTGTGTGTGGAAGTGGTGAATAGATGTGAAGTGGGGTGGGGAGCTGAAAAGACAGGGAATGGTTGCGGGCCTGGTTGAAAAGCCCTAGCAAAGAGGTCATGGAGGGATTGTAGGAATGGAGAGAGGGATGTCGGGGGTTGAGGTCGTAAATTTGAGGAGGGCTGAAAGGGTTGCGTGGTAGCAGGGAAGCCCATGAATGTGGATCTAGGGTCAGGATGACCCGTGGCTGAGGGCGTTGGGGATGGTTGCCCTAGGGCAGGCTCTAGGAGGGGTTCAGCGGATTGTGTAGTGTTGGGGTTTGCTTCGAAGATTGGATTATCAGTGGTAGAGAATAGGGTGGCACTGGAGATGGGAGTACGGAAGATGAAGGTGGGATCGGTGGGTTGAGTAGTCGATGTGGTTTCCACTGTTTCTCTTCTAGGAGGTGATGGTGGGGAAGTAGGTGGTAGTGGTTCGGTGGACTCCTCATGGGTGGCGGGGTGCTGTTGACTAGCTGTTTGGAAGGTTGGTGTAGTCGTGGGCTCTTCGGCAACTGTAACGGGAATTTGGATATTTTTACCTGAGCGAGGTCGTGTCTGGAACCTTCGTGGGTCATATTGAACTGAAGGCCTCTGAATGGCAGTGTGCACAGCTTCTACAACTCCATATGTTTCTGCCATCAATAAGAGACCTTCCCTGTACTCTGAGTCAACTCCCGCTTCTTCCAACAACTGAGTCATAAGTACTCTGCTGCTCTGTTCAGTGAGTAACTGCTGCGATCGCACTCTTTCCATAACCTGATACAGCCTTCGGAGTTCTGTTGTATATGCTGGGGCTTCAGTGGTCTCTTCTTCATACACTTCTTCTTCTTCCGGGTGTCCGTGTTGTTGACTTTGCTGAGCGTCACTCCAATGGACATGTCTACCGTCTGTAGACTTTCTTCTTCTTCGTGAGGATGTGCCCTGCTCCTCTGCCTCTGAATAAAACTCCACATCAGAGAATTGTGTGCTTTGTAGGAATGCTTCGAAATCCTGGGGGTCCAGTCCTTCAGCCTCTCCAGTGGCAGCAAATTCGAATTCAGGTGTAACAGGAGGAGCCGATGGGGTAGGTTGTGTCGTAGTGTCAGATTCCGACCTGGGTATCCTAATGGTAAAGGGAGGTACAGTGCCCTCTCTTAGTGGTGATGCCTCAGGAGTAGTCAGGACTTCCCTTGTCTGGACACAAGGGATCGCGCCCCTCATGCGCTTGGACTGATGTGTGGACGTCTTGAGCCTTTTAAACATTTGTAATTGTGCCCAAGTTAAGGCACGTTCAATGGGGACATCATAGGCTAGGCATCGGTAAATAATGCGTGTGATCGCACAGCATCCGTTCACCACTAATTTCCTAGAAGCCCGTTTGTTTGCTTCATACAACTGATCTATAATCCACACTGGTAGCTTAATAGGTAACGCACCTGCTTCCGCCAAGTAGAGAGCAAACCAGATCTTCTTGTGTGGTTGCGTGAATCGGTCTTGGCCGGGGAAGGCGAAATGTTGCATGCACATGCGGAGAGGGATGGACACATTTGGGGTGAGTGCTGCCATGTCTTTCAGCTTCACTAGTTTCCTGTCCTTCATGTTGGTGGGAACGAGAGCATCCTTTTCTGTGGGCACATGCGTGCCATGCATATTTAAAGCATCGCTTACCAACTCCACAGTAAGTTCAAACCTCTTCAACTCGTTGTTGCCCAGCAATGAGGGGAGAACAAATGATCCGGGTTGGTCCTTATCTTCATTAGCTTGTAATGTGGAGACCAAATAGTAACATCGGAGGAGATCGGGTTTAGGTAGTGGGGCTTCAAAATATTCCGCCAACCCTGCTCGTTGCCATATGGTCAGGAGATCTTCGGTGTTCTGTAAAGTCTCGAACTCTTTGGAGAAAAATTGGAATCTCACCCATGATCTGTCATACTCGCATTTAGACTCCCAGATATACTTGGCCTCTCCTAATGGACCGGGCATGCCATTGAACCAATGAGAATTGGCATGGACTCTTTCCGTGATCCCTGTAGGTGGGTCTGGCACCGGGATTTGCTGAAGGTGTTGCATCTCCACTGGTCGTTCAGACGGGGGCACGTCCACAGGTAGGCTATCCACATCAATTCCTGCAGTAAGTATCCCTACTTGTGAGCCCGAACCTGTCGCTTCTGCCATTTTTCTTCTTGCCTTCTGATTCTGTGAGAATATAGAATCATGTGTTAACATCGTAATGGACAGAATAAATCCGTTGTTGTCCCCGTTACAACATTAACATGAGGTAGATGGTGAGTTAGTGGTTAGTAAGTGCACGAAGACAGTGAGTGTAGTTAATGTTTGTGTATTCCTAGGAGACTAATGTCGTGAGTAAGTGGGGTGAATTTACAATTTGGGGTCGGGGGGTTTATTACAGGTCTTAGACTGCCAAATGCAGTGGATGGGTTTTGCTTTCGGTTTCGTAGAGACTCTAGAGAGCTGTGTCGGTGTCGCTGTTTGGGAATGGGGCCTTTTAGGGACCCACTTATAAGTGATTACATGCATGCTCATGGGTCTTGGTGTGTTCCTAAGTGTTGAGCACGAGGGAATACTGGTTGTACTTGTAGATGGGTTATGCTGCATAGGTTGTGGCCTTGGCGTAACTACTTGTGCCCACAAGCAAGCCTTAGGCACCCAAATTTGTCTAGATTGTGGGCTTGCCTTCATCGACTTCTTGGGCACCCAAATAGATTTTACTTTAGCAGAAGAATTTCTGAAAGACTTCTTATTAGCGTCGTGTTGTTGGTTACTAATAAGAGGCTTTGCCCGTGTAGTTGACGGTGGTGCAACCGGTCGTTCACCTTTCCGCACCCACACCTGGTTTATTTTCTGGGGCATTCTGCTGCGCAAGTACTTTTGATCTCGGACATAGGTAGTACTCTGCTTCTTCTGCTTGTGATCCGCCTTTGGTTGCTGCCTCCTTCTGGCCTTTGGAAAAGAAGGGAGTTCCGTTGCATCCCTGACTCCTTTTTTGCAAATATCATTCCTCTGCAACACAGGGTTTTGAACAAGAACAGCATGGTCATCTTCATGTGTACCCCTGGAAGGACCAGGAGTCTGTGCCTTTCCTAGTTCCTTGAGTGCTCCATTGTCTAATTCTACTGTAACTCGACTATGATTGACCCAAACCTGGAGAAGTCCACTTCTTAGGTTTAAGTTAATTGCTTGGTCATAGATCCAATCTTGACCCAAGACTAGAGGTTCAGTGAGATCCTCATCTTGACACACCAGTACTTTAACTGTCATTGCCTCATCATGAATGTAAAGGGGAAGTTCCGCCTCGCCCATGCAAGGGGTTTCCACTCCTCCCAATCCTATGAGATATGCTTCCACAGGGTGGACAGTTAATTGTAATTCTTGGTAGTAAGACAATTTAACAGCACTAGTGGCTGCTCCTGAGTCAATCAAGGCTCTTACGGTCCTTGCACGCTTTCCTTGTCCTATATCTAAGGTTACGAAAGGACGTCTATCAATTATCCTATGCGAGCTTGTTCCTGCAACTTCACACATGGCTATGGGAAATCCTTGGTCTGCATAGTCATTCGCTCCAGGCTGATCTCTGCCTTGCCTTCGTAATTTCATCCTTCTGATGCGTTCTAAAGCTTCAGCTTGAGCTTCTTCTCGAACTCGCTTTTCTTCCTCTTTGCGTTTCTTAGCAGTGTTGAGTCGACTGAGCATTTCCTCCGTGAGGGGTTCTTGATATAACTTGACTCTGCAACCGCTAATATAATTTGGGAGAACATCACCTTCTAATGTGGCCAATTGTACTGCTCCGCTCGTGGAGATCCTATTGATGATCATAGGTCCGTAGCCTCTCTTTTCTAGCTTCCTCGCGTGTTGTTTTAGTGTATAGACTAAGACTAGATCTCCAGCTTTCAAGCCTTTATCCTTCACGTGGGCATCAAAGTATGCCTTCTGTCTCTTCTTGGCTGCATATATCCCTGCAGCGGCTCTCAGTCTTGTTTCTCCTAATCGTTCAAGGTCAAAGATCCTAGAGGAGAGCTCATGACCTGTCCATTCGTGCTCTTGTGCTACTCTCAATGTAGGGATCAGGAAGTCCAAGGGTAGCACAGCATTTTGGCCAAATACCATCTGAAAGGGAGTGGCTTGGAGTACCGTTTTGTAGGCCACTCGGTATGCCCAAACAGCATGGTGTAGCTGTTTGTCCCAATCAGAGCGTTTAGTGTTCACTAATTTCGTCAGTACATTGCATAAGATCTTATTAGTGCTCTCAGCTTGTCCATTAGCTTGAGGGTGATAAGGGGCAGACTTCTTGTGTATTACCAAGAATTCTTGGAGTAGATTTTCAATTACTTCATTCAAGAAATGAGTGCCTCTATCACTTACAAGCTCTATAGGTAGTCCATATCTCGTGAATACATTCTCAAACAAGAATTTGGCAGTTGTTTGAGCATCGTTCTTGGTTGTAGCCTTTACCTCTACCCACTTGGTGAGATAATCTGTTGCCACAATGATGTATTCCGCATGAGAACCTTTAGCTGGGGGATTAATAGGACCTACGAAGTCTATTCCCCACTTAGAGAATGCACGTCCACCCATCATAGGTTTCAGTGGCATCTCATCTTTGCGTATAGGATACTGAGTCCTTTGACAAACATCACACCGTTTCACATAGGTATGTGCATCCATGTGAAGGGTAGGCCACCAGAAGCCCGCAAATAGTATCGCTTTGATCACCCGTTCTGGTCCAAAGTGTCCTCCTGCTACACCTTGGTGAGCAGTTTCCAAGATCTTAAGATATTCACTCTCATGGACACACAATCTCAGGTAACCATCCTTACCGCGTTTGTATAGATTATCACCAATGAGTGAGTAATCCAAGGCTTCTTGTTCTAAACTCCTTTTCCTAGCCAGAGTCATGTCTGGAGGGAATGTGTTTGTCCTCAGGAATGATACTAGTGGTTCGCTCCAATCTGGCACAATGGATACTTGATAGAGAGTGGCATGTTCCACTGGTGGTTTAGTGCAACAGATTGGGCATTCCTTGCACAACTTTTGGACATCAGCTTCCATAGTTGGCCAATGCACTCCGAATCTCTTTAGAGTCTGTAAAGTTCGTTGCTTTGAATGGTGTTGCTCTAACGCACCTACATGTGCTAATTGCAACCATTTAGCGTACTCATCCTCTTCTACGCAACAAGCCAAGATCCCTTGATCTGTGTGCTTGTACATGCTTCCTGCCATGATGTGGTACTTTTGGGCTTTTACAACCTCTCTATTCCGTGTGTTTACCACTGGATGGTTAGGCCCGTATGTCAAAACTGGTACCAATGGCTTTGCCCACTACGGTACAACTTCCAAATTAAACAAGTAAGCATCAGGAAGGTCATCTGACACTCCTTGTTGTTGGAGCAGAACAATCATCAATAGTGATTATATGAAGATCAAATTGAGAAGATATGTGGAAGAATGAAGATTACTTTCAGAGGAAGAAAATAGAATCAGAAAGGTTTCTTTTGTATATTACTCTTGTAAATAGTTCAATGTATTTTGAAAAAGATGACGAGTTAGACTCGTATATATACCTACAGATACGTATTCATAGGAGGAGAGAGTGATATAGATCAGATAGAGAAGAATAGGTGAAGAGGTGATGAACATTGTATGTATCATCAACCATATGTATGAAAAGTAATGAAGAAAAAAAATGTTGTAGAATTCTGCGCGTCGATCTTCTCTCCCATTCTCCTTCTGTGCTGAATCTTTTGAAGAATCCTTTTGCACGTATCTAAGTCCATAGCTAATCTATCTATGGCTAGAATTTAAGAAATTAATTTCAATCAGGCTGTGAGAATTTTGTTTAGGAACATTCATATGTGAAGATGTTCTGAGAGTCGAAAAATCTGGCGCACATTTCATCTTCAAAGAAATGGTCAGTGCTCAGTCCACAGTGTAAAGTTTTACACAAGTGAGGGCTCAAAATCTAAGTTGGAAGGTAAGCTATCTATGGCTAGAAGATCTTGATCAAACAGGTTCAGAGTTGGGAGAACCAGTGCTAAGAAGTTGCAGGTGTCAAAGTCGCCATTGCAGAGAAGCACTTTCAGACATAGGTAAAGTGTTTCACACATTTCTCAGTGTGTACTTAATCTTTTTGAGAGATTTAACTTGGCAAAGTTGCGTAACCTTAAGGCGAAGTGTTGTGCAAAGTTTTATCAAAAACTTTACAGGATTGATTAGTCAATGAGTGACTAATCTGCAACAGACTTTTCTGAAGAAACTGAATTTTTCAGAATAATCAATTTTCTGATAATTTGGTGAAGATTCTCTAAATTAGGTGGAGTCTAAAGTTGATCTTGATATAGAGGTGATCTAAATTCAAGGTCAACTTGTTCTTTTGGAGATTAACACTCTCCATCAGTGGTATCAGAGCAGGTTGTGTCAAAATTGAGAAGAAGAAGACTCCGACTATTGCAGAAGTACAAATCTTTACATTTTGAAGGTGCAGAAGGGTAAAGGTTGAAGAAAGATTGAAGGAAGACATACAAAGAGCATCAAAAGGATCAGAAGGAGCAACATTCGAAGTAAAGGTACATTTATTATCTGTAAAGGTTAAAGATTTGAAGCTACAGGTGAAGTAAAGATGGGAGATAGTCTCCAAATTGAAAAGTTGGATAGAGAGAACTATCCTGCATGGTCTATGAGGATGGAAGCTCATCTTATGAGCAAAGATCTGATAGGATACATCACAGGAGATGAAGAAAAGCCAGAATTCAGAGATCCTAGTGTTCCAACTAGGGAGGAGCTTGCAGACTTGAAGAATTGGATGAAGAAAGATGCTCAAGCAAGGAGCATAATCTACATGGCAGTCAATGACTATTTGCTTCCTCACATTAGAGGACTTGAAAGTGCATGTGACATTTGGAATGCTTTGGAGGAGCATTTCCAAAATACAACCAAATCAAGGAAAGCTTCACTATGGGCAGAGTTTACTACCTTCAAGAAGAAGGCCTCACAGTCAATTTCTGATTATGTGACAAAGATGAAGGACATTGCAGATTCTTTAGGTGCAGTTGATGAAGACATTGAAGAAGACAAATTGGTAAGACAAATACTCACAGGGCTAAGAGGAGATGAGAAGTGGAAGCCCTTCATTTTATCTACAGAACTTTCATTAGATCATTTTACTCCTGATTTGAATCGATTGTTAGGTCATATGCTAACTTTTGAGAATGATGTCAAAGGAGATGTTGATAAGAGTGCAGGTCATGCAATGTACTCTAAAGACAAGAAGAAAGCTAACAAAGGGAAGCAACAATCAGGTGAAGAAGAAGGTACATCAAACCAAGCAAATTTCATAAGAGGAAGAGGAAATGGCAGAAGTAGAGGAAGAGGCAGAAACAACAAAGATAATGCAAGAGCTTGTTGGATATGTGGTAAGACCAATCATCTATCTCATGATTGTTGGCACAATAATCAAAACAATGGTAATTATCAGAACTTTAATCAAAGAGCAAGAGGTGGTAGATTTCAGAGAGGAAATTTCAGAGGTAGAGGTGGTAGGAATTCTTTTGGAAGAGGTGGTGGAAGAAACTTCCAAAATCAATCCTATAATAACACCTACTACAACTATGCATCAGATCAAAAGGAGGATTCGACTCTCATTATGAATACATGTGAAACCTCACATGAGGACATGAGAGTGTTTTATATTGATTCAGGATGTAGTAATCATTTAAGTGGAAATATTGCTTTGATGACTGACCTAGATCATAATGCAATTAATCATACAGTTCAGACAGGTGATAATACAAAGCATAAGGTAAAGTCAATTGGTTCAGTCAAGGCTAAGGATGGGAGCACTCTTCTGAGTAAGGTACTTTATGTTCCCACAATTCCAAAGAATTTGATCAGTGTAGGTCAAATTGTGGAAAAAGGTTATGAGGTAAGGTTTACCAATGATGGAGTTTATGTGGAAGACCCTAGTCAAGGGTATAAACAAGTTATTGCAGGAAAGAAAGAAGGAAGGCTTTTCACATTGAAGGTACAAGGAAATGTTGGACATGCTATGTTCACATATGGAGAGCAGAAGGTGTCAGAATTGGATCTTTGGCACAAAAGACTTGGACACTTTAATGAAAGAGGTATCAAAGAAATGATTAACAATGATTCAGTGCTTGGAATGCCTAACATTGCAGGTCAACACATGACATACAGATGTGAGGCATGTCAATTAGGTAAGGCTCATAAGCAATCCTATTCCAAGCATGGATTTATGTATTCAGAAAGACTTGAATTGGTGCATACAGATGTGTGGGGTCCTTCAAAGGACTTTAGTATAAATGGTTCAAGATATTATGTCATATATGTTGATGATGCTACCAGGTGGATCACAATTTATGTGGTTAAAGAAAAGTCAGAAGTGTTTAATACATTTAAACACTATCATGCATATGCAGAAAGGATTACAGGTCAAAAATTGAAGAGACTAAGGTCAGATGGAGGGGGAGAGTATTTTTCAAATGAGTTCAATGATTATTTGTGGAATGCAGGTATAAAGAGAGAAGTTACTTGCAGGTACTCTCCTCAACAAAATGGGGTAGCAGAAAGAAGAAATAGGACTCTTGTTGAGTTTGCAAGGTCCATGATGAAAGAGAAGAATTGCCCAAATTATTTGTGGGCTGAGGCTGTTAATACAGCTACATATCTGGTTAATAGATTGCCTTGTAAAGCTTTGCAGGGTATGACACCATATGAAGCTTGGTGGGGTAAGAAACCTACCTTAGATCATTGCAGAATATTTGGATGCTTGGCATATGCATATGTGCCATCTCAATTGAGGCATAAGTTGGAGCCTAAGGCAGAAAAGTATGTATTCATTGGTTATGATGATAAGCAAATGGGATACAGGTTGTGGAGTCCATCCACAAAGCAATTCCTTGTATCCAAGGATGTTACATTTGATGAGCAAGGTACTTGGTATGCAGGTAAATATAATGTACATGCAGATGATGAAGAAGTAGTGGAACAAAGGAAAGGTAAAGCAAAGATTCAATTACTTGATGAAAGTGAGAGTAATGAAGTGTAGATTGAAGTTGAAGAGAGGCCAAGGTTTGATCCAGAATGTGATGAACCAGAGACCTCAAGAAGTGCAGAAGTTAGGAGATCATCTAGGCACAAATGGCAACCTACAAGGTATAGCTATGACACTTCATTCTTGACTACTAAAGATTATGCTTATTTGGTAAAAGCAGATGAAGATCCTTCTACATATGAAGAGGCCAAAGGCAAGAAGAATTGGGAAGATGTTATGCAAGAGGAGTATGATGCATTGATAGAGAATCAAACATGGGATTTGGTTCCTAAACCTAATAGTCAGAAGATCATTGGATGTAAGTGGGTTTACAAAACAAAGAGATTTGTAGATGGAAGTGTGTCTAGATACAAAGCTAGACTTGTTGTGAAAGGATATGCACAGACATATGGAGTGGACTATGATGAGACTTATAGTCCTGTGGCAAAGATGACAACCATCAGGACACTCATTGCAATTGCTGCTTGTAAAGGTTGGAAGTTGTCTCAATTAGATGTTAAAAATGCTTTCTTGAATGGTTACATTTCAGATGAAGTCTACATGGAGCAACCAGATGGGTTCAAAGATCAAGTGAGTCCAAATTATGTATGTAAGCTCAAGAGAATTTTGTATGGGTTGAAGCAAGCCCCAAGGGCTTGGAATTATAGGCTTGTAAAATTCTTGAATGATCTTGGATTTCAAGCATCAAAGGCAGATAGTAGCTTGCTAGTCAAAGCAAGTGAAAATGGATTCATTTATGTGTGTATTTATGTTGATGACATAATACTTACAGGAACAGATGATAAGGGGATACAAATGATCAAGAAGCAGATGGAGAAAGAGTTCAAAATCAGTGATTTGGGGAACCTATCATTCTTCTTGGGAATGGAGATATCTTATACTCAACATGGAGTATATGTGACCCAAGAAAGGTATCTTAAAAATTTGTTAACCAAATTTAAAATGGAAGATTGCAGGGTTGCACCTACACCTTTGGAAGTGAACCATAAATTGTCTAGGTTTGGAGGAGAAGAGTTCAGAGATATGAAACTCTATCAAAGTTTGGTTGGTAGCTTGATTTATGCTACATTGACAAGGCCTGACTTGTCATATGCAGTTGGTGTGCTTTCACAATTCATGCATTGTCCTAGAAAGGAACATTGGATTGCAGGACAAAGAGTACTTAGGTACATCAAGGGTACACTCAAAGAAGGGTTGTACTATGGGTTTACTTCAGATACAAGAATCAAGATATATAGTGATGCAGATTGGGCAGGTAATGTGGATGATAGAAGATCAACACATGGATACTTGTGCTATGTAGGAGACAAATTGATTTCATGGTGTTCCAAGAAGCAACATACAGTTGCTTTGTCATCCACAGAGGCAGAATATAAAGGTATGGTGGAGGCTGCAAAAGAGGTAATATGGCTAAAGACACTTTTGAAAGTTTTTGATGTGATTCAGAGTACTCCTATTATTTGTGGAGACAATATGAGTTCATTATACTTGGCAGCTAATCCTGTATTTCATGCTAGAACTAAGCATATTGAAATACAGTATCATTTTCTGAGAGAGAAGGTCATTGAGAAGGAAATTGAAGTCATACACACCCCTACAAAAGATCAACTTGCAGATATGATGACTAAAAGTTTGGATGGACCTAAGTTGCAGAGGTTTAAAGATATGGCAGGAATAAAGAAAATGCAGGTAATCACAATTGAAGATTGAGGGGGAGCTGTTGGAGCAGAACAATCATCAATAGTGATTATATGAAGATCAAATTGAGAAGATATGTGGAAGAATGAAGATTACTTTCAGAGGAAGAAAATAGAATCAGAAAGGTTTCTTTTGTATATTACTCTTGTAAATAGTTCAATGTATTTTGAAAAAGATGACGAGTTAGACTCGTATATATACCTACAGATACGTATTCATAGGAGGAGAGAGTGATATAGATCAGATAGAGAAGAATAGGTGAAGAGGTGATGAACATTGTATGTATCATCAACCATATGTATGAAAAGTAATGAAGAAAAAAAATGTTGTAGAATTCTGCGCGTCGATCTTCTCTCCCATTCTCCTTCTGTGCTGAATCTTTTGAAGAATCCTTTTGCACGTATCTAAGTCCATAGCTAATCTATCTATGGCTAGAATTTAAGAAATTAATTTCAATCAGGCTGTGAGAATTTTGTTTAGGAACATTCATATGTGAAGATGTTCTGAGAGTCGAAAAATCTGGCGCACATTTCATCTTCAAAGAAATGGTCAGTGCTCAGTCCACAGTGTAAAGTTTTACACAAGTGAGGGCTCAAAATCTAAGTTGGAAGGTAAGCTATCTATGGCTAGAAGATCTTGATCAAACGGGTTCAGAGTTGGGAGAACCAGTGCTAAGAAGTTGCAGGTGTCAAAGTCGCCATTGCAGAGAAGCACTTTCAGACATAGGTAAAGTGTTTCACACATTTCTCAGTGTGTACTTAATCTTTTTGAGAGATTTAACTTGGCAAAGTTGCGCAACCTTAAGGCGAAGTGTTGTGCAAAGTTTTATCAAAAACTTTACAGGATTGATTAGTCAATGAGTGACTAATCTGCAACAGACTTTTCTGAAGAAACTGAATTTTTCAGAATAATCAATTTTCTGATAATTTGGTGAAGATTCTCTAAATTAGGTGGAGTCTAAAGTTGATCTTGATATAGAGGTGATCTAAATTCAAGGTCAACTTGTTCTTTTGGAGATTAACACTCTCCATCACTTGTGGGGCTTCTCCAGATGTGAGTCTAGAGAGATGGTCTGCTCGTAAGTGAGTCCTACCTTTCCTTACCACAACCTCGAAGTCGTATTCCATTAGTAAGAGAAACCATCTTACTAATCTACCTGTATTGCATGGCTTGTTTACTAGGTACAACAATGCCTGATGATCAGTAAAAAATTTAAACTTATTTGCAAGCAAATAGTGTCTAAATTTCTTGACTGCATATACCATGCCTAATCCTTCTCGCTCTGTAGTGGTGTAATTCCGTTCAGCCGCATTCAACTGTCTACTGGCATAGGCAATTGGAAGATCCATACTACCTTCACCAGTAGGTTGTGCAAGCACACATCCAATAGCATAATTGGATGCATCCACGTGAACATGGAATGGCTTATTCCAATCTGGCGTGGTCAAGATTGGTGCTGAACATAATCTTCGTTTAAGTTCTTGGAAGGAATTCTCACATTCATCCGTCCACTCAAAGTTTGTCAAGAGTCCGTACATGGGCTTTGCGATGACAGCATACATGTGGATGAAACGTCGGTAATACCCACAATGCCCCATGAAAGCTTGTACTTCCTTGACATTCTTTGGCCTAGGTAGCTCTGCTATGGCTCTCACCTTTTCTTCGTCGGTAGATATGCCATTCTTTGACACTATGTGTCCTAGAATCTTGCCTTGCCTGACCATAAAAACGCACTTTTCTGGGTTCAGGCAGACTTGATATTCTCTACATTTGTCAAAGATTTGTCTGAGTTCAGGGATATGGGTTTGTCTAATGTTGGAATGAGCACAAAGATCATCAACATAGACTTCTAAACTCTTCCTCAGGAACTCCTTAAACACATGGCACATCAGCCTCTGGAAGGTAGCTGGTGCATTGGTAAGCCCAAATGGCATTACTCTAAAAGCAAAAATGCCCCATTCTGTGGCAAAGGCTGTCTTATGCTGATCCTCTGGAGCTATGGCTACTTGATTGTAGCCAGAAAATCCATCAAGGAAGCTGTACACTTCCTTGCCTGCCACTCTTTCTAAGAGATGTTCTGTGATGGGAAGCGGATAGTTATCTCGAATTGTGGCGGCATTAACCTTTTTCAAGTTAATGCACACACGCAGTTTGCCATTCTTCTTGGGCACCACTACGATGGGGGATACCCATTCAGTGTGCTCAATTTCATAGATAAATCCAGCTTCGACCAGTCTATCTATCTCTTCTTTGATCTTAGCAGCGTAATTATCGTTATATGTATAAGGCTTTTGCTTAGATGGTTTGGCGTCTGAAGTCATGGGGATGGTGTGCGAGCATATGTCCGGGTCAACCCCTTTCAAATCCTTGTAACTCCAAGCGAATACATCTCTGTATTCTCTTAGCAAGGCAATCAATTCGTGCTCTTCTTCTTCTGTCAGGTCATGGCCTATATACGTGCATCTCTCCTCTCCTTCTTCTATAGCCACTACTATTTTCTTGGTGGTTTCTTTGTTATCATAGGCCTCTCCTGATTGTGCCTCCCGTTTAGGCATTCTTATCGTGACTCTCCTGTCATCTATCTCATACTTCTTAAAATTTTCGGGGACCTCAAACAAAGATTCTTCCTCTTCCGGTAAGGCTTCTCTCTTCTTTCGTTTCTTTCCTTCTTCCTTAGGGGTCATATGCGTTGCTAATCTTACATCATTTGTAACCTCTCCATGCCTCTGGGGTTGAAATTCTACTTCATGGAAGTATTCTTCATCTGATGCAAATGGTGGGTCCATAATGATTGACTCTAGATCGGAGTCACTTGCATCCTCAAATGCATCAGGGTTAGGTTCGCATTCTTCTAAAACTGCCTCTCCCATGATTGGCTCTATGGAGAAGACTGAAATGTCATAGCCATCCTCATCACAGTGAGGTGTCCATTGTTCTTCATTGATGGCTACGTCCATGGTTGCTAAAATTTCTGCCCAACCGTGAGGTTCAAATTCTTCGTCTGGAAAAACTACAGGTGCATAGGCTGGGTCTTGGATTGATCTATGGGTTTCTTTCGCACCTACCTCTCTGGCTTTCTCTCTCTTCTCTTCTTCTATTGCTACCTTGCACATCCATAAGTGAGTGTCTTCATGCATCCATGAGGATCCAGACCCTAGGGAATGCACCGATTCTGTATCATCTTTGGCTCTATGGATGGGATTCCATTGGATAGGAGGGACATCTCTGTGAGAATAATCTTTGAGATTGACTTTGGTTGTGACACCTAAGTGTTGCAGGTACAAAGAATTGGTCCCCCAATCCTGCACCACTTGCAACTGTCGCATAAATGGTCTTCCCAAAATCATCTCATAGGCATGATTTTTGCTGAAGTCACATATAGCAAAACTATGTTCAAACTCAACACCACAAGTGGTGAGAGTTATTCCTTCTAGCAATCCTAAGGGTTTCTCAATATGACCATCGGCCATCTGCAATTTCATCCTCGTTGGTCTGAGCGCTGGCTTGCCCCAACGTTTCCATAAGGAGGTGGGGGCAATTGCAACTCCTGCACCTGAGTCCAAAATCGCCTTGGTGGTGTATTCCTGGTAGGTGATGGGAAGATAGGTGTTCCCTTCTTCACCTTCACACATATCTCCTATCTTATCCAAGGGAATTTCTGGCACTGTCCTATGGGATCCTACCTGGGAACGAGGTTTTGCTATCTCTGGTACTTGTTTGGCTACATGTTTCCATAATTCAGGTCTAACCTTGAGTAGCTCTTCTAACTTGAGATTACACTGCACGTTAGTGTTCTTCACTACCTCTGTGTTCCTAGGTATGACTGAGTCGTCGTTCCTTACCAAAACTGTGGGTGCTCTCATACATGTGGACTTTGCTTCCCATGGGCCTGTGAAGTGGGGTAGCTCTTGTATGGAATTAGACTCAAAGTCTAATCTCTCGTGAGACTGAACACTCTCATGCTCCCCGTAAATAGATGGGATGTCTTGTGGGAATTGGTCGTGTGCATCGTCCACAAGTTCAAAAGGAGGGGCGACCTCGCTTTCGTTATCCCATTTGTCTTCTTGAATCTCTCGTAGGAAGTCTGGTGCAAACCGATTCATAGAAGAAGAAGTGTCTGGCTCCGTAGAATTGGGCGCATAAGCAACCTGTGAAGGAGGGCTGATTCTATTGTTGACTCTCTCCTCGTTCTCGCAAATGGCTGGAGCACAAGCTTCTTGGGGAGGATTACTTATTCTATTACTTTTCCGAACAGGCTCACACATTCCCTGAGAAGGAATGTAGGCAACCTGTGGAGGTACTTGAGCTTTCGAGGGAGGCTCATCTGCCTTTTGGGGGGGAAGATAAGCTTCTTGAGGAGGCACATGGGCTTCCTGAAGAGGCTGGCTTATCCGTTCTCTTGCCCTTTCCTTCCTTTGAGGGGTAGGTTCCTTTTCTGAATGTGCAATTAGCCGCTCTATTCTTTCTAAGGAGGGGAAACTGTCTGGTTTAGTGGAATTGGCCACATAAACTTCCGATTGGGAATGATTCATGTTTTTGCTTGCTTTTTCTTGGTCTTGATTTTTTTCTTCCTTGTCAGATCTTGCAATTATCCTCTCTAACTTCTCTAGGAATCCATCCAAGTGTAATTGCGTTTTGGCTGAGCCTGAGTAATTGAAAAGGCGACTGGCTTCAAACATAGTCTGAGCCAATGCGACCATTTTCGCGCATAGTTTGGTTCTTTCTATCTCTAGGTCAGCTCTAGGATAGCACTTGTCATGATCCGTGACGTTTGGCCCTTCTTGGATTCTGGCCTGATATGCTTTAAGCATCATGTCTATGTCTTCGGGAGTGGGATCAGCTAATACCGATCCTGTTTGGGGTGGGTGGGTTGCGTGGGCTGTCTTAGAGGGTGAAGGGATGGAGGGTGATGGGGATGGTAGCGGTGGGAATGTGTGAGAGTGCGGTTGAGATGTGATCTCTATGATTTTAGCCTTGGTTTCTCGTAGACTTTCCTCAAGTTCACTCATCTTCTTTGCCCACTGCCTTTTCATGCGTTCGCGGCTATCTCTCCAAGCTCTTGTTCTCTTTTTATTTTGGCTCTCAGTATCGCTAGCATCTGGGCTCTTTTCCTGGCCTACCCCTTGGTTTTGCTGCAATGCCTGAGCCCTAGTGACTACCTGTACTGGTGCAGTGGAAGTGACACTTCCTGAGGAGTCTACCACTAACCCAACAACGTTGATAGGGGTGATTTTTGGCATGCTATTGGGGTTCTTTGGGCAATCTCGTAAGAGATGCTCTTTTCCGCAGTCTTGGCAAAAGCCTTGGATAGTCACGGACTGAGGTTGTGTGGGCGGAGGCAAGGGACAATCACGAATGAAGTGATCCCCCTGACATCGGTAGCATGGTCCTCTAGGAATTGGTGGTCGTACCTGCCTAGGTTGAGGCCTAGAATTGGGGTTTGCATACATGACGTTCGTGTAATCTGACTCCCAACTAGGTTCATTCGGCTCTTCACTATAGTAGGACTCACCATGTTCTGGAGACTGCATGTAGTAAGCCTGGGGGCTATCCACATGGGTAGAATCAAAGCTATGATCACTTGGGTCATTTTCAGAGATCAAGGATGTTACAGGGACTATAGCTCTATTCAGGTTCTCTTCTGCAGCAGTATACTTTACCGGAATCACATTAGTTGGGGCTGGGGGTTGTTGTGCTAGCACAGGCTGAGGCCTTTGTTGGTTTTGATATTGAGGTTGGAAATTTTGTTGTGGCCTGCCATATGGTTGTGGAGGGTACTGGTTCTGGTATCTGCCTTGTTGGTAGGGCTGAGGGTAGGGTTGCCTAACCGCCTGCTTGTTGTATGGGCAATCTTGTGCGGTGTGGTTGGTGTATCTCCGTTCTATGGTGTAGTACTGGCTACTAGGGTTTACTTGGGGTTGAGCCATAATGGGACAGACGTTCGCCATATGGTCACCACCGCATGTATAGCACCTTTTCACAGGAGCAAACCTTGGAATTTGTTTGCTAGTTACTCCTAATTTCTGGGCCACTTTCTCTGCGAGTTCCTCAATTGATGTGGATTGCGTGGAAGAGTGACTAGATGCACTATCTGAATCTTTGTAGATTTTGGAAAGCTCTAGTTCTTCCCCTAGGTTATCTTCAATGTCAATGCACATGCGTACACACTCTTCTATAGTCCTAGGGTCCTTCAGATACACATAGGATCTCAATTTCGTACTCAGCAATCCATCAAGGAATAAGGCTACTTGTTTGGCAGATGTGGGTAGCTCCGAAACAGGACATCTTTCAAGGTATTGCCTAAATCTTCTTCCGGCAAGTCTCACAGTCTCTTGAGGGGTTTGCTTGAAGCTGTGAATCAGTGAGGAGGTGTTGTGTCTTATGCCACTCTTGGAGAACTCAATAATAAATGCTTCTAGGAGTTGGTCTATGCTCCTGAACTGGCGCTCATCCAATGGCTGAAACCAAGTAAGTGCCGTATTCCTTAGGGTTAGACCAAAGGCATTGTACTGCGTGAATAGATCCTCAACTTGTTCAGCTCTCAAGACTTGCTTGAACTCCGCCACATGATCATAGGGATCTCCTGTGCCGTCAAAGTAATTCTTCATGGACTTAACTAGCTGGGTGGGTCTCAAAGTTCTTGTGTGCTCTCTAGGCCTCGGCAGAGGGAATCCATCTACATTTCTTTGGTTCCTGTGGGCTCTAAGCATCTCAGGTTCTACCCTATTCGTCTCCGTTCTCGTTCTTTCTCTGCCCACTGGATTGGCAAAACTTACTTCTGGTCTATCTTTACTTCTGTCTCTTTGCATACCATGAGCCTGGGATGTTCCAGCTCCAGGGTGACCATAGGATACATTTGATCTTGGTTGGGGAAAAATGAATTCGCCCTTCCAAGTGTAAGCATGCCTATCATTTTCTGTCACCAGAAAGATCCTCTCCGAAGTGTGGTCTAAGTAGGTCACTCTACCTGGGCTATCTGGATCCTTAAACTCATAGATCATGATGGTTCCTATATCAATTGGGTGATCCGGTTTATACCTCCAAAAGGCTTCGTCCGTTTCTCGATTGAGAAGCAAATCTATGCACTTGTTATCTTGGGGGACCCACTCAGGCGTGATAATCCTAGTGAGAACTGATTTACCTCGAGGGGTTCTAGGTTCCACTCCCATGTTTCCTTGTTCCAAGTCACCTAAGTCCGCTTCTGAAATTACATTTCCAAATTCATCTGTCCTATCTGGATGACTGGTGACTACGTATATGGTTCCTTCCTTGTCCAGGTATGCACCGTTTTCAAACTTGACAGCTGGGTGCTCTAGTCCTATGGATTGGTCAGGGTTTTTAATCTGGACCACTGATCTTCCTAGGCCGTCCTCATAGATGCTCGCACCTAATCGGTTGGTCCTAAGGTATTCCAGCTGCGTTTTGTAAGGACCTTCCACCCTGTATAAGTAAGGCACTCCTGAACTTCCCGTAGGTCTGTCCATGCCTTGAGACATCTCTGACTCACTGGTCTCAGAGCTAGGGTAGTTCGATTGGTGGCTCAACTGCTGGGCCCAGGACCTAGCAGTGTGGTTGACACTAGCCTCTGAAGATCTAAGGCTTTGTCTCTCTCTTACTAGGTGTCGTCCTGATCTAAGGTTCATATGCCTATCTAAGTAGCCCAATTCTTTGCCCAGAGTACAACCTCGTTGTCGATCAATTGGTACCAGTCACTTGATTCTTTTTAGTTATTCCTCGTGTTTAAAGTCTTGTCTGCTATTACGTCGTCAGGAATACTTGAATGTTCTTCGTACTTTCAGGTTGATCGTTCCACGTTAGGTTCTTTCCTTTATGTTGTCGACAGTACAGAGATTAAGTTTTTAGCTTGAAGTTGAGTTTTTAGGTAGTCTTCAACTTGATAGTGGCCTATCGTCGCCCTGACTTACTCCTACTTCTAATCGTTCTTAGCCTAAGCTAGGAATTGACGAAGAGGAGTTGAGAATATTCCGACCTTTCTTGCCGAACCTTGCTCTTTAGTGCTCGAGAAGTTGATTCTCAAGCGTGCGCCACACCGTTGCTTGGATACTCTCAGTTGCTTCTCAATAGGCCTTTCTTGCCGAACCTTGCTCTTTAGTGCTCGAGAAGTTGATTCTCAAGCGTGCGCCACACCGTTGCTTGGATACTCTCAGTTGCTTCTCAATAGGCCTGCATAAATCCCAAGATTAGCTCCAAGTAGACCTTTCAATTGACAGACAATTTATTTCAGACATTTTTTTAATGACCCTTGTTCCCCCTTTTGCATTGCTAGAAATTTACTCTAGAGCTCCCTTGGTGTTCCTACCCCTCAGTGTGTCAACTTCCAAATATCCTATCTGAAAATCAACGCGTTATTCTTATAAAAAACAGTTGAGGGCGTGTAGTATATGTCACGAGCTTTCCGACAAGCCCTAGAGCTCAGAAAATGGATTTCGTATGAAAAAGTTATGACCGTTCAGGGTTTAGGGGGTTAACTAGACAAACAGAACCTTTCGGGGGTTTTAATGCATTTTCTAAGGCCTTCGTAAGTATATGAGTACGTGAAAGTGCAAATATGCCCAAAATTTAGCCTAAATTTCCAAAAATTCACTCCTTAATTTTTTGCCGAAAATGCCTGTCTATCGCGATAGACGGTGTCTGTCGCGATAGACACAATCTATCGTGGGGGTTGTCTGTCGTGATAGACGGTGTCTGTCGCGATAGACGCTATCTGTCGCGGATTTCTGTCTGTCGCGATAGACGGTGTCTGTCGCGATAGACGCTATCTGTCGCGGATTTCTGTCTGTCGCGATAGACGGTGTCTGTCGCGATAGACGCTATCTGTCGTGAAATTCTGTCTGTCGCGATAGACGGTGTCTGTCGCGATAGACGCTATCTGTCGTGAAATTCTGTCTGTCGCGATAGACGGTGTCTGTCGCGATAGACGCTATCTGTCGTGAAATTCTGTCTGTCGCGATAGACGGTGTCTGTCGCGATAGACGCTATCTGTCGTGAAATTTTGTCTGTCGCGATAGACGGTGTCTGTCGCGATAGACGCTATCTGTCGTGAAATTCTGTCTGTCGCGATAGACGGTGTCTGTCGCGATAGACGCTATCTGTCGTGAAATTCTGTCTGTCGCGATAGACGGTGTCTGTCGCGATAGACGCTATCTGTCGTGAAATTCTGTCTGTCGCGATAGACGGTGTCTGTCGCGATAGACGCTATCTGTCGTGAAATTCTGTCTGTCGCGATAGACGGTGTCTGTCGCGATAGACGCTATCTATCGTGGGGGCTGTCTGTCGCGATAGACAGAGGTTGTCGTCCCGGGACCTGTGCAGAGCCTGTCGTACCTGCGCACACTGCTGGGGATGATGATACAGCAAAAACCTGCAAAATAGCTCAGAAAACATGCAAAAACAGCACATGCAAATTCGCTCTCTCGCACTCTCTCACAAGTGAAATGAGGGAAATGAGGTGGAGGTGGGGATATAGTCAAAAAACTGAAATTTTCGCGATGATGGAGATGGACGTGGGAGATGGTGATGATGATGGTGAAGAAAGTAAAAGAAAATCGATGAGAGTGAAGAAAATACCTACAACTCCAACGCGTCAACTCTACGTCTTACCATCACACGCTCGTCCTCAAAGCTCGATCCCCGGCAACGGCGCCAAAATTTGGTGTAGCTCAATGATGAGTAGCACCTCCTTTAATGTCAATCCGGGAAGACGTGAGGATGGTATGAAGACCTCGAGCAAGTGGCGGCACAAGTGCGTGAGTGAGAAGCACACAAGCATGCACACACATACACACACACGCGCACACAAGGCAAGACAAAGAGAGAGGATCAAAGGAGTTCTTTAGATTACTTTCAAAAGCTCTTACAAGTTCGTTTCAATTACAATCTAGCCCCAAAAATGAGCTCTCTAGCTCTTTTTATAGTTTTTGACTAGCTTTGGCCCTGTCCAGACCTAGTGTCCGGCCTAGTTAAAAATTAGGTTCCAGGGCTTATTTGAGGGCTCAAACGAAGTCTAAAAATTATGAAATTTGGTACGATAGTACTTCTAATACTCCTCAAGCTCGAGGACTCCTCGGCTTGCACAAAATGGAGTCTATTCTACCAAAAACGGGATTTACAATGTTTGTGTAGTGATTAAAATCACTTGAGTTGTACATAACCCATGGGAAAAAATGATCTGGCCTTGTTGCCATATTGTGCATGATTCCTCTGTTGCTTTGTGTGCCAACAATATATATATATATATATATATATATATATATATATATATATATATATATATATATATATATATATATATATATATATATATATATATATATATATATATATATATATATATATATATATATATATATGTGTGTGTGTGTGTTTTCTTAGAATGCTTGAACTTTGCTTTTTTTTCTGCATTTTTTAAAAATGGTAATTTACCCCTCTATTGTGACCTTCATTGAATTTGCAAAGATGATAGCTTCCAGACTTACATCATGCGCATAGAGAGAAAGAGCAATCGAGAGAGAGAGAGAGAATGAAGTCGACAATTTTAGGGAATTGATTTTGTGTTCTATTGATGATTATTTAATTAGTAAATAAAGAAAATGAAAATATACAAAATAAAATATAAAAGAGAAATAGAGAATTGTTTTTCTTTTGATGAATGTATTATTTTTCAAATGAACTAATAAGTTGTTTTTTCCCCATGAAAATTTTTAGACGATTACCTGAAGCTTTGAAGACTGAAGTGAAGAGAAGGATCTTTGTGGTGCTCTAGCTGAGAAGACCGAAGATTATCATTCGACATCTGCACTGTAGCGGAATACTTGCTTTTAGCATTGTATCATAGCATAGTTATTCACCTTTGTATATTGATATTTTGATCGATTATGTCACAATAAAACATGATGTATTAGCTAATTGTATACATTTGATTTAGTCTTTGTGTCGACAACTAAGATTTTGAGTCATTCTATTTTCACGTTCACATGCATCTTCCACGATGACCCACTTTTTCTACTCCACATTCTATGGTCGTGAAACATGTAAGTACTTTCTCTCTTCAACCCACAGTGAGCCCTCTATCTTACCCTTCGCCAAGAAGAGGTGCCCAGTGCGCAAAACCCGCCTGTCGAACAAGAGCGATGCGATGCACATGCACACACCGGGGCCTGATACAACCCCGACCGCTCCATCCCACTGACATCATATATGTATGTATGTATTTATGCATATATATTCATGCATGTATGCATGCACATAAAGTGTGTGCATATGTGTGTATACATGTATATTTACAAAATGTCTGCATGTATGCATGCACATATGTATGCATGCATGTGTGAGCATTCATTATTATATGTATGCATCTAATTATTGTTGTTTGCATGCATTTATATATGTATCCACAAATCTATGTATGTATGTGTGTATGCTTGTAGGTAATTATTCATGTGCATATGTAGGTAATTATTCATGTTTGAATGTAATGTTTTAATGTATTTATGTATGCATGAATATATGCACATAATAATACATGTGTGGATGTATGCATGTAATATATTTTTGCATATATGCATGTAAGTATGCATGCAAGTATATATGTACATATGCATGTATGCATGCATATATGAATGTATTTGTGCATATGTGCAAGCATGTATGTACATACACTACAAGAATAAAGGGGGCATAGCAACACCCCCAATTGAAAAAAAGGCGGGGACAGTTGCTTATGTGACGATCCCATTAGATAGTGTCGCATACGTGACACTTCAAAAGAAAAATAAAAAAAATAAATCGAGTACATTGCATAAGCGATGAACAACAACTCATAAGCGACATGTAAAGTTGCCATTGCTACGAGTGTCAATGCTTAGCGATGATCGCAAACTCGATGTGATGCTACAGCATCCCACAAGTGATGCTCTTTGAATTAAAAAATAAAATTGATTTCTGTCGACAGCTTTGTGCCGGGATCAAGTGAGAGAGCAAGAGTGAACGAGTGAAAGAGCGAGCGAATGAGACCGAACGAGCAAATGAGAGCGAACGAGCGAACGAGAGCAAACAAGTGAAGGAATGACTGAATGAGCAAAGGTACATGCACATAAATACACACATATGCATACACACACATATGCACACATATACACACCAAATCATACACACACATAGACATATACACATGCACATACACATATAGATACTTGCACATATACACACACACATATACACACACATGCATATACATGTGCATGCATACATACATAGACACATGCATACACACACATACACACACACATACGTACACACATATACACACATACAAAAACACTTGCACATAGACACACACATACACTTGCATGCATACATACACACACATGCATACATACATAGGCATGCATACACACACATACACATACATACATACATACATATGTATACACACACATACATACATACACACATGTACACACATATATAAATGCACACATATGCATACACACACATACACATTTAGATACTTGCACATATACCTACACACAGATAGACACACATACATATACTCACATGCATACATAGACACACATGCATACACATGCATATGCATACATACATAGACACATGTATACACACACATGCACATATATACACACATATGCATACAAACACATACATACAAACATATGCACATATACAGACACAAACACACTATACAAACACATGCATACACACACACATACAAACAGATGCATACAAACACATGCAAACTTATGCATACACAAGTATATACACACATATACACACATGCACATACATACACAAACATATGCATACACACATGTGCATACATACACACACATGTGCATACATACACACACATGTGCATACATGCACACACATGTGCATACATGCACACACATGTGCATACATGCACACACATGTGCATACATACACACACATGTGCATACATACTCACATGCATTCATACACACACATGCATATGTATACATACATAACCACAAGCACATACACACACATATGCATACACACACATACACATATACATATACACATATACATATACACATATACATATACACATATACATATATACATGTACACATACACATACATATATACACATAGACACACAGACATACATTCACATGCATACATACACTCATATGCATACATACACACACATGCATATGCTTACATACATACACATGCACATACACACACATGCATATATACACACACATACACTCACATGCACATACATATACATTTATGCATACACATACATACAAACACACGTATGCACATATACACACACAAACACATTTTACAAACACATGCATACACACACATACAAACACATGCATACACACACATACAAACACATGCATACACACACATACACATATGTATACACTCACACACACACATACATACATATACATACACACACACATGTGCGTACATGCACACATGTGCATACATACTCATATGCATTCGTATACATACATACATGCATGCATACATACACACACATGCATACACAACACACATACATACACTATACAGACATATGTGTACACACATACATACATGTATACATGCACACACACATATACATACACCCATATATATATATATATATATATATATATATACACACACATAGAGACCTCACACATACACATATGCATACACACAGATAGAGACATACACATACACATACACATACACACACATACATACATATGCATACACAATGCACATGCATATGCATACATACATACATACATGCATACACATACATACACACACACATACACATACTCACATACACACCTACATACACATACACACACATATACACACACATATACATACATACACACACATATACATATTCGCATATACACACACATACACACATGCATACACACATACATACACATATGCATACATACATACACATGCATACACATATATATACATACACACATACAAATACATATGCACACACACATGCACACACACATGCACACACACACACACACACACACATATATATATATATATATATATATATATATATATATATATATATATATATATATATATATATATATATATATATATATAAGAGAAAGATAAAACTTACTCATAGAGAATCTTATGAGAGGGAAAGTTCCGCTTGATTCATTATGGGCTATCATGCATGAGTATGCAGACATACTCGATGAGGTATTAAACTTTATCATACAAACGCTTATCCATTGTCAAGAGGAAGGCTCCTATGCAACTCCATTTGTAGGAAGAGATTTATCTACCCATAGCTATGTTTTATTTTCATAAATTAATATTTTAATGATATTATAACACATGTTTTTGTTCATTTTTATCTATTTATTTTCAGGACACCTATACCACTTCCAGCTAGTGAGAGCACAACAGAGGTGCCTATGATGACATGCATAGGTAGCCTAGGCCTGGAGTGCGACATAGAACCAGAGGGAAATATAGTATATATGAGGCATGGGTTGGAGTTTAAAAGAAGAATGAGGGCTTTATGTGACTTCTACCTGCATTTTGTTCACTTGAAATGGAAGTAAGTATAAGTTTACATATAAATTGAGATAAATATTTTATGTTTCACTTATATGATTTTTTTCTTTTGTAGCGAGTTTGATGAGAGAGATAAAAAGTATGCACTTACTTCATTGGAGATAGAATTTGGCATTGGGTGCTCGCATAAATGGTGTTTGAAAGAGATGCAAATACTTATGGCACATCATCGTGATAATGCACGATATGCATTGCTTTTATTTGTTATATTTGTGTGTGTATCTATATAAATAACACATAGAATACAGTAAATGGACATGAGCCTTGAAAAAAAAGTGCTCTCAAGAAACCTTATCTGACTTAGGAGTCATGTACAAGTACTTTTTTTGACTTTCCATACCCATATGTGTTTGCCATATTGTTGAAGTATATATACACATTGCATCTAGTGTTCCCACCACCTACTAGAGAGATGTCTCTTCTCCCAACCTTATGCCTCTGTATATAGCCACTCAAATCAAAGAGGACCATAATACATATAAAGATATATACATATCATGAATATACACATACATATATATAAAACACATATTTAGATACATACACATCACACATACATGCCTACATGCACACATATATGGATAAACATGGATACAAAATTATAAACACACTTTGCATATATCACACAAATGCACATGCATACATACATGTGTGCATACTAACACATGCATACATATATCATACACATGCATATACATACATACACATGAAACACATATATGTGCATACTAACATGTATATATATAACACACGTGAATACACATACATATATATACACACATATATATACATACATGAGAGAAATTTCATCCTCGAAAATAGAGCTATATATAAAATATTAGGCATACCCCCGAGCTTCATGTTCTAACTTAAAATAACATGTTTTCATCTCTGTGGTGCGATTCACCTATATTTTAGTTGAATAAAGGAGAACATATTGCCTGATACCCATTCAAATGATCAAGTTAACCATCGATAACGATCCCTTTTTAATGGGAAATTTCTACCTTCATGCTCAGCTCGAAATCAATCAACCTTCAAAATAACCTATAAAAATATTAAAAAATTCAAAATAACCTATAAAAATATTAAAAAAATGAAAATTCATTATTATATGCTTGAAAAAATATTGAACTATATCATAAAAAGTAAAATCTTTTTTTATCTGTTTGCATCTCTTTTGTTGTAAGTATTCAAGGAGCAAGTGCATAAGTCAATTACTATCAAAACTTGACCATAACAAGTCCTTGTTGATGTTATTATCTCAACAAGTCGATTTCTGTCTCTCAACAAGTACCTCTTGATGCTATTGTCTTGATGCCAACATGCCATCAAGGTGAATGGCATCTAGGAAAATGCATATCAACAAACACAAAGTTCTTGTTGCATCAATATAATACAACTTCCTAAAGATGGTCTATGGATTTGTCAAATATATCATCTCGTATATCAAGAGCTCAAAGCAAAGATGAAGTCAAACCTTGTACCAAGCTTTAAGCATCAAGAAGCTTTCCTAGAGAATATTGATGATGATACTAAGATACCATAGATTGTGCTTCCTAAGAGGACTAGATTACATGGTGGGTCATATGAGGAACAACAAAGAGTGCATCAGTGCGTTTTGGGAAGCATTGAGATTCACAAGAGAAAGGTGGATCAATGCTTTCAGAAATTGAGTAGAGATGAGGAAGAACATGATAGGCCTATTGATATGAAGAAGAAAGAGGCGGATGAGATGTACAACTTGAAGGGGAAATAGAATCATTGTAGGTGCAAGCTTAGGATTTACATGGAGTTAACACATTGAATCTCGACGAATCAATTCGATGTGTTAACTCCATATAAAACCTAAAATTTCATCCACAATGACTCTATTTCCTCTTCAATATGTGCAATCTCATCCGCCTCTTTCTTCTTCATATCAATAGGCCTATCATGATCTTCCTCACTTCTAGCCAATTTTTGGAAATGCTAATCCACCTTTCTCTTGTGAATCTCAATGCTTCCCAAAATGCACTAATGCCCCCTTTTTTGTTCCTCATACAACCACCATGTGATCCGGTCCTCTTAGGAAGCACAATGTATGGTATCTCAATATCATCATTAGCACTCTCCAAGAAAGCTTGTTGATGCTTAAAGCTTGGTACAAGATTCAACTTGGTCTTTGCTTTGAGCTCTCGATATATGAGATGATATATTTCACATATCCATAGACCTCTTTTAGGAAGTCGTATTGTATCGATAAAACAAGAACCTTCTACTAGTTGATATGCATTGTCCTGGATGCCATTGATCTTGATGAGATATTGGCATCAAGACAATATAATATCATGTCTTGATGCATTATCTTGATGCCATTGACCTTTGATTGATCAAAATCTGATTGTGTAGCAAATAAAGGTACTAGATATTAATAATTTGATTATTTACATACACACACATTCACATGTACACATTTATACATACACATATTCAGATATATACAAATATACATTCTGAAATATAAATACACATACAAAACTATGAGTGTATAATGTATGTATGTGTGTATGTATTTAGTGTGTGTGTGTGTATCTATATGTATGGATATGTGTATGTGTGTGTATGTATGTATGTGTAAATGTATGTATGTATGTAAGTGAATGTATATATTTATGTGTATGCTTGTATGTTTGTATGTATGCATGTGTATGTTGTGGTATGTATGTATGTGTATGTGTGGGTATGTATATATGTGTAAGTGTATGAGTATGTGTATGTGTATGCATATATGTGTGTATGTATGTATGTATGTGTAAGTATATGTATGTATATGTAAGTGTATGTATGTATGTGTAAGTCTATGTATATGTGTTTGTGTATGCATGTATGTGTGTGTATGTGTGTGTATGTGTAAGTACATATGTGTAAGTGTAAGTATGTGTAAGTGTATGTATGTGTGTCTATATATGCATGTTTATTAATTTAATTTTATTTATATTTTGATCTTTTTTTTTGTTTGAGATTAAACTAATAGGAGATATTGTATGGTAGAAAAAAATAAGAGAAGACCTAACAAACCACGTGACACGTGGCAATTTTTTCACAGATAGCTATGTCTTCAAGAATCATTTCCTTAGCATAAGGTATACAAATTAATAGTTTATATTACTATGACTTACAATTCTCATATATTTTATAAATGTTTTACATTTAATCTATGTATTTTTGTTTCATTAAATAAACGCAGGCTGTTG
>CM035406.1:205397795-205440295 GCA_020310875.1 Ceratopteris richardii | reverse complement strand
TTTAATTTCTCATAGCGTTCATTTATATCCAAAATTTTATTTTTGAACCAAGATTGTAAAAAAAAATCATAATGTTATAAACTATCTTAGCAAGGCTCAAGTTAATGTTAACATTCAACTTTTGGAATATTAGACAATTTATAAACATACCTTACTCGTTAAGTCTCAAGAATGGGAAGGAGAAGGTCGTGGGTTCAATCCCCATGAAGAGCATGGAGAGTGATTTTTGCCTCAAGAGCTCTAGAGCCATCTAAATCAAAGTTAACATGAGTTAACTTGAGTTTGGTGTCACTTAACTCAAAATGTGAGCATATCTACCACTAGTGGGAAGTCCTAAAGTGGTGGTGAACAACACACATGTAAAAAATGGCTCAATCACTTTGGTTATAAAGAGTGGTAAGGGTTGCACATGTAAAAGTAACTCCATTTACTTCAGAGGTCACAGTTAGCCCCCAAATCTATATAATGGTAGGTTGAGTGTGACGTGGTGTGATGGTGGGCACCACGGTGTATTCTCCTTTGAGAGAGCTTGGCAATGATGCCCTTGTAGTAGAAAACCGAGTTCCATTGATGAACACGGTACTCCCCAGAGGCCTCCAAAGAATGAAGAACTACACAATACACTAAGAGCACATCTCACAATTCCTAGGTTTTACAAATGCGATCAAGCTTATAGTCTGTGGTTGACTAGGCCACTATATGTTTTATTATAGAACATATATGGAAGTGTCAAGTGGCCATTTGGTCTTTCAATTGGACACTAATGGTTACAATCTCCCACTAAAGGCCAATATGGCTAAAGTGAACTATGGGAAATAATAAAGAGTGATAAAGGATACCTGAGTGTAAGTATACAAACTATACCTCCCACCTAATGGGCATGTTACACAGTGTACAAGTAATTATGTAAGATCATGAATCAAGTAATGCCCATCAGGTGACAACAGTGTCGAGAGCTATCTTGTGGTAGAGCTTTAGTCACATGAGTGTCATAGCAACTAGCCCAATCACTATCAGAAAAAGCAAGCAAATCTAGCGGTAGTGATCCCCCCTTGGGACAAATTAATCCACGTAGCTGCGTACAACTCAAGTAGCGAAAGGTGTGTGTAACTACCTGCCAATGCTTGACACCTGGGCAATGCATAAACCTGCTCCTCTGTGAGATAGCAAACTGAATATCTGGTCGAGTAATGCATAAGTAAATCAAGCATCCAACAGCCTGCTGATAGAGAACAACATCAAATGTATCTCTAGCATCATGAAGACTCAATCGTAAATCTGTCTCCATAGGAGTGGAAATAGGTTTGCAGTCTTCAAGGCCAAAACACTACAATAATATGTCAATATATTTCATTTGACACAAAGCCATTCCACTATCAACTTGCATAAACCGAATGCCCAAAATATGATGCAAACACCCCAAATCATACATCTCAAATGCGGCATGTAAATCAGCCTTAAAATCAGCAATATTTGTGTCATGAGGACCAGTGAGCAGCATGTCATCAACATACACAATAATGAGCAGAAGTACACCATTAACACGCTTAACATATAAGGTGCTTTCAGTTGGACTATTCTCAAAACTATGTGCAATCAGGTAGGCATGTATCTTTTCATACCAAGCATGTGGTGCTTGTTTCAAACCATACAAAACCTTTTTCAACCTACAAACCTGGTTTTCATGCGCTTTCTACACAAAGCCACGGGGCTAAAAAACATAATTTCATCATGCAAGTTACCATTCAAAAATGTTGTTTTAATGTCCAACTGATGTGCATTCCAACCATGATGAGCTGGAAGTGCACAAATGCTATGAATAGTAGTCATTCAGCGAGTGGGAGCAAAGGTCTCATCAAAATCAATGCCTCTTTCCTGAGCATAACCCTTTGCAACAAGCCTAACCTTATACCTTTCAATTGTTCCATCAAGTTTATGCTTCAACTTGTATACCCACTTAGTGCGAATGGCCTTCTTGCTAGGAGGCAAGTCACATAAAGACCATGTACCATTTTTTATGATAGCATCATATTCAGAATGTGTTGCAGCCATCCAATGTTCAAAGTTTTGTGCTTCATCAAACGAAAAACACAGAGACTAGAGACAGCCATACCATAGCAATCTGATGCAAAAGAGGAATAGGTACGATATGACAGAGCTACATCTAATTTGCTATCACGCAAAGTCTACACTAGCCATTTTGGCATAGTTTTTGCCTTCTCAATATCAGTTCTCTCATCAACAAGTGCATCATGTAAATCTGCATCAGAAATGGAATGATCTACATCATCACCTGAAACCTGCAAAGGCTGAGAAGTTGCCTCATTAGGACCAACACTAGACTATCGGCCTATAAAAAGAGGCATCAAAGTAACATACATGTCTTTGGAGCTAACAGATGTCTCCTTTGTACATGAAAGTAAAGGCTGAATAACATCTTCCACAAAACCATCATAGCTAACCAAAATGCATTTGGTCTCTTGATGATACAAAGGATAGCCTTTGCTTTGAGAATTGTACCCAACAAAAATACATTTTACTTTATCATCCAATTTCTTGTGGTGTTGTTCAGGCACTAATGCATATGCCAGACAACCAAAAACATGCAGATGAGCAACAGATGGCTTGCGACCATGCCAAGCCTCATATGGAGTGATAGACTGTAGTGCTTGAGTGCGACACCTATTAAGTACATATGTTGCACACATGACAACCTCAAGCTAGAAATTATGTGGTAAATCTTGACTCTTGACCATACACCTCTCCATCTCCATGAGTGACCTATTCTTTCATTCAACAACTCCATTCTGCTGAGGTGTATACAGCACTCTATACTCATGTTTTATTCTACATTCAATGAGAAATGCATTAAAGTCAGAAGACGTATATTCCCCCCTCGATCAGAATGGAGGGTGCCCATTTTACATGCTGACAGATTTTTAGCCAAAACTAAAAACTGTTTGAAGCACATGAACACTTCGTACTTTGCTTTGAGTGGATATACCCATGCATGCCTGGAAAAATCATCAATGAAAGTCACGAAGTAAAGATAGTTTACAAAAGAAGGTGTCTGCGTAGGGCCACAGACATCACTATGTACAAGCTTCAATTTTTTAGTAGCCTGAACTGACCCATCTTTTGGAAAGGAGGAACGCTGCATTTTCCCCAAAATAGAGCCTTCACAGACATGTTTTCTGGGTGCCTCAAGTTTGGGCAAAGAGGACACCATTTCAAATTTTTGCAAGCATAGCAAACTAGCAAAATTCAGATGACCAATAAGCATGCATGCCAAAGCTTTGCATCTGACATAGCCTGAGAATCATGTACTTCACATGTTGAATCATTCACTTATTTTTCATAATCTATGAGCTTATATAGCCCACGATATAAAATGTCAGAAGCAATAATCATGTCGCCATTTGACAGATCATGAATTGTACATCTGTCATCAACAAATTTCATAAGCAAACCAATCTTGGCTAAGGTCGAAACTGATAACAACAGATTCTTCTTGATCCCTGGCACAAATAAAGCATCTGACAATGTAAATGAACTACTATCAATAGTAGTCAGAATGATCTTACCAACTCCCATAACAAGATAAGAGGAGTTGTTGGCACATGTAATAATATTCCCTATAGGGGCAGGCTTGAGTGAAGAGAAGAAACTACTCTGTGAGGTAATATGTTTGGTTGCTCTGCTATCAAAGTACCGAACATCTGATTCTACTACAGACATGCACTGCTCATGAGAAGATGGGTCAAAAATGCAAACAGTAGCAAACACCCATGACCTCTGCAACAACCATTCCGGCCTCTTTCTTCTTTGCCTCTTTAGTAGCCAGTTTTGGACAGCTCTTAATGACATGATCATTTGCTTTACAGTATTTGCAAAACAATTTCTATTTTTCTGATTTTTTCTCATCTTTGTCTTCCTTCTTTGATTGTGCAGATTTAGCAGATTTCTGCTTACTAGTAGAGGAGCTCCATTTTCCTTTGCCCTTCTGACTAGCCAGGAAAGCTTGATCTACAACACGTAATAGACCTATTCTGCTTGGACTGATCTTCCTGCAACAAAACAGAAACTAACTCTTTAAATGTTAAGGCATTTGGATTGCCTTTCATCATCAAACAAAGAGTAGAAGCAAAACTCTCATATGAGTCGAGAAGACCATTCAGAATAGTCTGCACAAGTGAACTATTAGGAAGGACTTCATCAGCAGAAATCAGTTGTTTCTTCAAATCCTTGATCTTTGTTAGAAAACTATCCATACAATCATGTGCTCACTCTCCAACTATTTCTGTAGGTAAGCAACACGAGCCTCATTTCTAGCCTAGTACAATGTGGTAAGTGTATCCCAAGCATCCTTAGTTGTTCTGCAAGAGAGAATGTGAGGAATAATGGCATGTTTGATAGACAAGGCTATCAATGCATGTGCATGAGCATCTCTGCAATCCCAATGAATTTGCTTTGTAGTATGTGCAATAGGAACCGCAACACGAATAGGAATCTGAAGAATATAAGAATCTTCAATGCCATCTTCATTAGCTTCAATACTTGTATTTCAACACCCTGCACAATGTTCCACGGTCAAGGAAAACATTATGGGCGATTTATAGCCCAATGGCAAATTTTCAAGACTTTTTCAAAAAAATGGCTTATCTAAATAATGTGGTATGATAAAAAATAGCCCAATAAACTATATAAAAGAAGGGGAAAAAGTGAGTAGATTTGCCTACTCACATAAATTAGCCATAGCTTTTATGATACATTTCTTCCAAATATCGTGTGCATGCATGTGCACTTCTAGGATAATTCTTCTCTTCCCTCCTCCTCCCTTTTTCTCCATTTGTGGAGGTCACATGATTGCTGCTCCATTTATCCCACATACTATGCAATATCGAAGTCACCTACAAAAAGGCGCCTCCCCATCTCTTCTTCACAAAGCAAAGGAGATCTCTTACGAGAGAGCTCCTCCCTCCCTCTTGCGCATGCAAGAAGAGGAGGAAATTCAGAAAATCATCTCTATGCTTCTGTTATTTCAGCGATTCTAATTCGCTGAAGTTGGAGGTTTCATGTGCATTGTTGCATTGACATCCATCTAGGTTGTCTGATTCACTTGCTACCATGCATATGGGATTGAGAAGCAGACATTTTTGCACCTTTGAGAGAGGAATCTATACACGCTATCTCAATGCCTTGCATATGGGATAAAGAGTAGCCATATATGCTCCCTCATTTTCTTATAAATCTGATAGTGCAAAGTTGCACAATAAGTAGAGCTTGAGTCTAAAGAGACCTAAGCTTCTATATTTTTTATGAGAACTATCATAAAGATTCGCCATATATTCTATAATTTTTATGACATATATGTTGGCGTTTCGCCCAGATTTATATACTCCCAAGTTAAGGAGGGGTTCTTATTTTTTTCCCTGTCCACAGTCCTTTTGCAACCAATACATGTCACATCATATAAGCCCACAATGGGTAATTGGTACCATCCAACTTATCCTCAATAGCCAGCATATGGAATACATCACTGCTTTCAACCATGGCCACTGACTAAAATACCCTGATGCAGAAAAATGGTTGTATCTAAAAACCTTGAACAAAACTACCTTGACAAGTTATGCTAAACTTATAGCAGACTTCGAGATGCTTATATTGGCAAACTCAAACATGTATATATCTTTGGCACAAAAAGATGAAATAGCCTACACAAGCACTGCGATAGTGCATTCGGAGGCCAAAACGAGCTCATATTGCGATTTCGGCACCACAAAGTGAAGAAATTTTGATCTTCTAATCACCCTAAGTATGCTCACCATATTTCATGTGATTCTAAGGCCATGGTCAGAGGGGTGTCGATGATTCCATAGATGAAGCGGCGACCTTCTCTGATACCAATTGTTGGAGTTAGATGTCTGCGGAAGCATGCGAACAACACAAGGAAGAAGATAAAGCTTGAAGCACAAGACACAATACTGAATGTATTACCACTAGAATGTACAAAGATAAGTAACCTATTAGGGCCATAGGCATATATACAATCCTAGGGAAAAACCTCCTAAAGAGGGAAAAAAGTGCCCCGATGGTCCTAGTGTCTTCACACACATCACTACCTAAATATATCAACACATATGACCAATGTAGAAAACTCATGAAAATGTGAGGTAAACTTGCATAGTGAATCAACTAACTCCACTGCATATAACCACTTAGGGAAAAGAAGCCAACTAGGATTATCGCGCACTTATGAACAACTAGCATACATCTCCTATGGCAATGCTATGTAAGTCTTCCACTTGCATCATCAAAGAGATCCCAACATCTCGGTGTATAAGTTAAGAAAACCTCAACAAAACACTCTTTATCAACATCAAAGTGCAAAAAGGTAACCGCTACATCAATGACCATACGAACATAAATAAGCGATATTCACAAAAGTGTACATAGTGTATATGTGCTCAATATATGTAGTAAAATGGCAATGAAAGTCTAAATTTATAGCCCAAACTCTAGCAAAGAACACCTTGAAGTGTCTTTCAACTCTGTTCTTTAGATCCAAAAAAAACTGCATAAACTTGTGGTTTCTCCCACCACAACTGAAGACTTTCCAAGAAACTTGTACAAAGAACTATGTGTGAAAGTACTCCAAGATGGCTCCAAGAATCACCCTAAAAATGCTTCAAAATAGGATTTGAAAGCAAAGAATGAATCTTTGAGGACCAAACATGTTCAAAGTAATATGAACCTTAGTCTTTTCCCTTCCTCAAACATGATAAGAGTGTAGCTTAGTACCAAGAGATAGCCAGTTAAGCGAGCTCCAAGGCGAACGATATGGGGATAATGGGGGTGAGTATACCTCACATGAGTTTATCCTTTTTTGTTAGTCTAGAGGAATTTGCAGAGAGTTTACAACATCTTATACCCCAATATAGAATGGTGTAGCCAATATACAACTTCTTATGAGGATGAATAGAACTATTTAGGATAGAGTAGTCCCTATGTTGCATCATGCAAACATTTCACAAGGCTTTTGGGAAGAAGTAGTATTGATTGCAGTTCACGTGATTAACCTTTCACCTAGTACTACCAAAGGTCTAAAAGCGACACAAGAGCTATGGATAGGGAAGCCACCATATTATGATCATCTTCAAGTTTTTGGGTGCAAAGCATATGCTCATATACCCAAGAATCTTAGAAAAAAGCTGGACCATAAGTCAAAGGAATGCATTTTCTTGGATATGGTCGAGAAGGAAAATTTGGATATCGCTTATGGGATCTTGAAACACGATTAGCGATCAAAAGTAGTGATTTCATTTTCAATGAATCTAAGATGCATAAACCACCCATACAGGAGCTTGAAAAGAGAAGAGTTGTGTTTGAGGGTACTAGTCCTCTGGCTAGCATGCATAAAAAGGCTGCACATAGGGATGTTGAAGAGAATGTTTGATCAGATCAGTCTACAAATCTTCTTGTTCAGCAACCATTGATACACTTTTTACCTGTCTCTTGCATCCACTTGATAGATATGCTCCAAGTTTGGATTTTGTTATGCTAACAGATGTTGGTGATCCTTTTTGCTCCAAAGATGCCATGCAGACAAAGGATCATGTCAAGTGGGAGTGTGCCATGAAGACTGAGTTATCTATTCAAAAGAATGGTACTTGGTATTTAGTAACTTTGCCAAAGAGCAAGAAACCTTTACCATGTAAATGGGTGTATAAGCTAAAATTCATATCACATAGTGCTTCTCCAAACTATAAAGCACCACTTGTTGCAAAGGGTCTTAAGCAACAACATGGTGTTGATTTCGAGGAAATCTTCTCTCCAGTGGTCAAGATGACTACCTTTCGAATGTTGCTTGGATTTGTTGCAATGGAGAACTTGGAGCTAGTCCAAATGAATGTGCAAACTACTTTCTTTCATGGAGATCTTAGACATGAGATCTATATGGAACAACCTAAGGGTTATGTAGTTCTTGGCAAAGAAAGTCTAATTTGTAAGCTGAAGAAGAGCTTATATGGACTTAAACAGTCCCCTAAAAAATGGCACCAAATTTTGATGCTTTTATGAAGTCTCAAGGCTATTCTTGAAGCAATGAGGATCATTGTCTCAACACAAAGAAATGCTCAAATGGCACCTTGATATGCTTGATACTTTATGTCAATGATATGTTGATTACTGGGAAGTATTCTTATGACTTGTCAATTTCCAAAAAGAAGTTGAGTCAAACATTTGATATGAAGGTTCTTGGGGATGCCAAATATATTCTTTGCATGTGCATTACTCATGATAGAAGTAAAAGATGCACAGACTCGTCTCAAAGTGAGTACATATCCAAAGTAGCTCACATGTTCAATATGCAGGGTGGAAAGGCATTGAGTACACCTTTACCAAAATATGTGAAATTGACTAAGGATGATTGTCCCAAATCAGATGAGGAAAAGGAATTCATGACCAAGATTCCTTATTAGTCTACTATTGGTAGTCTCATGTATGTTGTGGTAGCTACATTGCATTTGTAGTGGGAGTTGTGAGCATATATATTTCTAATACTGGCAAGAAGAATTGGGAAGTGGCCAAGATAATTTTGAGATATTTGAGTGGCACTACGGACAAGTGTCTATGCTTGGGTAGAGGGAAAGCATCCATTAATGGTTACACAGATTCTAATTATGTTGGTTGTGTAGACAATCATAAGTCTACATCAAGGTACATTTTTCATTTTGTTGGAGGTTCTATCTCTCGGAGATCTCATCTTCAAGAATGTATAGTAGTTTCCATTACAAAAGTAGAGAATGTTGTGGCAGGTGAGGCATGCAAGGAAGCATTGTGGCTTTCCCATCGTTCTTGTGATATAGTTCTACCTCATCATGTACCTTGTTTGCTCAATGCTAGTCAGAGTGCCATTGCATTGGCTAAGAATCTGGTCTATCATGCACAGACCAAGCATATTGAGGTGCGATATCACTTCATTAGAGACTGCTTAGCCATTGAGCGCATTATTCTTGAGAAGGTTCATACTCGAGATAATGTTGCAAACGCTTTGACTAAAGCTCTTCCACATGATAGCTTTCGAGACCGTTGTCACTTGATGGGGGTTACTTGATCCATGATCTTACATAGTTATTTGTGTATTGTGTAACATGCCCATTAGGTGGGAGGTATACTTTGTATACTTACACTCAGGTATTCTTTATCATTCTTTATTTTTATCTCATAGAAACTTTGGCCATATTGGCCTTTAGTGGAAGGTTGTTTCCTTTAGTGTCCATGTGAAAGGCCAAATGGCCATCGAACACTTTCTTATATGTTCTTTAATAAAACATATAGTGGCATGGTTAGTCACAGACTATAAGTTTGACCGCATTTGTAACACCCAAGAAATCCATGTTCGTGCTCTTTGTGTACTATGTGGCATGTAGATCTAGATTTTCTATGTTGAGGGTGTCCTTGTGGAGCTCTCAAGAAGGAGACTCCATTGAGGTGCATCGCTATCAAAATACCTCACTAGCTACAAAAGAAGATTGGATAATTATATCTTTTGTACAAGCTCTTTTTGAAGCTCAATCCTTGAGGTCTTCCAAAGTATTAGCACACTATCATTTCTAGTAAAGAATCAAGATTATTCTTATAGAATCAAGATTATTCTTATAGAATCAAGATTATTCTTATAGAATCAAGATTATTCTTATAGAATCAAGATGATTCTTAAAAAATCAAGTCAACTCTTAATGAGAATCAAGACAATTCTATAAGAGTGATAAAGAATTAAATTTTTGTATTGATATATGACTATTGTACACCAATATAAGCAAAATTCTTGTACTTCAAACCTATGCACCCAGAATGGGTTCTTGCATATGTTTAAAGTATACAAGATGCAAAGATAGATTGATCAATGCCAATAATTTTTGTTAGAAATGAAAGTTCAAGACAAACTTTCATGATGGAATGGAAAACCATATCCTAAAGAGATATTTATCCTTTATTTTGACACTAAAGAAGTGAAAAACCTCAAGCAGTAAAGGCTCAACGTATTGTTCAAAAGTCTAGCATTCCTTTCAAGAATCATTCAAGAAGTGCAAAGAATTCTGAGATGAATCATCTGCTCATATTCTTGATTGTTTAGGAGTAATCTCAAGTTATTGAAGAATAAAACTCTCCCTAGTACTGAGAGAGAAATTCTTCATGCTTACTAGACAGCAAGTAGCTCCCAAGAAGTCCCAAACCACTTGTAGTTGTACTTTAATTCAAATCATAAATATAACCCAAAGGTGTACCAATCTTGAAGATATTGTTAGCTTTGGAGTATGAAAGGCATCAGCAACATACTTGGAATTGAGTTGAGGGAAAGATCTCTAAAAATTACGCGAGTAAGCCAAGGATCTTTAGACAGTCAAAGAAACCTTAAGATAAGTACTAAGTCTTTGTCATTGTCGAATGGTCAACAAGAACTGATCAAGCTTGGAAAACTTGTCCATGAAGTTGCAATTGGAACTACTTTGAGGTTTTCCCAATTATAGGCAATAAAACTCATGAATGACTCATGACATTTACCTCTTAAAGCATAACATCCTAAGTAGGATGGCAATTTGGAACTAGATGTTTCCAAAATCAAGACATCATGAGGTACAAGGTTCTATACACATCCTAGGTATTTGGTCCTAAAGAGTTCTTTTCAAGAACTAGTAGGTGTATAACAAGGATAAAACACTTTAGTTTTAGCTCTCAAAATTGGCACCATCAAGAAAGGATCATTAAAAAATGATCATGGAAGCATTTAAAAGACACACAGAGAAGGCCAAACTAAGGATGTATTTTTATAGATTGGAGAAAGTATCCATTGGTATGGGACAATGGAATGCTACCTCCGTTTTAGAGCTTTCAGGAAGAAAAGAACTCATGATTCGAAAGCATCAATCAAGTTGACCTTTTTTTGGAAAACTGCATTGAGTTAATGTACTTAAACCACTAGATGGACATGATAAACAAAGTCTAAGAAACATTTCAACTAAGGTTAGATAGACTAAGTTAGTATGAAAGCACCAAGTTCCTAGTGTACCTTGGTAAAGTCAATCTCTTGACTCAAAGTAATTCATAAGAATTGCATTCCTAGAAAGGAAGTCATAAAGATAAGGATTAACTTAGTTGTAGTGAAGTATAAATTGTTTTAGTAAAGGAGATATGCCATCATTTGAAGCTCGGTGGGTTGACACACTAATGTTTTGATGCCATGCTAGTACCTTATGGTCTGATAATGTTTAGCTTTACTCCAAGAATCATTTTGAGAATCTAGTTTACTTCTCTTAAAGATAGATAAAAGTGTTTCAATACCTTGTTGAAATAGATTTTTAACAAGAGAAAGTATCGAATCACAAAGAGTTTGACTATAATTAGTTTCAAGCATCTTAGAAGTTTGACTTGGTTGCATAGATTTTTAGTTCTTTCTTTCCGCTTTCCAAATCTTTTGGATGAGATTCACGTAGAGTATCTAATTCCTATCAAGATAGATCCCAGATAGGCGGTTGGTAAAAGGAAACTAAATAAAACACCCCATAGATGTCTTGTACAAGAACCCATTCAATCTTCAAAAGATGCTAAGTCTAAGTTGACTAATTCATTTGAGTTTGCTTCAAGTTAAGTAGCATTACTCCATGAATTTCATAGAGTTCAATACACTCCTGGAAATAATAGTTAGGAATTGCTAATGACATTGACAATTCCTAAGACCTTAAAGCTAAAATCTTTGAGAAAGTTATCCGAAGTTGGACAATGTTCATTTTGGATGTGACTTGTTAATTTAAAGTGGGGTTGACCAAAAGTAAATGGCACATTTCACCCTGCATTCTACGTAGGAATTTTTAAGCCTAGTAGGACATAGACCTCTAATCAGGTGATAAATCAAGTAAATATTGATTGAAAGTGAACCATAGTACAAACACCTAAGTTAGATATTTGGGTCAACAAGACTTCTTGTTTGACTTCAAATCAAACTCAAGAGAAAATAGAGTTCTCAAAGTTTTGATAGGGATAAGAATCCAACATCAATTACTAAGTTCATGCACTAGTGATGCCTAGAAATGGACTATTATTTTGAATTCACCCATTTCACCTGTCAGTTCCCAGATAGCACAAAGGAATAAACAGTGAATTGGTGAGGAATATTTTCTTTTATCCATCCTCATTATTCATTCCCTATTTTGCACTTTGATCAATTTATCAAGTGCAAATCTAGATGGTGTTTTGAATTATTTGGGTAGGGATCAACCAGTAGAGTCTCCTCTATTCATTTGGAATATGAAGTGAATCCCACCACACAGATGAAAACATGTTCCTCTAGGTTAGAACACGAGGCTCGGATATATATATATGTGTGTGTGTGTGTGCGTGCGTGTGTGTGTGTGTATGTGTGTGTGTGCATAGCTTTATTTTCGAGGATGAAAATATTTTCCAAGGGGGGAAGAATATTATAAATAAAGTCATGATCTAGGTGATCAGCTAGTTCAGAAACATTTGAAATCGGATAGTGTTTGGTTACTCGTATGTATGGCCAAAGATCTTGAGACTAGACTTAAGCATAGGTTCATGTGCTCTCCAAAACAAGTAATCCACTTAGCCTACCGATTAAGTCTCAAGGTTGAGAAGGAGGAGGTCTTGGATTGAACCCCCATGGGGAGCATGATGAGAGACTTTTGACCAAAGAGCTCTAGAGCATTCTAAAACAAGTTAACATGAGTTAAATTGAGTCCATAGAGACTTAACTTGAGTGGCAAGTACAACTACCACTCGTGGAATCTAGTGGAAGGTACTAAAAGGATGGTGGACATCGCACATGTAGTTATGGATTGCATATACATTTGTGGTCCTCGTTCATTCAAGTAGCTATATATAGAGGCATAAGCCCAGGAGGAAAGTCATCTCTCTAGAAGGTGGTGGTCCTAATGGTCTAGTTTATTGCATCTAGCCTCTTATCCTAGCATGATAAGAACAAAAATTGTAAAAAAGAAAAAAAATCAAATCATCATTTTTGTATTTCAAGATGGACTTTCAAATATTTCTCACTCATGATTTCACTTAGGAATCATGATTTTCACTGAGAAATCATGATTTTCACTGAGAAATCATGATTTTCACTGAGAAATCATGATTTTCACTGAGAAATCATGATTTTCACTGAGAAATCATGATTTTCATTGCGAAATCATGAATTCTTTGTTACAATTTCCCTCTTGTAGTTTGCTCAAATTAATAACTTGTGATTTCTCTCACATGATTTCTCAAATAGGATTTCACAAGAAAATTCTAATTTTTCAATCACAATGATTCTCTATGGTAGATAATTCTCCAATAAATGATTTCTTGTGGATGGAAATTTACAATGTCTCAAACTAAAATTTTCTTCCATAAGATCCCATGAGAGCAGGAAATTGAAATGTTTCAATCATAATCTTTGATGTTTCGAATTTTAGAAAATTTTGATGTCTTTGGCATGTAACTAGGAAATCATGATTCTCATTTATGATTTTCCAACCTACAGTTTTTTCAAATGGAAAATCATGATGTTTCAACCATGATTTTTTGGGGGTAGGAAATTGCAATACTTTTACCATAATTTCCTCCATAGAAAGGTAATCAATATTTCTCAAGTGATTGCTTTTATTAAAGGGGAGGGGGGATGAAATTAGCAATTTAATTTTTTTCTCCTATGTTTCCTATTTTTGCAATTTTTATAAAAAATAACTAAGATTTTCTAGTCTAACAAGAAATCATGACTTGTTGAGGTCAAGAAATTGATTAGAGTATGAGAAGTGGAGAATAACAATCGTGGGACTCACTGATGGAGAGTGTAATCTCCAAAAGAACAACCTACTCTTATGATTAGAGCACCTCTATACCAAGAGTAAGTCACAATCTTCACCAAATTAGATGTTCAATCTCCAAATTATCAAAAGTTGAAAAATTCTGTGAAGAAGATAAAACACAGAAAGTCTGCTGCACAATTTCTTCTCATTGACCTATCAAACACGTAAAGTTTTCTGTGAAATTTTGTATGGAGTGTCGCCTAGAAATTGCGCACCTCCTCCAAGTTAAATTTCTTCAAAAGGTTTAGTATAACTTGAGAAATCAACTTCACAAGTTACCTATGTCTAAATCTGCACTTCTGAGAAGTCGATTTTGACACCCCTAACTTCTTAACTTCAATTCTCTCAGTATAAAACCCGTTTAAGCAAATGCTTCTAGCCACGAGTAGCTTACCTTCTAACTTAAAGATTAAGTGCTTGCTTGCACAAAACTTTAAACTGTGGAGTGAGAACTGACCAAAAAATCAAGATCGAAATTTGCGCCTGTTTCAGAGAACTGTGAACACTCATCACATATGAATGTTCCTATTAACAATTCTCCTAGCCTGTTTACAATTAGACTCTGAAACTCAAGTCATAGACTCATTAACTATGAACTTAGATATCCTCAAAAGGATTTTACAAATGATCTAACACAGACGGAGCAGACACAGAAACATCGGGCGCAATATTTCTTCGATTACTCAGAAAATTACAGTTGAGTGATGAGAGGAAAACTCAACTAACATTTCACATGTCTCATGACATATAACTTCTCCTTTCTTGACTTCTATACTCACTCATCTATTCTTTCATATGCTCTCATATAACGCCTCGACATTTTCAAGGTATTTATAGAGAAATTTGTACAAGTCTATGACTAATCAAGGATCTAAGTGAACTATAACTATACTAATGTACATATGTGTACATTCCTCATATCCTCTGAATGTATCCTTCTTTCAAGCTTCAAGAATTGAATCTTCCTTCATTCTTTGATCTTCCAAACATTCAATTGGTGATTGGTCTGCACCAATAGCTCCCCCTCAATCATCAATTGAGGTTTCTCTTATCTTCTTTATGCCTGCCATGTCTTTAAACTTCTGTAGCTTTGGTCCATCCAAGCTCTTTGTAAGCATATCAGCTATCTGATCTTTACTTGAAGTATGTATGACTTCAATCTCCTTATCCATCACTTTCTCTCTTAGAAAGTGATACTGAATCTCAATGTGTTTGGTCCTGGCATGAAAAACAGGATTAGCAGCTAAATACAATGAACTCATGTTATCTCCATATATAATTGGTATCCCATGCACAATGTCAAAACTCTTCATCAAGGTTTTGAGCCAAATCACTTCCTTTGCAGCTTCAACCATGCTTTTATATTCAGCTTCTGTAGAAGACAAAGCAACTGTATGTTGCTTCTTGGAACACCATGAGATAAGTTTATCTCCCACATAACACATGTATCCATAAGTTGACCTTCTATCATCTGGATTACCTGCCCAATCTGCATCACTATAAATTTTGATATTTGTATCTGATGTAAACCCATAATATAAACCTTCATTGAGTGTACCCTTAATGTACCTCAACACTCTTTGTCCTGCAATCCAATGCTCTTTCCTAGGACAATGCATAAATTGAGACAAAACCCTTACTGCATATGATAAATCAGGTCTAGTTAAAGTAGCATAGATAAGACTACCAACCAAACTCTGATATTGTCTCATGTCCTTGAATTCTTCACCTCCAAATTTACTCAATTTGTGATTCACCTCCATTGGTGTAGGTGCTACCCTACAATCATCCATTTTAAACTTGATTAACAAGTTCTTCAAATACCTTTCTTGAGTCACAAATACTCCATGTTGAGTATATGTAATCTCCATGCCCAAGAAGTATGACAAATCTCCCAAGTCACTTATTTTGAACTCCTTTTCCATTTGCTTCTTGAGTCTTTGTATTCCTTCTTCATCTGTACCTGTAAGAATTATATCATCAACATATATGCACATGTATATGAAACCATTATCACTTGCTTTGACAAGCAAGCTACTATCTGCTTTAGACACCTGAAATCCAAGTTCTTTCAAGAACTTTACAAGTCTATAATTCCATGCCCTTGGAGCCTGCTTTAAGCCATACAAAGCTCTCTTGAGCTTGCACACATGATCTGGATACCTTTTATCTCTGAACCCTTGAGGTTGCTCCATGAATACATCATCTGAAATATAACCATTCAAAAAAGCATTTTTCACATCAAGTTGACATAACTTCCAACCTTTACATGCAGCAATAGCTATAAGTGTCCTGATGGTTGTCATCTTTGCCACAGGACTATAAGTCTCATCATAGTCAACACCATATGTCTGAGCAAACCCTTTGACAACAAGTCTAGCTTTGTATCTAGACACACTTCCATCTGCAAATATTTTTGTCTTGTAAACCCACTTACATCCAATGATCTTCTGACTATTTGGTTTAGGAACCAAATCCCAAGTTTGATTTTCCAATAGTGCATCATATTCTTCCTGCATAGCTTTCTCACATTTTTCCTTACCTTTTGCCTCTTCATATGTAGAGGGGTCTTCATCTGTTTTCATCATATAAGCATAATCTTTGGTAGCCAGAAATGAAGTATCATAGCTATACCTTGTAGGTTGCCACCTATTTCTTGATGATCTTCTGAGTTCTCCACTCCTTGAGGTTTCTGGTTCTTCACATTCAGGATCAAATCTTGGTGTTTCTTCCACTTCAACCTGCACTTCATTATTCTCTTGTTCATCAAATATCTGAACCTTTGATTTACCTTTCCTTTGACTCACTTCTTCTTCATCACCTGTATTGATATTGATTGTACCTGTATACCAAGTACTTTGCTCATCAAATGTAACATCTTTAGAAACCATGAATTGTTTTGTAGATGGACTCCACAATCTATAACCCATCTGCTTATCATCATAACCAATGAAAACATATTTTTCAGCTTTAGGTTCCAATTTGTGCCTTAATTGTGATGGCACATATGCATATGCCACACATCCAAAAACTCTGCAATGATCCAAAGTAGGTCTCTTACCCCACCAAGCCTCATATGGTGTCATACCCTGCAAGGCTTTACATGGTAACCTATTAACCAAATAAGTAGCTGTATTTACAGCCTCAGCCCATAAATAATTAGGGCAATTTTTCTCCTTCATCATGGACCTTGCAAATTCAACAAGTGTTCTATTTCTCCTTTCTGCTACACCATTTTGTTGAGGAGAGTACCTGCAAGTAACTTCCCTTTTTATACCTGCATTCCATAAGTAATCACTGAACTCATTAGAAAAATACTCTCCCCCTCCATCTGACCTTAGTCTTTTCAACTTATGTCCTGTAATTCTTTCTGCATATACATGATAGTGTTTAAATGTATTAAACACTTCTGACTTATCTTTGATCACATAAATAGTGATCCATCTAGTAGCATCATCAACATAAATCACATAATACCTTGACCCATTTATACTGAAATCCTTTGATGGTCCCCACACATCTGTGTGTACCAATTCAAGCTTCTCTGAGTACATAAAACCATGCTTGGAGTAAGGTTGCTTATGAGCCTTACCTAATTGACATGCCTCACATCTATATGTCATATGTTGACATGTAACATTAGGCAATCCAAGCACTGAACCATTGTTAATCATGTCTTTAATACCTCTTTCATTGAAATGTCCAAGCCTCTTGTGCCAAAGATCTAACTCAGAGATCTTATGTCCTCCATATGTGAACATAGCATGACCAATATTGCCTTGAATCTTCAATGTAAATAATCTTCCTTCTTTCTTCCCTGAAACAATCTGTTTATACCCTTGACTAGGGTCTTCCACATATACTCCATCATTAGTGAACCTTACTTCATAACCTTTTTCCACAATTTGTCCTACACTTATCAAATTCTTAGGAATTGTAGGAACATACAAGACCTTACTCAATAAGGTGCTACCATCCTTGGCCTTCACTGATCCAATTGACTTCACATTGTGCTTTGTGTTGTCACCTGTTTGAACAACATGATTAAAAACCTTATTCTCCAAATCAGTCATCAAAGATATATTACCACTTAGGTGCAACATTCCTCCTTTCGATCTGAAGCATAATTGTAGTAGGTATTGTTATATTGTTGACTTTGGAATCCTCTACCTGCATTTCTTCCAAAGTAACTCCTACTACCTCTACCTCTGAAATTACCTCTTTGATTTCTGCCACCTCTTCCTCTTGCATTATAGTTTTGACTATATCCATTATTACTCTGAGTATTGTGCCAACAATCATTAGCTAAGTGATTTGTCTTACCACAAATCCAGCAAGCTTTGCCTCCATCTTTGTTGTTCCTGCCTCTTCCTCTACCTTTGCCACCTCCTCTACCTCTTAGGAAGTTGGCTTGACTAGTTGTTCCTTCATCTTCATTTGCTTGTTGCTTTCCTTTGCTATTCTTCTTCTTGTCCTTTGAGTACATTGCATGACCTGCACTCTTGTCACCATCTCCTTTAACATCCTGCTCAAATGTTAGCATATGACCTAACAACTTATTTAAATCAGGAGTGAAATGATCAAGTGATAACTCTGTAGACAAAATGAATGGCTTCCATTTGTCATCACCTCTTAAACCTGTAAGGATTTGCCTTACCAATTTATCCTCCTCAATGTCTTCATCAACAGCTCCTAAAGCATCTGCAATATCTTTCATTCTTGTCACATAGTCTGAAATGGATTGAGAAGCCTTCTTCTTAAATGTGGTAAACTCTGCCCATAAGGATGCCTTCCTTGACTAAGTAGTATTCTGGAAATGCTCCGCCAAAGCATTCCAAATATCAGTTGCACTTTCAAGACCTCGAATATGAGGTAACAAGTAATCATTGACTGCCATATATATAATGCTCCTAGCTTGAGCATCTTTCTTCATCCAATTTTTCAAATCTGCTAACTCTTCCCTAGTTGGAACACTAGGATCTCTGAACTGTGGCTTCTCTTCTTCTCCTGTGATGTAGGCTATTAAATCTTTGCTCATAAGATGAGCTTCCATCCTCATTGACCATGCAGGATAGTTTTCCCTATCCAATTTCTCTATCTGTAGAGAATCTCCCATCTTGTGTTCACCTGTGTATTGAAATCTTCAAGCTTTATGAACAATATATGTACCTTTACTTCAAATTAGAGTCCTTTTGTCTTTCTTGATGTCGTATGGTCTCCTCCTCAAGCTTTGCCTTCAAGCTTTCACCTTTTAGTTCTTCAGTTGTTGAATTTCTTGAATCTGTAGCAGTCGGGATCCTCCTTTCCTTGATTTTGATGTCTCCTGCTCTGATACCACTGATGGGGAGTGTTAATCTCCAAAAGAACAACCTACTCTTATGATTAGAGCACCTCTATACCAAGAGTAAGTCACAATCTTCACCAAATTAGATGTTCAATCTCCAAATTATCAAAAGTTGAAAAATTTTGTGAAGAAGATAAAACACAGAAAGTCTGCTGCACAATTTCTTCTCATTGACCTATCAAACACGTAAATTTTTCTATGCAATTTTGTATGGAGTGTCGCCTAAAAATTGCGCACCTCCTCCAAGTTAAATTTCTTCAAAAGGTTTAGTATAACTTGAGAAATCAACTTCACAAGTTACCTATGTCTAAATCTGCACTTCTAAGAAGTCGATTTTGACACCCCTAACTTCTTAACTTCAATTATCTCAGTATAAAACCCGTTTAAGCAAATGCTTCTGGCCACAAGTAGCTTACCCTCTAACTTAAAGATTAAGTGCTTGCTTGCACAAAACTTTAAACTGTGGAGTGAGAACTGACCAAAAAATCAAGATCAAAATTTGCGCCTGTTTCAGAGAACTGTGAACACTCATCACATATGAATGTTCCTATTAACAATTCTCCTAGCCTGTTTACAATTAGACTCTGAAACTCAAGTCATAGACTCATTAACTATGAACTTAGATATCCTCAAAAGGATTTTACAAATGATCTAACACAGACGGAGCAGACACCGAAACATCGGGCGCAATATTTCTTCGATTACTCAAAAAATTACAGTTGAGTGATGAGAGGAAAACTCAACTAACATTTCACATGTCTCATGACATCTAACTTCTCCTTTCTTGACTTCTATACTCACTCATCTATTCTTTCATATGCTCACATATAACGCCTCGACATTTTCAAGGTATTTATAGAGAAATTTGTACAAGTCTATGACTAATCAAGGATCTAAGTGAACTATAACTATACTAATGTACATATGTGTACATTCCTCATATCCTCTGAATGTATCCTTCTTCCAAGCTTCAAGAATTGAATCTTCCTTCATTCTTTAATCTTCCAAACATTCAATTGGTGATTGGTCTGCACCAACACTCACCTCCCAGCCTATTTATAGCCCTTGCCTATTCACCATCTAGAGTTCTCTCTAAGGTCTCTCTACTCATCTGGCCATCATGAGTAGGTACCTCGTATGAACTCTCTAGCTTTTGGCCTTGGCTATCCCCCACTTCTCGTTCCTCCAGGCACATACATCTTTGGAATATAACACTCTCTCCCCCTTCTAAAGATCATTGTCCTCAATGATATAGAAGGAGCTATAAACTTGGGAATCAAAATTTGTGATTCCAAATAATAAGAGTAGAGTGTGCTAGGTGTCTGGAATACTAGATAATAAAAAAGTAAACAACTTTTCTCTCTACTTCCTATCTAGTAGTTCCACCAAAAAATAGTATTCCTTGCCTTGGGCATACTATAGGAATCCCTCTGAGGCCCAATGAGTCCCTATGTGTGCAGCATAAGTACTCGGAATATCCTCGGACTCCCTATGCCTAGACCTTGACCACTAACTTCTGATGGCTTGTCACCTATAGAGACCTTGGTGACTTTCCCTTGTCTCAAAGAAGTATCATAAAAATCTGTGTAAAATATTTTCCTTTCAACATCTCTTGCATAAACAATTTCCAATAGCATCAGATTAAAGCTTAATTTTTACTACCTTTTAATCATACAAAATCTATGAAGTTTTTGAGAATTATGTAGCTTTTCTTACACTTTCATTAGGCTCAAAAATCACTTGATTTGGATATTTTCTCAGAGTTTTATAACCATTTCATTGGAAGGGTCGAACACTTGATTATCAACTCTCGAAATGTATCGGGTCATCTTCTTGAAGCCCTTAGACTTGATGGAGAGTGTTAATCTCCAAAAGAACAAGCTATCCCTGATTTTGGAACACTTCTATATCAAGAATAACTCAAAACCTTTACCAATTTGGAGGATCAATACCAGATTATCAAAATTTTGAACTAACTATGAAGAGAGTGACTACACAGAAAAGCCTATTGCACTTAACTCACTCATTGACTGACCAAATGTGTAAAGTTTTCAATGAAACTTTGTATGAAGTGCCGTCTAATCTTTGTGCACCTTCTCCAAGTTAGATCGTCTCAAAAGACTTAGTAAATCTTGAGAAATGATTCAAACAATTCACCTATGTCTAAAACTGTACTTTTCTACAATCGACTTTGACACTTGTAACTTTAAATGCATAGTTCTCTCAAATTATACCCCATTTATTCAAATGCTTTTAGCCATAGGTAGATTACCTTCCAACTTAAAGAATGAGTGCTCACTTTCTCAAAACTTTACACTATGGAAGGAGAACTGACCAAAACATCAACATCGAATTTTGCGCTTGTTGCAACTTCAGTTCTTAACATTTACACATGTAAATGTTCCTACTCTCAATTCTCTCAGCCTGATCACAATTAGGATCTGAAAACTTGTACAAAGGTCAATCAACTATAGACTTAGACTTTTACAAAAGCATATCAATTGGTGATTGACTTGCACCAACAGCTCCCCCTCAATCATCAATTGAGGATTTCTCTATCTTCTTTATACATGCCATGTCTTTAAATCTTTGTAGCTTTGGTCCATCCAAGCTTTTGGTTAGCATATTTGCAATCTGGTCTTTTGTTGAAGTATGTGTGACTTCAATCTCCTTATCAATCACCTTCTATCTTAAGAAGTGATACTGAATCTCAATATGTTTGATCCTGGCATGAAAAACAGGATAAGCAGCTAGATACAATGAGCTCATGTTATCTCCATGAATAGTGGGTGTACTCTGAGTAATGTCAAAACTCTTCATGAGAGTCTTCAACCATATGACTTCCTTTGCAGCTTCAACCATACCTTTGTACTCTGCCTCTGTAGATGATAAAGCAATTGTATGTTGCTTCTTAGAGCACCAAGATATTAACTTATCTCCCACACAACACAAGTATCCATATGTTGATCTCCTATCATCAAGATTACATGCCCAATCTGTATCACTATATATCTTGATGTTTGTATCTGATGTAAAACCATAATACAAACCTTCCTTGAGTGTAACCTTAATGTATCTCAACACTCTTTGTCCTGCAACTCAATGTTCTTTTCTAGGACAATGCATGAATTGAGACAACACTCCAACTGCATATGACAAATCAGGTCTAGTTAATGTAGCATAAATTAGAGTACCAACCAGACTTTGATAAAGTTTCATATCCTTGAATTCTTCTCCTCCATATCTAATTTGTGATTCACCTCCATTGGAGTAGGTGCCACCCTGCAATCTCCCATTTTAAATTTGATCAACAAATTCATCAAATACCTTTCTTGAGTTACATACACTCCATGTTGAGTGTATGAGATCTCTATGCCCATGAAATATTTTTAGTCTCCCAAGTCACTAATCTTGAACTCTTTCTCCATTTGCTTCTTGAGGTTTTGAATTCCCTTCTCATATGTACCTGTAAGAATTATGTTATCAACATATATGCATATGTAAATGAACCCATGATCACTTGCTTTGAGAAGCAAGTTACTATCAGCTTTAGATACTTGGAAACCAAGTTCTTTCAATAACTTAAAAAATTCTATAGTTCCATGCCCTTGGGGTGTGCTTCAAACCATACAAAGCTCTCTTGAGCTTACATACATATTCTGAATACCCTTTATCTCTGAACCCTTGTGGTTGCTCCATGAAGACATCATCTGAAATATAACCATTAAGAAAATCATTCTTCATTATAGGTCTCATCATAATCTATACCATATGTCTAAGCGTACCCTTTCACAACAAGTCTAGCTTTATACGTAGACACACTTCCATCTGCATACATCTTTGTCTTGTAGACCCATTTGCATCCTATGATCTTCTGACTATTTGGTTTAGGAACCAAATCCCATGTCTCATTTCCCATCAATGCATCATACTCTTCCTACATAGCTTTCTCCCAATTTTCCTTACCTTTTGCCTCTTCATATGTAGAAGGATCTTCATCTGCTTTCATCATGTAAGCATAATCTTTGGTAGTAAAAAAAGAAGTGTCATAGCTATACCTTGTAGGTTTCCATTTGTGTCTTGATGACCTTCTGAGTTCTCCACTTCTTGAAGTTTTTGGTTCATCACATTCTGGATCAAACCTTGGCACTTCTTCAACTTCAACTTGTACTTCATTGCTCTCTTCTTCATCAAATATCTGAACCTTTGATTTACCTTTCTTTTGATTCAAAACTTCTTCATCACCTGCATGATTATTGATTGTACCTGCATACCAAGTACCTTGCTCATCAAATGTAACATCCTTTGATACAAGGAATTGCTTTGTGGATGGACTCCATAACCTATATCCCATCTGCTTATCATCATATCCAATGAACACATACTTTTTAGCTTTAGGTTCCAATTTATGTCTCAACTAAGATGGCACATATGCATAAGCCAAACATCCAAATACTTTGCAATGATCTAAGGTAGTTCTCTTACCCCACCATGCCTCATATGGTGTCATACCCTGCAAAGCTTTACATGGTAACCTATTAACCAAGTATGTAGCTGTATTTACAGCCTCAGCCCACAAATCATTTGGACAATTTTTCTCCTTCATCATTGATCTTGCAAACTCAACAAGAGTTCTATTTCTCCTTTCTGCTACACCATTTTGTTGAGGAGAGTACCTGCAAGTAACTTCCCTTTTTATACATGCATCCCGTAAGTAATCATTGAAGTCATTAGAGAAATACTCTCCCCCTCCATCTGACCTTAGTCTCTTCAACTTTTGACCTCTGATTCTTTTTGCATACACATGATAATGTTTGAATGTATTAAATACCTCTTATTTATCTTTGATCACATAGATAGTGATCCACCTGGTAGCTTTTTATACCTGCATTCCATAAATAATCACTGAACTAATTAGAGAAATACTCTCCCCCTCCATCTGACCTTAGTCTCTTCAACTTTTGATCTGTGATTCTTTCTGCATACATATGATAATGTTTGAATTTATTAAATACCTCTGATTTATCTTTGATCACATAGATAGTGATCCATCTGGTAGCTTCATCAACATAAATCACATAATATCTTGAACCATTTATACTAAAATCCTTTGATGGTCCCTACACATCTATGTGTACCAATTCAAGCTTCTCTGAATACATAAATCCATGCTTAGAATATGATTGCTTATGAGCCTTATTTAATTGGCATGCCTCACATCTGTATGTCATATGTTGACCTGCAACATTAGGCAATCCAAGCACTGAACCATTGTTAACCATATCCTTAATACCTCTTTCATTGAAATGTCCAAGCCTTTTACGCCAAAGATCTAGCTTAGAGATCTTACGTCCTCCATAAGTGAACAAGGCATGACCAACATTACCTTGAATCTTCAATGTGAAGAGTCTTCCTTCTTTCTTCCTTGAAACAATTTGTTTATACCAATTGCTAGGGTCTTCCACAAAAACTACATCATTAGTGAACCTTACTTCATAACCTTTTTCAACCATTTGCCCTACACTTATCAGATTCTTTGGAATTGTAGGAACATATGAGACCTTACTCAGGAGAGTACTTCCATCTTTGGTCTTCACTGATCCAATTGACTTCACATTGTGCTTTGTATTATCACCTGTTTGAACTACATGATTAGTTACCTTATTCTCCAAATTAGTCATCAAAGCTATGTTATCACTCAGGTGATTGCTACACCCTGAGTCAATGTAGAAGACTCTTTGCTCTTCACTTCGTCTTTCACTAGTTTCATTCATGATTAAGGTTGAATCCTCCTTCTGATCTGAAGCATAATTGTAGTAGGTATTGTTGTAGGATTGACTTTGGAATCTTCTACCTGCATTTCTTCCAAAATAACCTATACCTCTGAAATTACCTCTTTAGTTTCTGCCAACTCCTCCTCTTGAATTGAAATTCTGATTAAATCCACCATTATTTTGATTATTATGCCAACAAACATGAGCTAAATGATATGTCTTACCACAAATCCAGCAAGCTTTGGCTCCATCTTTATTGCTTCTGCCTCTTCCTCTACCTTTGCCACCTCCTCTTCCTCTTAGGAAGTTGGCTTGGCTAGTTGTACCTTCTTCTTCATTTACTTGTTCCTTGCCTTTGATATTCTTCTTCTTATCCTTTGAATACATTGCTTGACTTGCACTCTTATCACCATCACCTTTGACATCCTGCTCAAAAGTTAGCATGTGTCCTAGCAACTGATTTAAATCAGGAGTGAAATGATCTAGTGACAACTCAGTAGACAAAATGAATGGTTTCCATTTCTCATCTCCTCTCAAACCTGTGAGGATTTGCCTTACCAATTTATCATCCTCAATATCTTCATCAACTGCTCCTAATGCATCTGCAATGTCCATCCTTGTTACATAATCAAAAATAGATTGAGAGGCCTTCTTCTTGAACGTGGTAAACTTTTCCCACAAAGATGCTTTCCTTGACTTTGTACTATTTTGGAAATGCTCCTCCAAGGCATTCCATATGTCACTTGCACTTTCAAGTCCTCTAATAAGAGGTAGCAAGTAATCATTGACTCCCATGTAGATAATGCTCCTTGCTTGAGCATCTCTCATCATCCAAGTCTTCAGATCTGAGAGTTCATCCCTAGTTGGAACACTAGGATCTCTGAATTGTGGTTTTTCTTCTTCACCTGTGATGTAACCTATCGTCTTTGCTCACGAGATGAGCTTCCATCCTCATTGACCAAGCTGGATAGTTTTCTCTATCCAATTTCTCTATCTGAAGAGAATCTCCCATCCTTTCTTCACCTGTGTATTAAATTCTTCAAGCTTTATGAGGAATAAGTGTACCTTTACTTTGAATGAAGTTCCTTTTGATATCCTTGATAACTTCTAGCCTCCTTCTCAAGCTTTCTCTTTAGGCTTTCACCTTTTGAACTTTCAAATCTTGATTTCTGTATAAATGCAACAGTTGGGGTCCTCCTTTCTTCTATTTTGATTATTCCTACTCTAATACCACATATGGAGAGTGTTAATCTCCAAAAGAACAAGCTATCCTTGATGTTAGAACACTTCTATATCAAGAATAACTCAGAACCTTTACCAATTCGGAGGATCAATACCAGATTATCAAAATTTTGAACTAACTGTGAAGAGAGTCACTACTCATAAAAGTCTATTGCACTTAACTCACTCATTGACTAAACAAATGTGTAAATTTTTCAATGAAACTTTGTATGAAGTGTCAAATAATGTTTTTGCACCTTCTCCAAGTTAAATCATCTCAAAAGACTCAATATATCTTGAGAAATGATTCAAACAATTCACCTATGTCTAAAATTGTACTTTTCTATAGTCGACTTTGACACCTGTAACTTTAAATGCATAATTCTCTCAAACTATACCCCATTTATTCAAATGCTTTTAGGGATAGGTAGATTACCTTCCAACTTAAAGAATGAGTGCTGATTCGCTCAAAACTTTACACTGTGTAAGGAGAATTGACCAAAACATTAGCATCAAATTTTGTGCCTATTGCAACTTCACTTCTTAACATTTACACATGTAAATGTTCCTACTCTCAATTCTCTTAGCCTGATCACAATTAGGATCTGAAAACTTGTGCAAAGGCCACTCAACTATAGACTTAGACTTGTACAAAAGCATTTCACAAAAGATTAAACACAGGAGTACTCAGCAAAAGATCGGGTGCAATTTTTCTTCTTCTCTGAAAAATTTTACATCTGGATGAGAGAGAGATCTTCTACTCTTCTAAAATGTCTAATGACTCTTAAAACTTCTAATTCTTATTATCTCATGCTCTCGCATACTTTTCCCGACTTTCTACTTGTATATATAGGCATATATGTACACACTCATGACAATACAAAAAGTATAAGGGCTAACTTCAAATTAATGTACATATGTATACAAGTCTTCATTTTCTGAACATACTCTATCTTCAATCTTCAATTGTTGATCTTTTCTTCATCCTTTGACTTCAAGTCTTTATCCAAAACATCAATTGGTGATTGACTTGCACCAACAAGACTGATAAAAAAACTCCAATTTTTATTTTCTTTGTGCCCAAATCTAGATCGACTTACCTAGTTTTAGTTCACAAAATTTCAAGTTAAAATTAAATCAAAAACTCATTCAAATGTATCATTCTACCTCTACTATACCTACACTTAGGTGAGCCTAAAAACAATGTTTTTGCACTTTTAGAATATCTTCTAGTTATGAAGATAAATTCTAAATCTTTGAATTTTTCATATATCATAGAGTCTATACTGTAGTAGCTTCTCCAAGATAAATTTCTTAAATTGGAGCTTCCAATATGAAAATAGCATGTGTTCATCAGACACATGTACCACTCTTTGGTAAATCCTTGCTAGAGATTGTTCTAAGAAGAATAGGTCATTTGACTTACCAATTGATACACAATTTCCTTCAAATTTGAATCACATATAGGTAATACTACCTAAATTCATTGATATAAATTTCATAATAGTTGGACATTTGAGGCTTTCACAATGACCAAAATACTAAGCCTCTATACTTGCAATACTTTAAGAAATTGCAAAGACTCACTTTTACTCTTTTATTTATATCTCCTATATGGAGAAATATTTCATCTTGAAATTTTGTAAGAACTATCTGGAGGTGTTTAGCTAATCTTAGAAAGAAAAATCATCCAAATTTAGTGAATGAGCTAAGAGAATCAATCACCTCTAGTGACATGGCCTTTGGTCATTTCATAAATTCCAGAGGCTCACTTTCATGTGCAAAGTTTCTTTGACCTATCAAATGATCTCCAAAATTAATGAAACTTAATTTGAACAAAGCGGATTTATCAAGCTTTCATCTCCAACAAAAGCTATGCAATTTGGATCCACCAACAAAGATAAATGCTCTTTGTAAGAGGCCTATGTCACTTGTTTCAGGTCTCTACCTCTAGTAGCAGCACTTCTAGTGCAGAGGTCATTTGACCTTTGTAAAAATATCCAAAATACTTGAAATTTGGTCAGCTTAAAGGAAAACTAAAGAGCTACTTGCCCTCCAAATTTTTATAAATTTTGGGCATTCCCTCAAAGAGAAGCATCCAAATCTCTATGAGGCACAATTATTTTTTTTAACCTAAAAAATGACAAGACATGTTAATCCTTATGATTAAACATATTCATTCATTCTCTTGGATGCATTATTATATAGAGACATATCCATGCATATAATGATCATCTAGATCAATGCAAATCAATTAACAATCCAAATCGTCTCATGGAAAATAGATTCTTTACAATATCCACTTTTCAATGAAAGTGTACTAGACAAGAACACATCTTAGTTGTTCTTGATGGATATACCTTGTCATTTACTTTCTAAAGGCACAATTAGCCTATGCATGGTACCTCTATCACATACCTCATGCTCACCCTAACTCATCATGGTGACACATAAAAATGATCTTCTATAGACAAAAAATGCATCATGCACTTCACCTTTATAGAAATCATATCGTCTATGTATGCATGCATCTACTGATGCATCTTCTTCTCTAATTCAATTAATTTATATGCTTTTAGTTATGCACACATAAGACTTCCTCTCTCTCACAACACAACATCACTCTAGTTCTCACACGGCATATAATGCCATATGGCTACAAAAATTTCAGAAGCACTTCCCCAAGAAAATGAAGCCTGAAAAAAAATAATAACCATGATACAATGATAGGCATCAGCCTAGTGTTTGGCAAACCACTTTCTTTACTCCAGAAACCTACAAATAAGAAACTTTTCCAATATGTGTTGTTGGGCACTACACGCCCTCATAACAAGGTCTTTTCTCACTCCAATACCTGCACAAAGATCTTGAAACACACAACAACAACATATGCATGCTTTTATGAATCATCATAAGTTAGTGTAACTTCATGTGCATAGATGAATTCATATCAAACTAATTTTCATGCACATTCCCAGGTTAGTTTCATAACATTGGAAGAAAATACAATGTAAAATTGTAATTTTTGATACAGAAAGTATTCAAATGAATATATTTGAGAGCAAAAATATGATGCAAAGATATGAAAAAAGTTCATTCCTATCCAAAATGGTTCAAAATATGATTAGGAACTCCTAATTATCATTATTGGACACTCAACTAGTTCAAAAAGAGTTTCTCGCCACCCAATAGCCATATAAAAGCTTGTGCAGAGATGGCTTGCAATGGTCAAAGTATGGCACCTAACCAGTCCAAAAAGAAGAGCTTGAAGTGTAGAATCCATAACAATTTGAATTTCTTGATTTGGATATTCTATGATGAAGTTATGGCCCAAACAATGGAGCTAGGTGAGTGGGCAGCATACCTCTTTGAAGAGATATGCTGAGAATTAAATACTCTCTACATGTGGTTTTTAATTATGGAATGATAGCTTCCAGGCACTCATTGAAAGTTCTTGGAGTTTATTTTTTATACCCAATTGGAATCATCCAATTTGGGCATCATATGAGAGAGTTATCCCTATTTTAGTAAAGGTAGGTTTGCTAACCGTGCTTTTTCTCTTACTTCCTTTCTGTTTTCTTCTCACTCATGACCTCCTTCTTCTTCTCTCTTTTCTAATTTATCATTCATCCTTTCTCTCTATCTCTTGCTCTTTCTCTTTTCTCTTTTTTTTCTAACTTCCTCTCTATTTCTTTCTCTCTATCTCTCTTTACATTTCTCTCTTCCCTTCTCTTGCTCTCTCTCTATTTTTTTCATTTCTATCTCTTTCTCCATCTTTTTCTCTCTCTATCTCTCTTGTTTTCTCTCTTTCTCTTCATTTATTTCCTTCTCTCTTTCTTTCTTCTCTCTCTCCTTCTCTTTCTTTCTTCTCTTTCTCCTTCTCTTTCTTTCCTCTTTCTCCTTCTCTTTCTTTCCTCTCTCTCTCTCTCTCTCTCTCTCTCTCTCTCTCTCTCTCTCTCTCTCTCTCCCTCCCTCCCTCCCTCCCTCCCTCCCTCCCTCCCCCCCCCCCCTCCCTCCCTCCCTCCCTCTCTCTCTCTCTCTCTCTCTCTCTCTCTCTCTCTCTCTCTCTCTCTCTCTCTCTCTCTCTCTCTCTCTCTCTCTCTCTCTCTCTCTCTCTCTCTCTCTCTCTCTCTCTCTCTCTCTCTCTCTCTCTCTCTCTCTCTCTCTCTCTCTCTCTCTCTCTCTCTCTCTCTCTCTCTCTCTCTCTCTCTCTCTCTCTCTCTCTCTCTCTCTCTCTCTCTCTCTCTCTCTCTCTCCTCCCTCTCCCTCGCTCCCTCTCTTGCTCCCTCTCTCTCCCTCCCTCCCTCTCTCTCTCTCTCTCTCTCTCTCTCTCTCTCTCTCTCTCTCTCTCTCTCTCTCTCTCTCTCTCTCTCTCTCTCTCTCTCTCTCTCTCTCTCTCTCTCTCTCTCTCTCTCTCTCTCTCTCTCTCTCTCTCTCTCTCTCTCTCTCTCTCTCTCTCTCTCTCTCTCCCCTCTCTTTCTCCTTCTTCTCTTTCTTTCTTTCTCTCTCTTTTCTTCTTCTCTTTCACCTTCTCTTTCTTTATTTCTTTATTCCTTTCTCTTCTTGTTCGTTGTGTGCACAACAAATGCAGATATAATATTGTATTGCGATGGATATGTCATGAAGTGATATCGATGGGTTGGATAGAGCACTTACCTCTCATCCACCAGGTCGTGAGTTCAAACCATACGCCTTGCATCCTTTGACAAACGAGAATGGTTGATTCATGTGCTCTGCACCTTCCATCTTGTGACTAACAAGAATCGTTGATTCATGTGCTTTGCAAGATGCCATCCACGTCCCTTGATGAACCATCTCTTTTCCCTATTTCTCGATGATCTCCACATGTTTTGAGAAGACGCCGATCATCCCAAAAAACCATTCCGAGGTTTCCATGGTTGCTCGGGTTTCTTCTCATGGATGATGAAGATGATCATCCCCCAAGATTAGTATGAAATCTTTCCATCTTCTTATCCAAGGTCTCTCTCTCCCTTAGGCTCTGATACCAAATGTGAGAAGTGGAGAATGACATGCCTGGGACTCACCTCCCAGCCTATTTATAGCCCTTGCCTAGTCATCATCTAGAGTTCTCTCTAAGGTCTCTCTACTCATCTGGCCATCATGAGTAGGCACCTCTTATGAACTCTCTGGCTTTTGGCCTTGGTGATCCCCCGAGAAAGTAACTTCTTGTTCCTCTAGGCACGTACATCTTTGGAATATAACATAGAGTGCATGAAATTTGATAGAAGCTATAGAAGGTGTATATATTACATCAAGGATACTATACACAAATTTCATAGAAAATGGATGCATGAACTGGTTGTAATGAGTCTAAAATCTTTTTCTACATTCTCTTCTCTCTTTCTAATATACAAACTCATTGATGAGTCTCAGACTTCCCAAAAAACTACTTTTGAGGTGATAATGATTAACTCAATTGCACTAGTAGGTATGGAAGATATGTACATGGGAAAGTGAAAAGGTTGCATCTAACAACTTGCACACATATCAAGACCTTAAAAATATACTCAAAACCACCTCCCTTATTTTATCCTATTTTCCATGGTTTTGAGATAATTTAAATCGGGGCATTTTTTTCCCTCTTTAGGAGGTTTTTCACCCCAGCTTGTATATATGCCTATAACCCTAACGGGTTACTTATCTTTGTACATTCTCTTGGTAATACATTCAATATTGTGTGTTGTGCTCCAAGATTCTTGTTCTTCCTTGTGTTGTTCACGTGCTTTCGCAAACCTCAAACTCCAACTTCGCGTGCTTTCGCAAACTGCAAACTCTAACAATTGGTATCAGAAAAGGTCGCCACTTCATCTAGGGTATCGTCAACACACCTTCGATCATAGTCTCAGAATCGCACGAGAATTGATGAGCATACTCGGGGCAATTAAAAGTTCAAAATTGCTTTGCTTTGTGGTATCAAAATCATGATCTAAGCTTGTTTTGACCTTCAAACACACTATCATAGTGCCTATGTAGGCAATTTTGCCTTTTTGTCCCAAAGATATATACAGGTTTAGGTTTGCCAGTATAAGCACCTCAAAGTCTACTACATGTTTAGTAGAACTCAACAGGGTAGTTTTGTTCAACTTTTTGAGATACACTCATTTTTCTGCATTGAGGTATTTTAGTAGTGGATATGGCTTAAAGCAGTGATGTTTTCCGTATGTTGGCTGTTGACGATAATTTGGATGGCACCAATTACCCATTATGGGCTTGTATGATGCATCATGTATTGGTTGCAAAAGGACTGTGGAACATTGTGCAAGGTGTTGAAAAATGTCCTACTACACCTGCAAATATAGTTATTGAACGTGATGCAGATAGTGCTAAAGATGGTGATATTCTTCAGGTTCTTTTTCGTTCTATGTCTCCTGCTACACCTACTGGAGAGCAACTTTATTGGGATGGTAGAGATGCTCATGCATATGCATTGATAGCCTTTTCTGTCAAACATGCCATTATTCCTCACATTTGCTCTTGCAAATAGCAAAGGATGCTTGGGATACACTTACCACTTTATACCAGGCAGGGAAATAGATTCGTGTTGCTTATCTCCAAAAAGAGTTGGAGAGTGAGCACATGAATGAAGGAGATTCCATGGACAGTTTTTTGACAAAGATCAAAGCCTATAACCCTAATGGGTTACTTATCTTTGTACATTCTCTTGGTAATACATTCAATATTGTGTGTTGTGCTCCAAGCTTCTTCTTCTTCCTTGTGTTGTTCATGTACTTTCACAAACCTCAAACTCCAACTTTGTGTGCTTTCGCAAATTGCAAACTCCAACAATTGGTATTAGAGAAGGTCACCACTTCATCTAGGGTGTCATCAACACCCCTCCGATCATAGTCTCAGAATCGCATGAGAATTGGTGAGCATACTCAAATCAATTAAGAGTTCAAAATTGCTTCGCTTTGTGGTATCAAAATCACAATCAGAGCTCTTTTTGGCCTTCAAACACACTATCATAGTGCCTATGCAGGCAATTTTATCTTTTTGTGCCAAAGTTATTAGGTTTGCCAGTATAAGCGCCTCGAAGTCTGCTACATGTTTAGCAGAACACAACAGGGTAATTTTATTCAACTTTTTGAGATACACTCATATTTCTGCATTGAGGTATTTTAGTAGTGGCCATGGCTAAAAGTAGTGATGTATTCTATATGTTGGCTATTGAGGATAAGTTGGATGGCACCAAATTACCCATTATGGGCTTATATGATGCATCATGTATTGGTTGCAAAAGGACTGTGGAATATTGTGCAGGATGTTGAAAAACATCCTACTACACTTGTGAATACAGGTATTAAAGGTGATGCAGATGGTGCTAAAGATGGTTATATTCTTTAGGTTCTTGTTCGTGCTATGTCTCTTGCTACACCTATTGTAGAGCAACTTCATTGGGATGGCAGAGATACTCATGCACATGCATTGATAGCCTTTTCTGTCAAACGTGTCATTATTCCTCACATTTGCTCTTGCAAAATAGCAAAGGATGCTTGGGATACACTTACCACTTTGTACTAGGCAAGGAAATAGGCTTGTGTTGTTTATCTCTGAAAACAGTTGGAGAGTGTGCACATGAATGAAGGAGATTCCATGGACAGTTTTTTGACAAAGATCAAAGATTTGAACGAGTAGTTGATTTGTGCTTATGAAGTCTTGCCTGACAGTTCACTTGTGCATACTGTTCTGAATTGTCTTCCAGATTCATATGAGAGTTTTGCTTCTACTCTTCGATTGATGATGAAAGGCAATCCAAATACCTTAACATTCAAGGAGTTAGTCTTTGTTATGTTCCAAGAAGATCAGTCTAGGGAGAACATGTCCATTATGCATGTGTAGATCAAGCTTTCCTGATTAATCAGAAGGGCAAAGGTAAATAAAGCTCTTCTATTCGTAAGCAAAAATTTGCTAATGTTGCACATTCAAAGAAGGATGACAGAGACGAGAAGAAAACAAAAAAGCAAAAATTGTTTTGCAAATATTGTAAAGGAAAACATCATGTCATAAAGAATTGGTCAAAACTGGCTGCAAAAGAGGCAAAGACGAAAGAGACTAGAATGGTTGTTGCAGAGGCCTCTACACCCAAAACAAAGTGTGCTAATCTTGTGCAGAATGAACAATGGGTATTTACTACTGTTTGCAATTATGACCCATCTTCTCATGAACAATGTATATCTGTAGTAGACTCAAATGTTTGGTACTTGATCATTTCCTTTACAGTACTTGCAGAACAATTTCTTCTTTTCTGATTTCTTTTCATCTTTGTCTTCCCTTTTCAATTGTGCAGAATTAACAGGTTTCTACTTACTAATTGAAGAGCTCCATTTTCCTTTGCCCTTCTAAGTAGCCAGGAATGCTTGATTTGCAACTTGCATAATGGACCTGTTCTGCCTGAATTGATCTTCCTGCAACAGAACAAAGACTAACTCACCAAATGACAAGGCATTTGGATTGCCTTTCATCATCAACCGAAGAGTAGAAGCAAAACTCTGATATGAATCAGGAAGACCATTCAGAACAGTCTGCACAAGTGAGCTATCTGGTATAATCTCATCAGCAAAAATCAACTATTCCTTCAAGTCTTTGATCTTTGTTAGAAAACTGTCCATAGAATCACCTTCATTCATGTGCTCACTCTCCAACTGTTTTTAGAGGTAAGCAACACAAGCCTCATTCCTAGCTTGGTACAATGTGGTAAGTGTATCCCAAGCATCCTTAGCTGTTCCGCAAGAGCGTATGTGAGGAATAATGGCATGTTTGACAGGCAAAGCTATCAATGCATGTGCTTGGGCATCTCTGCCATCCCAACGAATTTGCTCTACAGTATGTGCAGCAGAAACTGAAGCACAAACAGGAATATGCAGAATATTATCATCTTCGACACCTTCTGTGTCAGCTTCAGTACCTTCAGTTGTAACAGTTGCAGGTGTGATAGGACGTTTTTCAACACCCTGCACAATGTTCCAGAGTCCTTTTGCAACCAATACATGTCGCATCATATAAGCCCACAACGGGTAGTTGGTACCATCCAACTTATCCTCAATAGCCAACATACGAAATACATCACTGCTTTCAACCATGGCCAGTGACTAAAATACCCTGATGCAAAAAATTGACTGTATCTCAAAAAGTTGAATAGAACTACCGAGACGAATTCTACTAAACCTGTAGCAGACTTCGAGATGCTTATACTAGCGAACCAAAATTGGTATATACCTTTGGCACAAAAAGATGAAATAGCCTGCACAAGCGCTACGATAGTGAGTTCGGAGGCCGAAACGAGCTTAGATCGCGATTTCGGCACGACAAAGCGAAGCAGTTTTGATCTCGAAAACACGCTGAGTATGCTCACCAAAATTCGTGCGATTCTGAGACTGCAATCTGAGAGGTGTTGATGACGCCCTAGATGAGGCGACAACCTGCTCTGATACCAATTGTTGGAGTTAGACGTCTGTGGAAGCACACGAAGAGCACAAGGAAGAAGAAGAAGCTTGGAGCACAACACACAATACTGATTGTATTACTAGAGAATGTACAAAGATAAGTAGTCCATTAGGGCAATATGCGTATATACAAGCCGGGGAAAAAAACCTCCTAAAGAGGGAAAAAAGTGCCCCGGCGGTCCTAGTGTGTTCACACACATCACTAGCTAAATAAAGTAGTGAAATGTATTTTTGTTGGGTACAATTTAGAAAGCAAAGGTTATCGTCTGTATCATCCATAGACTAAATGCATTTTGGTTAGCCGTGATGTTTTTGTGGAAGATGTTATTCAGCCATTACTTTCATGTACTAAGGAGACATCAGCTAGCTCCAAAGATATGTATGATACTTTGCTGCCTCTTTTTACAAGTGGGAAGTCTAGTGCTAGTCCAAATGAGGCAATTTCTCAATCTTTACATGTTTCACATGATGATGCAAATCATTCCATTTTTTACGCAAATTTACATGATGCACTTATTGATGAGAGAATTGATATATAGTAGGCAAAGACTAAGCCAAAATGCCTTGTGCAAACTTTGCAAGATAGAGAAATTAGATGCACCTCTTTCATATCATACTCGTTCAGGCTTTCATAGTGCTTTTTTTCATCGAATTGCTATGCTATAGCTACCTCTAGTCTTTCTTATGAGAATGAGCCAGTTTTTTTTATGAAGCACAAAATTGAGAAAATTGGATGGCTGCTATGCAATCAGAATATGATGCTATTATGAAAAATGGTACATGGTCTTTATGTGAATTGCCTCCTGGCAAAAAGGCCATTGGCACTAAGTGTGGGTATACAAGCTGAAGCATAAGCCTGATGGAACAGTTGACAAGTATAAGGCTAGGCTTGTTGCAAAGGGTAATGCTCAAGAAAGAGGCATTGATTTTGATGAGACCTTTGCTCCTACATGTCAAATGACTACAATTCGTAGCATTTGGGCACTTGCAGCTCATTATGTTTGGAACATACATCAATTGGACATTAAAACTACATTTTTGAATGATGACTTGCAAGAAGAACTGTATGTTTTTCAACCCCATGGTCTTGTGCAAAACATGCATGAAAACAAAGTGTGAAGGTTGAAAAAGGCATTATATAGTTTGAAGCAAGAACCACATGCATGGTAAGAAAAGATGCATGCCTACCTCATTGCACATGTTTTTTAGAACAATCCAATTGAGAGCACCTTATATGTTAAGCATGCAAATGATGTTCTTTTGAGCATTGTTGTCTATGTTGATGACATGCAGCTCACTAGTCCTCATAAGAAGCATATTATTGATTTTAAGGCTGATTTGCATGCCTCATTTGAGATGTCAAATTTGGGGCATTTGTATCATTATTTGGGCATTCAGTTTATGCAAGTTGATGGCGGAATAGCTTTGTGTCAAACAAAATATAGACACATTATTGTAGCCTTTTGGCCTTGAAGACTGCAAACCTATTGCCACTCCTATGAAGATAGGTTTACGATTGAGTCTTCATGATGCTTGAGATGCATTTGATGTTATTCTCTATCAGGAAGTCATTGGATGCTTGATTTACTTCTGCATTACTTGGTCAGATATTCAATTTGTTGTCTCATATATAGGCAAGTTTATGCATTACCCAGGTGTCTTGCATTGGTAGACGCTTAAGCGCATCTTTCGCTACTTGAGTGGTACCCGGCTACTTGGATTGTTCTTTCCTAAGGAGGGATCACTACCGCCATATTTACATGCTTTTTCTAACTCTGATTGGTTTGGTTGCTATGACACTCTGTCCACCAGTGGTTTTTGCTTCATGTTTGGTAGGTCATGCATATCTTGGTTGAGCAAGAAGCAGCCTACTGTGGCCACTTCTAGTTGTGAGGTTGAGTACAGGGAAGCTTTTATGACGACGGTTGAGTGTGTGTGGCTCAGATACCTTGTGGCTGATTTGGGTGTTGGTCAATCTTCTGCCACCAACATCCTTACTGACGATCAGAGCACATTGGCAATTGCAAGGAACCCTATGTTCCATGCTCGCACTAAGCACATTGAGGTGCACTATCATTATGTCAAAGAGAGGTTCTCTCTGGGAGAGATCAATTTGGCATATGTGCCCACACATGAGAACATTGCAGACCTTTTCACAAAGGCTATGCCTAGGGAGAAGTTTGAAGCTTTCCGCAAAGCTTTGGACTTACTTCCTTTTGTGGATTGATCCCACACAGCTTGACACTTCCTTATACTGCCATTGATTCAAGATTTTCTACATTGATATAGGATAAATGAAAAAATTAAGCATCAGATTAACAAATAAAATTGTAAGAGGTTTACTTCCATCAAGGGTAAAGATGGGACTTTTCCTTTATTTTTTGGCCTTCCCAAATAGGAGGCATGAAGACTCATATAAGCAAAATCAAAGACATGCATAGAAGGAAATGAAGCATCACATGTTAGAGAAATCTTGAAGAATCTTCAACACATAATTATTCTAGACTCCAATAAATGATTCTTTGAAGGATATGTGAGATAGGGGGAACAAGATATGCATACTCTCTTACTTGCATTAAGTGAAGTAGAATCACATAAATTGAAATAAATGAGAACCCTCCATACACAAAGATCAATGCAAAAATAACTTACATTGTCGATTCAAATAAGAGATGGAAGAAAAGACAACCATTCTGCTCTATAGATCCCCATGGTTACTACGAGAGATTCTCAAAAGGAAGCACATATAGCAAGGGATTACTAGAAAAAATGAACAGATGTCTTGATGGACACCTAGGATAAAGAAAACTTGTATGAACTCTACAAGATATACTCTTTGCCTATCAATCATGGTATAAGCATTGAATCTTACTAAAAAATACTGTCATTTCGGAGATACACAACATAGCACAAATATTGCCTTATTGCCTACACAGAAATTGTAATTTTTGCTCCTTAATTTTTTAATGCGGAAGGATATCAAATAGTACAAGGCGCGTATACACTGTTATAAAGCTGCTCCAAATGCTCATTGCTGAACCTTTTTCCTCTTCTTTTACGATGGACTAAGTTCCTATGTAAATCTATTACAAAGCTAGTACAATATCCCAAGCTTGATTTTATTTTGGACAGGTTTCATTATCAAGAGAGAATAACTACACTCCAAATTTAGGCCTTTTTGAATGTGAACAACCAACGTGAAATAATCCAAACATGCGAAAATCATACATGTGCTCTTCAATAGTTATTTCATAATTAGAACCCCAGCATATTGACTGTTGTAACTTTATTTTCGTGATATTATTCTAATATAGAAAATGAAAATAAAATCATAAATCCAGAAGTAATTCAATACACATAACTTCCGTATTGGAACTACTAGAATTCTGAAGTCTGTAGAAATACAATCATTTTAGAATCATTTGCTAAGTTCAAGATCATTTGTGGACTTCCAGCATAGATTGACCCAGAGATTTCTATCTTATAAACCTTTTTTTTTTTTTTTTTTTTTTTGGGGGGGGGGGGGGGGGGGGAGAGGGGGGGCATGTTGAATGTTGCAACATATCCCAAGGTTTTCTATGAGCATCACCTCATTTTCAATATTTTTATTTGTATTTTCACATCGATGCGTCTCCCCAACTCACATCCAAGAACATTGAGCATGCATATACTTCCTTCAATTACCAGGGCTAATGTAAATTCGGTTGAAAACAACCAGGAAAGATATCATGCTTTGAATGAAAATCAGATGAGCAGAATATAACAAATAAAAGAGACACATAAAAAGAAACATTTTTCACACAGCCTGAGAAAAGTTTCTTGATTACTGAAAATCAAGTCAGCCATTACAACAAGAGCTTGGCAAACCCAGCTTCCCCATGCACAGCATATCTTCCAAAACGAAACTTCATTTCTCTTATACATCCAGCAAACTGTAAGGATGATAAAAATCAAAATAAATTTAAAGAAATAATGTTATCCTTGACATTACAGAGTGAAAAATGGATATAATGTCAAAATAGGATGCCTTAAGCATGAGAGAATCAGACCTATATTGTGAATCCAGAATAAGAACATGATAACAAAAAGGTTCCCTGTTTGTGCTGTAGAGCATCAAAGATCTCTCTCAACTTTCTAAGTCCAAGACACCTACTAGACATTTTTCTAGTAAGTATTCAGCATTGACCCAGCTATGGTACTTGTCTGATGAACAGTCAAAGAACGTCAATTTGAAAAGTACAATGCTAGGAAAAGCGAAAACTCAGAAATAATCAGCAGCATCATAACACATCGATATGTTAAAAGAAGCATATGTGTGTATACACAGAAGCACTATCTGCACAAACGTGCACGCATGACCACGTGGTAAAACAAAAGAAACACAACCATGCATGCACCATATGAGCATTAAAAAGCTGCAACTGTCCAACCACTTCCCACTTAATTGACAGATAAACTAAGACACTATGAAGCCACATCAAGGAGCTGCATTTTTCCAGGCATTCGTGCATGCGCATTCATGCATGCACATGCACGTTTATGTGCACACAAACGTTTGTGTGTGTGTGTGTGTGTGTGTGTGTGTGTGTGTGCGCGCGCGCGCATGCAAATTTAGGTGTGAGGGTTTTGCTTTGTAAGCCCTACAAAGAGCATGTCACTTTATGTGAAAGCAACCAATATTATGGCAGGTAGGATCATAGTTATTTTCGTACACGTATGGAATTTTTTCCGTACGTATGAAAAAGTATGGGTATGTTTGCCGTATGATTCATTCCGTACTCCATACTTCTCAGACATCGTTCTTGAAAAATTTTTGCCTTCATTTTGGGCATGAAGGTATGCTGAATAGTGTATGTAAGTATATATAGACACACACATATACATACATACATATATACACTAGATACATCCATAAATATTATATATATGCTATATATATAAGTTTCAGATTTTTAGTATTTTTTCTGCCAGAAGTATGATATCGCGTATGATATTTTAAATGAAATTCCATACTTTTTTCATACTTTCATACCCATATGCGTTTGCCGTATGGTTCACGTATGGAAAAACTATGGGTAGGATACTGAAAAGCAAAGTGCAATCCTTGCCAGCACCCTTCATTAGCATATCCGCACCTGAAAAAGCTCAGATTCTCAAAGTTATCCGCTAGTTACCTCCTCTGCTATCCATGATAGAGCATACATAGCAACCCACCTCCTGGATGAAACTTGAGATAGTGTGTAATATTATAGACCCTCCCTTTCAGAATCGTCCATGCATCATCCTCGCTTTGATGTTTTTTTACCTCTGCCTTGGTGATAAACCTTCTGTTCGTAGCACCATTGAGTCCTGTATAGACCAATTTAAAAAAAAAAAGGGACATTTTCATTTTGCACTTCTGGCAAACACCATCCATAAGACTCATAAATATAATCATAGCTCCACAAATAATGGGGAAATGAAAATTTCATACGATTATTTCAAACAGACTCACACCAATGCGATTCATGTGCCCCATGAGAACAGACCATTTATAAATGACCTCATTGGACCAATATTGACATCTATAAGAATTTATCTGCTTGAGCAGTAAAAAAGGTCAATACATAGCAAATAAGAGAGAGCATCACATTGTTTCAACAGAAAAACACCTGTCACATGACCACACACCTTTTGTAATGAATCAGGAGACACATTAATGAGTCTAGTGTATCAGGAAGGCACTCTCTAAGTGAACATTGGGATTGAACATAAAGAAAAATTAACAAGTTCGTGTCTTTTGCATACCCAATCCAGCTTTATTAACAGCATCCTCTCATTGTTCAAAGCACTATTATGACTGCACAATACTATGAAGCTCTTGACCTATGCTCAATTGCATATTTGGAGGCAGCAGGCAAGAGGCAACTATTGTCAAAGGCATCAGGTTGTAAGCCACTCAGATAGAAAACAGTATGCTAAGTGTCAGAGCTTTGAAACCTGTCTAGAATTGAAAATTTCATCTATTCCAGAAAAAAGATTTTCAAATAATAATAATTGAATTTCCAGAATGAGTACAGCTACACTAAATTCAGGTAATTTGCATCAAATGCAAATTCTCGCATCAAACAAATATAAGTCTGACGATTTCAATAATTGAGGAAAAAGCCACATCAATGATCAACAAATCTAAAAAATCTGATACAATTTGACCGGTTTCATGCTTTTCCAGAGACAGACTGCCTTTATAAGATCACCATGTGTATCTTAAGGGACTCCCCATCAAGGAAGCTAAGCAAGGCACATGAAGCTCACGTGCTAGGGAATGATAGAAGTAATAAAGGTTATCAATGTTACGACCTTAAAAGAGATAAGACCCTTGCTAAAGAACCATGATGGCATCTGATCCTAACTGAGGTTAAGTAAGTTGTTGGATGAGGGCCTTAAGTGCACCCTATTTATGCCCTTGTATCATGTCTGTACCAGTTCACACTTAACTCTAGATTTTGGCAAAAGAGTGATTTTTTAGCATTCTTGTATCCACTAAAAGCACTTCAATTGCCACCACATCAATAAAAGTCATGTCTGCATAAATCGCTGTTCAGTACCAGTTTCTGCTGACAACTGTCAGTATCAGAACAATAACAGCCTGCCTGTTCTTTTGTATAGATGTCTTTGTGTTGCAGCTTGAACCTCTGATTATCTACTCAGTTCCTTAACCTTGATAAAATGATTTCCCAGATCTAATACTCGTTGTCTGTAAATCACTGCAAGTGTTTTGTTTATTGTTTGTCAGCCTGTTCACCGGTGCTGAATCAATCATATGAGGTGCTCACTGCTATAGTAT
>CM035406.1:205187795-205392795 GCA_020310875.1 Ceratopteris richardii | reverse complement strand
AGCATGTCCTAGATTAGAGAATATCCTGAGGAAGATTGGAGCACCTTGTTCATTGGAAAGGATATGACATCAGTGATTGTACTTGGGAACCTAAACCTGCAAAAAACCTTGAGCACCAATCAAGGTTCAAAAATTTCATAGAAAGAATCCAAATGAAGTTGAGACCAGAGAACATGACCGATCCTCGTGGAACTCGTCGCTTGAGGAGGAGGTGATGTCATGGACACAAAAGAAAGCATCCTTAACCTTAGATTCCATGTAACTTTGTATATCTCATGATTGGTTCAAAATTTGGAGAAACTAATGCTCCATCACATCCGAAATGTGCCAAAACCCTAAGATCGATTGTCTACTTGCTTGATTCTAACATTCAAAGGTCCTGTTTTGGATTGCTAACATCATCAATTTGAAACCGCTTTTGACCACGGTTGAACACCTACATAAGGAGGGCTTAGCCACATACATCCTCACTCTTGCCAATGCCAGTCTTGGGAGCTCAAGGAATTGCGATCTCCAAGTAAGTACTTTCCAAGTTCTTGTTCAGGTTTCAGTCTTGCCTTTGTTCTAGTCTTGCCTAGTCTAGTATCCTTGACATCTTGTCTTGTCCTCTTGTAATCTCGTAGTACGAGATCTTGTCTAGTTAGTTCTCATATTTAATTCATCTCCCTCAAAGGAGTTCTTGTATCCTAGATATCTTGCTTCATACCTACAGTCCCTGGTTGTGGGATCTCTTGTATCTCTAGTCTAGTTATCCATACCTATAGTCCCGAGTTATGGGACTTCTTGTAATAGCTCGATATTCTTGTATTATTTCCCCTGTGTGGGTGATCTTGTAATCAAAAGTTTAGTTTTGGAATCTTGTCTAGTCTATTCAGAGGGCACAATCTAGTACCCCCCTCACACTATGTACCTAAGTATTAAGAATGGTAACATGTTCATCTTGTTGCTGTTTTTCAATATTTTGATCTTTAACATCTCCTCTCAAATAGGGCGATGAATGGAGATGAATGTATGAATCAAAAAGTATTCATGATAATATCCATAGTTGGTAAGGTACGATCCGTACGATTCGTACGGTACGTTTTAGTACGGTACTACGTACGTACCTTAAGATTTGGAGCTTCCCGTACGAAGTTCGTACGTTCATAAGGTACGATGACAATATATATGGAGACATGTATAAGGGAGTATACATATATAAGGATTATTTTCCCCCATGATAATGCATAATATTGTATCTATGCATGAAGATTATTGTTTTTTGACTTGTATAGTTGCAAAATCAATGTATTTTCATCATAAATTCAAATCAAAATTGAAATTAAAACATGTATACTTTTTTGGTACGAATTGGTACGAATACGTACTAGTACGTACGGTACGAAAGATACGTACGAACATGTTCGTACTGGTACGAATAGCAACTATGATAATATCCATGAGCATTGAATCAAACCCAGCATCATCCATATTAAGCAATTGTAATCATATGTTCTATACACCTTAAGCAATCGTTACTTTATGTCATTCACGGGTCAAATGTCCATGCATACAGTAACCTTCATATGTGCTTAGCATACTTCAAGAAACTCCCATGCTTTCTTCAAATCATGAATGAATATGCAAGACTGAAAATAGTTAATCTTTCAACAAAAAGGTTGATGTATATGCACCATTAGAGTCCTATCACATCCTCTCATATAGTATAATCATGTGCTTCGCAATAAACTGTGTAGTGGTTGACACTGGAGGGTGAATATGATTGGCGTAGTAGAGTCTCTCAAAAATCATTTGGATGGAGACTTTTGTGCAATTGCACAAATGGGATCAAGCTGGTTAATGTTAACCTAACTTTGCAAATCCATATCAATCACAAGTTTATTGGTCATCAAGCTCCACATAGGGTTATTGCTTTTTCCCTCAAGCTTCAGATCTCAATGATATCTTCATATAATAGAATCCCACAAATCCTTAGCAATTGAAAAGATTGTTGATCATGAATGTCAATATAGGGTGATTGTTACTTTCCTCATAATTAATCTTACGGACAACCACAACCTTGCTCCAAACTAATGTCATGTGTAGTACTTATGTAGGAAGATGGACTCAAATCCTCCCACCTCCCCCCCCCCCAAAAAAAAAAAAAAGCAAAAATTGAAATCAAATGTAAAATAACTTGATTTTAGCTTGCAAAGAGTGATGGAAAGAGCAGCTTATAACTTGCACCTTCTTAAAACAATGTCGTTGCACCCAATTGCATGCATCCTACTCGAGAAATTCAAGTCTTTTGTGAAAAGCATCATTTTCTTCACAATTACTTTCATCTTCTCGAAATCCAGATGTTGAAAACAAGTTGGCGGTGGTAAAAGTTTCCTCTTGCTTTTTTGGCCAAAAAGCAAGAGCCAAAAAAATTACAACAAAATCATCAAAAGGGACAAACGCTCTATTCAATACTTAGCAATCTACACCTACAAATAACAAGAAAAGAACACATAAGAAGCACAATATCATGTATAAATAAGCAAAAAGGGTAGAAAGACAAAAACGTACAAGCACCAAACAATGAAATGACTTAAGAAGATTCCTATTGGAGATTTAGACGGAGTTGCACTTTGCAACATGAACCAATCAGCTTCATAGGAGCAGGAAAGCAAAATAAAATGCTACCAATTTAAATTGGAAAAAAATGACTAGTGCTTTTACAAACTCAACTAAAAAGGCTGCTATTAAACTTTATAATTTAAGCCATAGCTTTACAAAACAATGCCAATGTTTGATGTCATGTCGAAACTAATTTGAGGCTCTTAGAAGTAAATATCCACCTTCCAAACATACAACTAAATATCCAACTCAAACATACAGCTCTATCGAGTGCCCAAATTGTGAAGGCCCCCAAATAAAGAAGGATGTGAGTGTTGAACAAAGCTCCTAGTTTAGACCCTAGATGTAATTGTACATGGTTAAACATGGTGGAATGTTAGATAAATATCCCTAATCAACTTCACATCCTTAAGCATGTAGCAAGGGTCCAAGGTAATGCCCCGACTTGGGGATGTGGGTGGGAAGCCCCGACCCAAAGGTAGAAATCTTCCCTTCTCAACTATAGTTCCATATAAGTCGAGGGTGGCCAACTAGGACTTATGAAAAGTCAACCTAACTCTATCATGGCCCATATGAGCACGGTGTCCCTTGCCGAAGAGCACCAGAAACATTCCCTGATAATCTTACATCTATCTACGTCACAGAAGCTTTCTAGAGTCTATCAGAGGCATGGTGCAGTGTAACCAGTAGTAGCTTTTTTTACTTAGTCTACGTTCCAGTTCTAGAGAAATACTTGGTAAAAGCAACACGGAGACTTACAATTACAAACTATGTTCACTAATCAGTTCATCTGGGTATCCATCTTTCAGCATAACCTGAATAAACCAACGATACTCAGACAATGAAGCCGGTACTGAATTATCCATTTACATAGACACAATAAAAAATATTGGATTACAGTACAAGCCATGTATGATACATGCTTACCTGCAAGGTCTGTCTGAGTGCGAGTCAGTCTCAACCAGTCCACCTGTGTAAACCCTCTTTCTAATGGAACCTTGGCTCTCGGTCTGGATCTTGAAGATGACGGTTGGGTACTGTCAGAAAACTTGGGTATGTCTGTAAATCCATTCGAGTTATCTATAACGGGGCTTGGACTTGAATTGTCAATCGGAGATGATGTGGATGGAAGAGAAATCGTTTCCTCCACTGTATGTAACGATCTTGCAGGAGAAATGCTGAGAGTCTCTATCACTTCAACTGCAAGAGATGGGAATGGGACCTCTTCGTTTAAGTCTGTTACAGGATCTATGTCAACTTCAGCAAGTGGAGGACCCAAATCAGGTGATTTCGGCATAGGCTTTGGAGACTCAGGCTCTTCATCACTGACAGCAAGTGCGTTGCCCTGCACATTGTGTTTTAATTTCATATAAATTTCAATAACCCAGGATGTGTGTTACAAAACTTCGAGTTTATGAAATGGACTTTTAAGTCAACCCATTTGTAACGAAACGATGTGAAGGCACCTCACATTGTAAGAGCAGGAAACTAACCGTGACGGTAGATGCTTTTTAAAACCAACGGGATTAGCAAAGGAATGGTATGTTGTAGCCCAAGAGGACAATAAACGCAGGAAGTCACAGAAGAAAGTATACAAGTCCGAAGTAACTGAAACGAAACTTTCAGTGTGCATACAAACTCCCAGTGGGAGAGAGAGAGATCTTACCTTGTGAAAGGAGAAATCTAGGGGTTGATCCATGCGCCACTACGAAAATTCGGTTCTCCTGGTGTATAAGCCGTTTCCTCTCGTGATGAATGGATAGTGATTACTTGCGCCGAAGTGACATGACGATATCACCTCAATTTTTCCGAATGTCCGCCCACCTGCCTCTCGAGTCTTCAAGTTCTGAACGAATGAACGCCGCTCAGTCTTCAGAACCTCTGGAATATCTATGTACCACGTGCGGATATGTGTCCAAAATTCTCATTCAAAAGTTCATAGCTCAAAAGCTCATCGAGAAAATGTACACAATGGAGCTGTCACATTCATCGCGGCGCGCGCACACGGTCCATCGCTCAGTCTATACACGCGTGATACACATCATGAACTTTTAATTTCCTTTGGAAGTTGGCCGTCAACCGTGGACCGTCAAAGCTGCAGTTTTCCTCTCCTCGATGTCTAGAAAGTCGCGATGGATCATAGCGGAGCCCAAAGCAAGCCCTGGAGCAGGTGCCGGGGTCCGTCAACTTTCAAGGGAATCACCTGGATGGAGGCTTGGAGCAGATCGATTGTACCTTGGTGATTCCAAGGAAGCATTCTGACCAATTTGAGTGTCTATACGATTTTTTTTTTTTTACATATGATGAAAAATGGACCGCCAAAATTAATCATGAAAAGCTAAGACAATATTTCATTACCTGCTCGACCATGGTTGCAAAACAATGGAACAAGTCAGCGCAAGCTACCTTGGTTGGATGGGCCTTCTGTCTCTTGAGCTCTGAGCAAAAGTCCAATCCCTACTTACGATAGGACAGTGTGGACCTAAGGCCTGTGTAAAATCATGTTATATCCAGTTGAAATTAGTTGCTTTCAAGCAGTCCTCTTTTGTGTCGCTTTCGGGCAGTCTAACCCCTGCTATGTGGGATATGGGAGGTCACATGGGTACTATGCTCATTTACTTGTACAGTTGCAATTTCAAAGTTAAAGCTCGAGAGAGTAGCCTTCGACTGAACCTCCATTTTATTAAAAATAAAAATAAAAACAATGGAACAAGGAAGAATTGTCAAGTTGTTGAGAATCAAAGTTTGAATTGGAAGTTTAAAATGGTTGCCAAATGAACATGGTGTGTTTTTTGGCGATCCTGAAACAAAGTAAACATTTGTGAACCATTCATATGAGCAGAAAAAATTATATGAATCAAAATTGGGGGCTCTTTATCGTTCCATTTCATCAAAAATAGTATCTTATAGGCACCTCATTTGAAGAGTCCTTTAATTGGACCTTAAGATTTCATGGAAATAGGCCCTTTTCGAAGAAATAATGGGAAGCTTGGTGGCCCTTTCGAATGCTATGAGGGGCAGGGCATGTGAAAAATGTGGAAGGGAGGATGTAGCAGTCAATTTTGGAAACAATCCCAAAGAAGTTTCTTTAGAAAGTATACCCCCTTTTCATCACAAAATGATATTTGTAATCATGAAAAATGATATTTGTAATCATGAAAAATGATATTTGTAATTTGAGATGGTAAAAAAAAAGATCCCGGATGAAGAGGACAAAAGGTTTATAAACATACTTTGTAAACTCTCTTTAATTTTAATGCTCTTTTACATCTTCATTTAATTTAATTAAAAAAACCAATGCTCATAAAAAAAAGTATTTGGATGAATGAAAAAGTAGTGACGATGAAAAAGTAGTGACGATGGAGAGGTCCCCCCATATGCTCGATGCAAAAGGGAAATGGAAGAAGTAACACAAGTTCCTAGTTATCGCACGCTTATGTTTATTTTTTGCATGGAGCTCCTTTGTAAAGTTGTCGTTAGGTAGGTAGCACTTTGGTGCTCTTATATAAAGGCCAATCTCGAGTCATGAAAACATCATACTACGTCTTTGCATTAACAAGTATTCTCAATTCATACAATTTGAAAGTTTATCTTTAATATAATATTGAGAATCAATGATCGATCACAATGCTCGACATTGGATATAAAACATGGTGCGCAATTGATAATGAAAAGGCCAATGGAGTTTCTTAAACCTTCGATAAAAAGCGGATGAAAAATAAGATCAAAGGAAGATTCGTCCTATAATCCATTGTTGATATGTGTGAAGGAATGGAACGCATAAGAGGCTGTCACGATGGTCTAGCCTATCGCGATGGCTTGGGGTTGTCGCAATGGCTTGGGGCTGTCACGATGGCCTAGTTTGTCACAGTGGCTTGGTTTGTCGCAATGGTCTAGGGCTATCACGATGGCTTGGGGCTATCTTGATGGCCTATCACGATGACTTGGGGTTGTCACTATGGCATGGCCTGTCACAATGGCATGGGGTTGTCGCAATGGCTTGGCTTGTCACAATGGCCTAGGGTTATCGCAATGGTCTGGCCTATCGTGCAATCTCGATAAAACTTCTATGGTTCCAAGGAGGTGTTGAGGTGCTCCTTTCTCTACTGTAGATGTCATCTAAAAACTCCACTTTTTGGTCTATCGCAATAGGCCAAGGTGATGGACGTGGAAATAAAAAACACAAAGTATCTTCCTTCCATAGGTTGTTGAGCTCAAAAATGGAGTGGAATCTTGCACAACAACTCGGATACATGCAAAAACAACTCACACACACACACACTCTCTCTCTCTCAATCACACAAGAAAATGAGGGAAATGAGGTGAATGAGGTGAATATGGAGGAAAATCAAAAAATTTAATGAAGATGATGAAGCATGGCTATGGATAGTGGAGATATGGAAAGTAATTATGAGATAAAAGAACGCTAAAACTAGTGAAAAAACTTTCAACAAATAACTATTCACCTTCCAACGTCAATCTCCTAACACTCTTACCAGCACATGTTCGCCCTTGAGCACGTTCCCCAATAATGGCACCAAATTTGGTGTTGCTCTAAACAAGGATGAGTATTGCGTCATGGAGCTTCACTTCCTTAATTGTCAATCGACAGAGATATAAGGATGATATGATGATCATGAACGAGTGATGTGCATGAAGGTGATGGGGATCAACAGTTGAGTGACTACCCCTACATAGTGAGCTAAGATACCAATGATTTGGAGATGTCTTTATCTTGGAGAACACATAGGCGGCATAGGTCTAGCATATTTACAAACACTAGAAGGTCCCTATAAGACTCAACTTGAGTACATTTGAACCAACCATCTAGGTACTTGCATCTATGAGGATGGTTTAAGAAGATTAGTGGTCCAACTTAGGAGTCCAGAGCAACCCTTTGGAATTGAGCACCCTATGGTCAAATTCAAACATGGGTCCTACATAGATAAGTAGGGAACCATGTACATGGTAACCAACTTACCTGATACAATAGATGAATTTGGATCAGTTGTACCTGAGTCTAAAATAAGAGACTTAGATCATGAAAGCAAAGATAGAGAACCTAGAACTCCTAGAGGCAAGTCAGTCCTATCAAGGATTATCACTCCACAGTGAATACCTCAAGATAACACGAGCATAGAGCTCTTTGTTAACAAAGACATTGATGAAGCCTTTTGGAGGATTATGCTTGACAAACCTAGTAACGTAACAGGAATCATTATATATGAATTTAAGGATCTAAAAATTTTGAGAAAGATCATCTACCTAGATAACACTTTTGAGAGTATGTTTGTTGTGGCAAATCATAGTGGTCATGCATACACTTAGAAGGGTGAGCCAATTTTCCCCTCGTATAAGTCTATTAACCCTCATGGTCAGATCAGAGTAGGATCATCTCATGTCCTAGGATCTTAGAATGAGAAATTCAAAGAGCGGCCAGAGGTGAGCTTTGTCCATACCATAGGAAGGGAAAGACTAGGACTAGATACAAACTGAGTTGAATGGGAAGGACCTAGAGGGCATAGGCACCAAAGAGGCATGGATGACTTTCCACTACTTAGACCAAGAGAACACTCGAGGATTTTGAGACCCGCTCAGTTAGTGAAATCCATGAAGAATTACTTTGATGGTAGAGAAGACCCATACAATCATATAGTGAATTCAAGCAAATGTTCAAAGAAAAACAGATAGAGGATTTTTTCACTCAATATAATGCTTCTGGAGTAACCCTGAAAAATACAACCCTAACATGGTTTCAACCCCTACATCAAGGACAGCTCAAGGATATTAACCCCTTGCTATGTGTTCTCATTATAGAGTTCTCCAAGAGTGGAATCAGACACAATATCTCATCATTAATCCATAGCTTTAAGCAAACACCTTTGGAAACTGTGAGATAAAGAATCACCATTTGAAGTACCAAAAAGTTTCAAGAAGTATGAAGTAGAGGATATAAAATTTATGGTAAGAATGTCTAAATGAGAAGTGTCTAAACGAGAAGCCCTCATGGGAGAAGCATACGATAATAAAGAGTAGACCAAGAAGATTGTAGTGATGATAGAAGATGGAGAAGAGAGGTGCACATACATAGGACATGATCTAAATGATGAAGAGGAACATGATTAGATTGATTTATTGAGAGAATATAGAGATGTGTTTGCTTGGAACTACAAGGACTTGAAGTGAGTGGATATGTACATGTGTCCCCATAGGATCCCAACGACCTTAGAAGCTAGGCCAACGAAGCAAAAGCCTTATACATACAATGTCAGTTATGCAACTAAGATAAAAGAAGAAATAGATCGGTTGATAGAAGCCGAATTCATCTATGAAATTGAGCATATAGAATGGATATCCCCCATCCTAGTTGTGCCCAAAAACAATGGAAAGTTGCATGTGTGCATTAACTTGAAAAAAGTTAACACCACCACCATTTGAGATAGTTATCTACTTCTTATCATTAAACATCTATTGGAACGCATAGCAGTCAAGGAAGTTTAGAACTTCCTTGATGGATTTTTGTGTTACAATCAAGTAGCCATAGCCCCTCGAGGATCAACACAAGATGGCTTTTGACACTCAATGGGGTATTTTTGCATTTTGTGTGATTCCGTTTGGGCTCACCAATGCACCTGTTGCCTTTCAAAAGCTAATGTGTCATGTATTTAAGGACTTCTTGAGAAAGAATTCAGAGGTCTATGTGGATGATCTGTGTGCTCATTCCATAAGACAAACACACATCCTAGATCTCAAACATATCTTTGACAAATGCAAAGAGTATCAAGTGTGTTTAAACCCAAAGAAATGTGCCTTCATGGTCAAACAAGGGAAAAATTTAGGCCATATTGTTTCTAAGAATGGCATATCTACCGATGAAGATAAGGTGAGAGTGATAGCTGAGTTTCCAAGGCCTAGGATGGTCAAAGAAGTAGAAGACTTTACGGGTCACTATGGATACTACATACATTTTATCCACATGTATGCAATCACTGCAAAGCCTTTGTACAACCTCTTGGCAAACTTTGAGTGGAATGAAAAATGTGAGAAATCTTTCAATGAACTAAAACAATTATTGTCCCCATATTTACAATTCCGGACTGGAATAAAGCATTCCATGTTCATGTGGATGCTTCCAATTATGCCATTGCATGTGTGCTAGCACAATCGATAGGTGAATGAACCATATGCCACACAAAGGAATTAGACTACCACAAAGAGAGAAGGCTTAGGCATGGTCTATGCAACAAAAAAGTTTAGACATTATTTGCATGCAAATAATTTTAATTTCTTTACAGACCACCAAGCTTTACTTTACCTAATGAACAAACCTTGCAATATAGGCATATTAGTAAGATGGTTTCTATTATTAATGGAATATGATTTTGAAGTAGTAGTTAGGAAAGGGAAGACTCACCTTTGATTATATCAAAGCGTAAAGAGGAAGAGAAAATACTAGAAGAATCTTATGTTGAAGTTGTAGAGTGCATTAAGCATATGAAACTACAAAGACAAGGTATATATACATATAGAATTATTTAGGTAGAAGAGGTTCATCTTGTGAGCATCAATCCTTGAGTAGATACCACCAAATACCATATGGTGATGTGTTAGGCAAAGAGGAATACTTCTCCTTGCATGATTGACAGACGAAATATCTTAATTGAGCTAGGGTAGGGCACTACACTCAAGACAATCAAGGCACTGATTGATTCAAGTGCATCCACTAGTGCAATTAAGTATTCCTACTGTCAAGACATGAATATGAGATTGAATCCAATTGAGGCTTACCTCGTAGGATTAGGAGGTATGGAAACCCCTTGCATGGGTGAGGTGGAAATTCCAATTTTCATACAAGATGTCCCCTTGATAGTAAAGCTCTTAGTTTGCCATGATGAAGATCTTACACAATCGTTGATATTTGGCCAAGATTGGTTATACGATCACTCACTTGACTCCAATCTTTGAAAACACCTTCTCCAATTCTAGGTGAATAAACAAAACATTATGGTAGAATTAGAAACCAAGATAACCACTGACCGTGGAGCCAATTTTGGGGAATTTCAATTCTCATATTGGAGAAAATGGCATCATAGTGTCAACTCATAGATCTTCTAGCTTTTCTACCAGAGGAAAGGGCACCGCAAGAATTAGTCTGGCTGAGAACTAGCATGGGTACCTAAAGATTGACATTTTCCTAATTAAGCGTTGTTAATTGCATCACCAGATCAACAAACCAACAACAGGCAGACAATAATTGCACCAAAAGATCAACATCCATATTGTTGGAGAATATCAAGTTCTCTCGACCCTCGTTCACACTTCAAGCATGCAACGCTAGATATGTTGTATAAAGTGCCTCACTTCTTGATGGGCAGGTCATTCAAGTGTTGGATTTCCCTTCTTTTCCACAAAAGAGTGTCTCACCGACCTCTCCCTTGCACCAATGGAAGATTCAATCACAACAAAAGCACAAAGTATGCAAATCAACCCACACCACATGATTAAAACAATGTGGATATCCCCCCACTCCAAGTATAAAGTAGCTATGGGTACAAAAAGGTGAGCAATCAATGGCTTAGATTAAACCTCAATCACAATCAAAGAAGCAGAGGATGGACCCAGAGCATCAACCATAGAAGCAAGAATGAGATCGACAGTAGAAGGTTTGAAAGATTTGGGTACCTAAGTGGTCTATGAGGGCTAATCCCAACACATCAAACATATGGGTGCCTAAGAATTACTTAATGGCTCAAATTACCTTTTATGCACTCTCAACCCATAGGACAAATCAATTTCCCACTCGATCTCCACTTAAGAAAATAGCTTCTGTATCTACATACCCTTGTAAAACGGCCTCTCAAACATATTGGAAATGGGTGCCCAAACAACCCCAGAACCAACTATGCATACAAAAGCCTAATCAAATGTATCATTCAAGAACCTCTACTTGTAATTCCTTAACGTAAGAACTACTTAATGACTCAAATTACCTTTTATGCACTCTCAACCCATAGGACAAATCAATTTCCCACTCGATCTGCACTTACAAAAATAGCTTCTGTATCTACATACCCTTGTAAAATGGCCTCTTGAACATATTGGAAATGGGTGCCTAAAAAACCCCAAAACCAACCATGCATACAAAACCCTAATCAAATGTATCATTCAAGAACCTCTATTTGTAATTCCTTAACATACCCTCTCATGACCAAGAAACCTTGTAATAATCATCCCCCAAATATCTTGTAAACAATGATGAAACCACTATGCATAAGAGGTCATGCACTATCCAGAGTATGCATATAGGAAGTCTAGCGATGAGCATCAAACACAAATACATCATCATATATCGCTCCACATCATTGGGCTACATGGGATGCATATTAGTACTGGAAAGGGACCACAGTCTCACCATACTGAGACCAAGGTTTGTTTCCATGCTAATGTGTTCTCCTTTTGTGGTAGACCATTGTAATAAACACAACGGTTCACAATACAAGTTGGATTACCTCTGTGGTGGGTCTCAATCAACATCTAGTGGACTACCGCAACCTACCAGCAGAAGAATATCCATTACTTATGCCCAAGAACTCACTAGATTTCAGGGTCCCATACCCATTGAAGATCCACCTCAAGGAAGAATTGATCGTATCAATGTAAAATCTCATTGGTTCCAAGGACTCATAGGACCCCTCGAAGACACAAAGTATGTCTTTGAATCAAAACTGAAGTTCGACCACCATTGGGGTAGGTTCTAGTTTTTCTTGCAAGAATTTGAGATGCTACAAAGCACCACACAACTACAACTTTTATGGGAGAAAGCTGGGTTCAAGGAGTTCTTGGAAGCACAACTACCCAAGCCAAATTTTTGTAGGTGTTATTATATGATCCACACACTCCAACTGGGATCAAGCAATGATGTTTAGACACTTTTGTGTTGCCATCTCTAGTATCGGACCCACCTTTTAAGAGATTCAAGTGGACATGCAAGCTTATTAGAGCATCACTAAAGATACACCAAAGCTATATTCCATTTGAAAAAGAGATATTTGTTCCAAAAATCATGAATAAAAGTGATGTATTAAAGTGGTCTCAAATCTCAGGTATCACACCAAAGTTATCCAGACCCCTACGTACCTCCATGCAACATTTCACATTTCTTGGACATGACATGGTTCACTCAACCACCCCTACGTACCTGCATGACAATGGACCTATCACATTGGATCATGGATCAATTGTACCTCGCCAACCACAAGTGAATCCAAAAGCAAGTTTTCAATGGGTGTTGCACAATCATGAGGATCGTATACATGTGCCTAGCTTATGACATTCCCATTGAGCGAGCCCTCACAAGCACGCAATTGCAAGCCTACAAAAGAAACTATTCGACAACCTCCTAGCCTAGCAAGCACATGAGAGGCTCCATTCCATGCTTACAAGTAGAAACTTTCTCCTGAAGGCTAGAGTGATGTTAAAGTAGAGCAACCTATAGGCACTACATTGTTAGTAGCAACTACCATAGAATTGATAGTGACAGAACATGTGGTCACAAGATGTTTGAACACTACTACCTCAGAAGGACTTTTTCTCCATGTCTCAGATGTGGACACATATGATTTCATTACAACTTTTTATTTTAATATACCAAATCCAATCAACACAGTTCCAATTTCTAGATACTCAATTTTTCTCAAAAGAGTTTGAGCACCCTAGCTACCCTAGCTCACAGAAGGATTGAGAAGAGAGCCATATGCACACGGATCATGAATATGAAGAATGAACAATAATAGAAGATGATGGGGAAGGGCACACACATTAGTGAGACCAAGACGATCATCATGACACATAGGGCAAATAAGAAGAAGGCAAACATATAGAAGACAAGCAAGTTCTTGATCAAGCAACCTACACTGTAACTTTACAAAGACTTTATGACACAATGCAATCTGTTCGTGCTCATTGTGAACTTACAGACAAGTAAATACACGACCTTTTACAACAAGATCTCAATAATAGTGTTTTTGATGCTCCGTTTATAGCGGCTATCAATGTGCTTACAAAGATAGTAGGATGTGGTAGAGCCTGTCAACTACCTATCACAAAGACCACTCCAACGATTCAACCCTCATCATGTATGCCTTCTACCTAGATAAGGACAACACATTCCAGTGTTAGTACCACAAAAAATCTCTTGTAGATCCACCCTTTGAGGCCACACACCCCCGCCTATCCCACCCATTGATAGCACATCCTTAATCAAGCCTGCTATTCCTCATGTCACCACCACTTCTTCCCTCTCCCAAGAATTCCAATCTATCTTTGAGACACCACCCCACACACCACCTTGTTCATGTGTCCCCATTATGTCTCCACCTCAATCCCTCTCTATGAATCAACCCCTCTCTGGTGAAACTATGCTTGTAACTTGACCTCTCACACCACTACTTCTACTCCCATCCCTAGTGCCTCTACAATACCACCCACCATTCCACCATTTCCACCTCATGTCTACCCCACATTCCCACCTATCCCACCCATCCGCACACCCACTAACCTATCTTTTACAACCATTGACCCTTCTACAACTATATCCATTCCTTCTTTTCTCCAATTCCTCTTCAAACCTCCTACACAACCATACTTATCCGAAATAACATTACCATACTCCACTCCATCAGCTCAACCCTCATTATTAGCTAGTTTTGTTTTCACACCTGCATTCACACCTACACCGATATCACTTTTCATTGTTGAAACCATGCACTCCACCACATCTGTGCAATGGAGATCGCACCACCCATGGTACCTCCATCCACACTTCAGACACAACTCCCTACCCCCCCACCAACATTACAATCACTCACGAGCATTTTCAATTTTCTGAATTTTATGCTTCATCAAAAGAAGTAGGCTCATTCTCATCACAAAGACTAGAGGCGGCTATAGCATAGCAAACTAATGCAAAAGAAGAACTATGAGAGCCTGAACGAGTACGATATGATAGAGGTGCATCTAATTTTCTATTTTGCAAAGTCTACGCTAGCCATTTAGGCATAGTTTTTTCCTCCTCTAGTAGCCCTCTCATCAACAAGTGCATCATGTAAATATGCATAAAAAATGGAATGATCTGCATCATCATGAAACCTATAAAAGCTGAGAAATTGCCTCATTTGGACCAACACTTGACTATCCACTTGTAGGAAGCAAAGTGTCATACATGTCTTGGGAGCTAACTGATGTCTCTCCTTAGTACATGAAAGTAATGGCTGAATTGCATCTTCCAAAAAAACAACATCGTGGCTAACCAAAATGTGTTTAATTTGTGGATGATATAGATAATAGCCTTTGCTTTAGAACTTTACCCAAGAAAAATACATTTTAGTGCTTTATCATCTAATTTTTTATGTTTTTGTTCATGCACTAATGCATATGCAAGAAAACCAAAGACACACAGATGAGCAACACATGGATTATGACCATGCCAAGACTCATATGGAGTGGTAGACTGCAATGCTTTGGTAGGACACTTGTTAAATATATATGCTACACACAAAATTGCCTCAAGCCAAAAGCTATGTGGTAAAGCTTGACTTTTGACCATACACCTCGGCATCTCCATGAGTGACCTATTCTTCTTTTCAACAAATCCATTCTATTGAGGTGTAAAAAACACTGTACACTAATGTTTTATCCCACATTCAGCCATAAATGCATTAAAATCAAAAGACATGTATTCCCTCCCTCAATTAGAATAGAGATGCCCATTTTACACGCTAATAGATTTTCAGCCAAAACAAGAAACTATTTGAAGCACATAAACACTTTGGACTTTGCTTTCAATGGGTAAACCTATGCATGCCTCAAAAAATATCAATAAAAGTCATTAAGTAAAGGTAGTTCCCAAAGGAGGGTGTCTGCATAGGACCACATACATCACTGTGAAGAAGCTGCAATTTTTGAGTAGCTCGAACTGAAACATCTTTTGGGAAGGAGGAACACTACATTTTGCCCAAAATATAGCCATCACAAACATGTTTACAAGCTGCCTCACGTTTGGCAGAGAGGACACCATTTCATATTTCTAGAGGTGTAGCAAACTAGCAAAAAGCTTTGCATCTGACATAGCCTGAGAATCTTGAACTACACATGGTCAATCATTCACAAATTTTGCATAATATATGAGCTTATACAACCCATGACATAAAATGATAGAAGCAATAATAACATTGCCATTTGATAGATCATGAACTGTACATTGGTCATCAATAAATTTCACAACCAAGCCGACCTTGGCTAATGCTGAAATAGATAAAAGATTTTTCTTGATCCTTGACATAAACAAAGCATCAGACAATGTGAAAGAACTACGATCAGAAGTAAGAATGATCTTACCAACTGCCATTACAGGATAAGAGGAGTTATTAGGGCATGTGATAGTATTCCTTGTAGGGGTAGGCTCAAGTGAACTGAAGACAATTGGAGCTTCCTGGAAAGGCTAAGGCAAGTTAGCATATTGTTTCCTTTACAATATTTACGAAACAATTTTTGCTTTAGAGTTTCCTTTGAACCAAAATTTGGAATTTTTGCAGGCATTTGGAGCTTCTCGGCAAGGTTACGGCAAGTTAGCATATGGTTTCCTTTATAGTATTTACAAAAAAAATATATATTTTTAGATTTCTTCTCGTCTTTGTCTTCCTTTTTCAACTGTCCAGACTTGGCAAATTTTTGCTTACTAATAGATGAACTCCATTTACCTTTGCCCTCCTTACTGGCTAAGAAAGCTTGATCTACTACATGCATAATGGACATGTTGTGCCTGGATTGATCTTCCTGCAACAAGACAAATACTTACTCCTCAAATATGAAGGCGTTTGAGATTCTTTCATCATCAACCAAAACTCTGATATGAATCTAGAAGACCGTTCGGAATAGTTTGCGCAAGTGAACTGCCTGGCAAGACTTCATCAGTAGAAATCGATTGTTCCTGCACATCTTTGATCTTTATCAAAAAAATTTCCATAGAATCTCTTTCATTCATATGATCACTCTCCAACTGTTTTCAAAAGTAAGCAACACAAGCCTCATTTCTTGCTTGGTACAAAGTGGTAAGTGTATCTCAAGTATTCTTTGCTGTTTTGCAAGAGCGAATATGAGGGCTAATGCCATGTTTGATAGACAAAGCTATCAATGCATGTGCTTGAGCATATCTACCATCCTAATGAAGGTGTTGTGCGGTAGGTGTAGCAAGAACTACATTACAAACATGAATTTGAAGATCATCCTCTTCCATACCATATGCATCACCTTCAATAACTGTATTTGCAGGTGTAGTAGGTCTTCCTTCAATACCCTATGCAATATTCCATAGTCCCTTTGTGACCAATACTTGAAACATCTATATGCCCATAATGGTTAATTTTTACCATCTCACTTATCCTCACACAACCAACATACAAAATACATCATTGCTTTATCTTGATACAAAAAAAATGATTGGATCTCAAAAAGTTGAATAGAAATGTCCTATGGAGCTTTGTTAAACTTGTAGCAAACTTTGATGCACTTGTACTGGCAAACCAAAACCTGTAGATATATGTTTGGCACAAAAGGATGAAATTTCCTGCACATGTGGTGCAATAGTGCATTCGGAGGCCAAAACAAGCTCAAATTGCGATTCCAACACCACACAACAAAGCTGTTTTGAATTACTGGAATGATCTTTGAAAGAAATTCTTGACTTTTGGACAAGACCAAGACTTAAAGCTTTATTGCTTGTCCAAAATATATTCCTTTTTAACCAATGAAATAGTTGATCATACTATTTCATTTTATGGACTTATCTTTAGGAAGTAGCTTAATTCCCAAAGATTACTTTGACATATCTTGTAGGAAAATATCTTGATTCCCAAAGATTACTTTGACTTGGGCCTCTTCTTTTAAGCTCTAATTAGCTTAAACAAAACCAAAGCATACTTTTCTCATCCTCAAAAAAGTGCTTAATAAAGTTTCCATATTTTTTGAAAACTTTGCATCTTGACTAGAGATGCAATCATGGAGCCTTGCATCCAACTATTGAACACTAGAGTTCAAGTGATGCTAAAGTTTATTCACCTCTTTGAGGTTCATCACTTGTCATGATGAAATCGAAGAAAAAACTTCAAAAGTTCCATGATTTTTTCAAATTTGGAACGTATCAACTATCCTTTAAACTTGAAAGTTCAATTGATTTACGTTCCATTTGATTTTATTTGATTCTTACCATGTCTTGGGATAGAATCAGATAAAACTTCCAAAGGAAACTTTATCAACCTACTTGGATGCCGACTAGGATGCATGATTTCTCAAATCCAAGCTAACAACTACATCTATGCTTGTTGTTAGGATTCTCTAAGTTTTCCTAAACTTAGAGTCATCATGGAAATTTTTAAGCATCCCTATTTTCTTACCATTCCAATGAGCAAGAGAAGTGAACACTTGACTTTCAAAGGGATTACTTTTCCTAATCAAGCCTCCTAATTTGTGATACCTAAGTATCACGTTTGGGAAAAACAAACTAGCTACTTGAGTTGCATGACATCCAAGAGCCTTGCAACTACCTAGTTTGCTATTTTCCATAACTATCTAGGTCAAGTTAGAAAAAAGAGGTAATGAAAGTATAAGTATTCAACTACTTCATAAACAATCATGCATATGCAAATGCTTGTTCTTGCATGCAAATGCATGAGTGTCTGCACGTGTTGACATTCTCCTTTCATGCACCAAACTTAAATCAAGCAGTTCTTGAGCTTGAAAATGCATGTTCCCAATCATCCATGCACAAACATTCTACTTGCTAGCTTTTTAAAAAGATATAAGTGTTTATGTGCATAAAATTGAGCATTAACTGTCTTTTTCAAGAAAGAAGAAAACATGTTTTGTGCATGAAAACATTCTTTGCAAAGGAGAAATGCACCAACATTCTTTCATAGATGCATGCCTATGCTTGATAAGTGTTTTCGTTCTTTGATGTTTTCTAATTTTCCTTTCATTAAATTGCACACAATGCTTTCAAAATTACTAGATTTTGATAGCCAAGCACATCATGGTTGTGACAGATGAAGAAATGAATTCATGCTTGTTATCGATTTTGCAAAAGCCTACATAACTGTAGCTCATCACATTGACTAGAAATAGATATGAGATTGAATCTTGGTTCCGAGATTAAAAGTGATATTATGACGAAGTAATCTTTTCCATTGATCCTCAAGAAAAAAATTTCCAAGGGGGGAAGAATGTAATAAAGTAAGTCTATGATCTAGGATATGGCCGGTTTAGATGGATTTGAAATCGGGCACCGTTTGGTCATTTGTGTGTATGATCAAAGATCTTGAATTTAGACTTACTAGAAGGTATTGTGCCCTTATGAACAAGTATTTCCAAAGATTATGCTCAAGAGAGAGGCATTGATTTTGACGAGACCTTTGCTCCCACATGCCGAATGACCACTATTTGTAGCATTTGTGCACTTGTAGCTCATCGTGGTTGGAATGTACATTAGTTCGACATTAAAACTACATTTGTGAATGGTGACTTACATGAAGAAGTGTATGGACTATGAGATCCTGAATAGGCATGATATGAAGAAGGTTCATCTAATTTGCTATCTCTTAATGTTTGCACCATCCATTTAGGCATAATTTTAGCCTCTTATATGTCATCCCTCTCATCAACAAGTGCATCATGTAAATAAATCTACATAAAAAATGGAATGATCTACATCAACATGTGGAACTTATAAAAGGCTGAGAAATTGCCTCATTTGGACCAACACTTGATTATCCACCTATAAAAAGAGGCAACAAAGTTTCATACACATATTTAGAGCTAACTAAAGTCTCCTTGGTACATGAAAGTAATGGTTGAATTGCATCTTCCACAAAAACAACATCATGGCTAACCATGTCAGACATTGATCCACATGGATCATGACATTGATCCATAGGGATCAATCCATGTGTGTGAGGGACAAGAGCCAGCTAGCCAAGGTTCCAAGCTCGGGGGATACCCTAAGGTACTTGGTAGTAATGGGGACAAGTGTTGCATGATGGCCACATGTTGACACTAGAATATTCAAGAATGTTGCTATTTTTGGAGTACAAGACAATATATATGGATGGGAGGAGAGTCACACACACATGGACTGATCCCTATGGATCAATGTCATGATCCCTGTGGATCAATGTCTGACAAGCTAAAAAATTTTTAGTATGTGGATGATATAGATGATAACCTTTGCTTTTAGAATTGTACCCAACAAAAATACATTTCATTGCTTTATCATCCAATTTCCTCTGTTTTTTTTTCAATCACTAATGCATATGCCAAACAAGACGAGCAACAGATGGCTTGCGACCATGCCAATCCTCATATGGATTGAAGAAGCTTGGAGTAGAACACACAATTCTGATTTTATTACCAAGTGAATATTCAAAGATAAGTTACCTATTAGGGTTATAGGTGTATATACAAGCCGAGTTAAAAAAGCCTCCTAAAGAGAGAAAAAAATATCCCTGATAGTCCTAAGTGTGTTCACACACATCACTACCGAAATATGTCAACAAATCCCCCTAGGAGTGATGGGGTGAACAAGGACCTGGCACTCATGTATAAGGAAGTGCTAAGCTATGTGGAATCAATCCACAAAAGGAAGTAATCCCAAAGCTTTGCGAAAATCTTCAAACTTCTCCATAGGTAGAGCCTTTGTGAAAAGGTCTGCAACATTGTCCTGTGTGGGTGCATATGCCAAACCGATCTCTCCAGCAGAGAACCTCTCCCTGACATAATGATAGTGAACCTCAAGATGCTTAGTGCGAGCATGGAACACAGGGTTCCCCACAATTACCAATGCATTCTGACTATCAATAAAGATGGTGGTGGCAAAAGATTGACCAACACCCAAATCAACCAAAAGGCATCTGAGCCATGCACACACACACACATTGAACAATCATTGTGAAAGTTGCTTTATACTCAGCCTCACAACTAGAAGTGTCCACAATAGGATGCTTCTTGCTCAACCAAGATATGCATGAGCTAAGCATGAAGCAAAAACCATTGGTGGACACATGCGTGTCATAGCAACCAACCCTATCAGAGTCAAAAAAAGCATGTAAATCTAGTGGTAGTGATCCCCCCTTGGGATAAAACAATCCAAGTAGTCAGGTACCACTAAAATAGCAAAAGATGCGCTTAATGACCTGCCAATGCTTGACACTTAAGCAATGCATAAACTTGCTCATTTGTGAGATAGCAAAGTGAATATCAAGCCGAGTTATGCATATGTAAATCAGGCATCCAATAGCCTACTGATAGAGAACAACATCAAATGCATCTCCAACATCATGAAGACTCAACCGTAAACTTGTTTCCATAGGAGTGGCAATAGGTTTGCAGTTTTCAAGGCCAAAACACTACAATAATGTGTCGATATATTTTGTTTGACACAAAGCTATTTCTCCATCAACTTGCATAACTTGAATGCCCAAATAATGATACAAATGCCAACAAATCTGACATCTCAAATGAGGCATGCAAATCATCCTTAAAAGTAGCAATATGCTTCTCATTAGGACCAAGGAGCAGCATGTCATCAACATAGGCAACAACGATTAGAAGCACATCATTTGCACGCTTAAGGTGCTCTCAATTGGACTATTCTCAAAACCATGTGCAATCAAGCAGGCATGTATCTTTCCATACCAAGCACGTGGTGCTTGCTTTATACCATATAATGTCTTTTTCAACCTGCACAATTTGTTTTCATGCCCTTTCTACACAAAACCATGGGGCTGGAAAACATACACTTTTTCATGCAAGTCACCATTAAAAAATGTAGTTTTAATGTCCAAGTGATGTACATTCCAACCATGATGAGCTACAAGTGCAGAGATGCTATGAACAATAGTCATTCGACATGTGGGAGCAAAGGTCTCATTAAAATCAATGGCTCTTTCTTGAGCATAACCTTTTGCAACAAGCGCAACCTTATACCTAGCATAAGACTCATGCTTCAGCTTGTATACCTAGTTAATGGCATTGGCCTTCTTGCGAGGAAGCAAATCACATAAAGACCAAATACTATTCTTCATCATAACATCATATTCTGATTGCATAGTAGCCATCCAATGTTCTAAGTTTTGTGCTTCATCAATCAAAACAGGCTCATTCTCATCACAAAGACTAGAGGGAGCCATAACATGTTGGTGCAGATCAATCACCAATTGAATGTTTGAAGACTAAAGAATGAAGGATGAGATCAATTCTTGAAGCTTTGAAGGAAGATACATTCAGAGTATGTGAGGAATGTACACATATGTACATAGTTCACTTAGATCTTTGATTAGTCATAGACTTGTACAAATTTATCTATAAATACCCTGAAAATGTCGAGGCGTGATATGAGAGCATATGTGACAATAGATAGAAGTCAAGAATGAGGAAGATAGATGTCATGAGACATGTGAAAAGTTAGTTGAGTTTCCTATCATCACTCAACTGTAACTTTCTGAGTAAATGAAGAAATATTGCGCCCGATCTTTTCGTGTCTGCTCCGTCTGTGTTTGATCAATTGTGAAATACTTTTGAGGATATCTAAGTTGGTAGTTAATGAGCCTGTGACTTGAGTTTCAGAGTCTAATTGCAAACAGGCTAGGAGAATTGTTAGTAGGAACATTCATATGTGTTGAGTGTTCACAGTTCTCTGAAACAGGCGCAAATTTCGATCTTAATCTTTTGGTCAGTTCTCACTCCATAGTTTAAAGTTTTGTGCAACCTAGCACTTAATCTTTAAGTTGGAAGGTAATCTACTCGTGGCTAGAAGCATTTGCTTAAACGGGTTTTGTACTGAGAGAATTGAAGTTAAGAAGTTAGGGGTGTCTAAATCGACTTCTCAGAAGTGCAGATTCAGACATAGGTAACTTGTGAAGTTGATTTCTCAAGTTATACTAAACTTTTTGAAGAACTTTAACTTGGAGGAGGTGCGCAATCTCTAGACGAAACTCCATACAAAATTTCATAGAAAACTTTACATGTTTGATAGGTCAATGAGAAGAAATTGTGCAGCAGACTTTCTGTGTTTCATCTTCTTCACAGAATTTTTCAATTTTTGATACTTTGGAGATTGGACCTCTAATTTAGTGAAGGTTTTGTCTTACTCTTGATATAGAGGTGTTCTATATTCAAGAGTAGGTTGTTCTTTTGGAGATTAACACTCTCCATCATAACATAGTAGTCTAATGCAAAAGAATCACAATGAGAGTCTAAATGAGTATGATATGATAGAGATATATCTAATTTGCTATCTCACAAAGCTTGCACCAACCATTTTGGCATAGTTTTTGCCTCCTTTATATCAGCTCTCTCATCAACAAGCACATCATGTAAAGCTGCATAAAAAATGCAATGATCTGCATCATCATCTGGAACTTGTAAAGGTTGAAAAATTGCCTCATTTGGACTAGCACTAGGTTGTCCACCTATAAAAAGAGGCAACAAAGTTCCATACACATCTTTGGAACTAACTAATGTCTCCTTAGTACATGAAAGTAATGGTTGAATTGCATCTTCCACAAAAACAACAACATGACTAACCAAAATGTTTTTAGTCTGTGGATGATAGAGACAATAGCCTTTGCTTTTGGAATTGTACCCAACAAAAATACATTTCACTGCTTTATCATCCAATTTTTGGCATTATTGGTAAAGTGCTAATACATATGCCAAACAACCAAAAACACATCGATGAGCAATAGATGGCTTGCAACCATGTCAAGCTTCATATGGAGTGATAGACTGCAGTGCTTTGGTGGGACACCTGATAAGTACATAACCTGCACACATAACTGTTGAGAGTTCCATGCTCCACCCTTTTGTCCAAACCTAGTTTCATTCTCATGCAAGCACAATATCCCACATGCAAGGGAATTCTCCCAAACTCCATATAAGCAAGGCCTCCCTCCACTCCACACAAGTCATTCCACTCTAGCTCATTGCCAAGAGCGTGCTTCCACTCCTCATGGAGTCTCCATGCTCATAGAGCAATCTTTGTAAGTTCATTTCCATTTTAATCTATTCATCATGTTTTCATATCTATTGTTCCTTCCTCCATAGTTAATTTATTTTGTGATTAATTGTAGAGTAGGAGTAGCTTCTTTCATTTCAACATGGTATCAGAGCATAGATATTGTTTTGTGAAGCGTTTTTTGTAGTTTTGATTTTGATATCTACTTCATTAGCATGTATTTCTTTGTTAATCCCTCCCTCCCTCCCCAATTTCCTCAATAAGAGTGCTTCTAAGCACTATGTTATCCTTTTAAGTCCTTAGTCTCTTAATCTCTCCCTCCCTCCCTCCCATATATCATCATCAAAGTGCTTCTCAGCACTAAATCTATCACTTATTATTCTGTTTCTTTATCTCATCATAATCAGTTTTCTTTATTATGTATGCATTCAATCATTGTAATTGGTAGTAAGTTTTTGAGCGTCGGTGTAGTATATAATAAAATACTCATAAACACTGCTAATCAAGTTGAAGAAATGGAGAATAATGGATTCAGATCCATGAGAAACTCAACAGCAGAGGACTAGAGATATTGTTTCAGTGCTATTGGATACAGTTGCGCATCGCTATAGAGTATCTCATAGAGAGAGCGCGACGTCACACACACAGAGGGAGTGGGACAAACAGAGAAGAGAGTTGTTCAGGACCTTATGAAGAGTTGGGAGATGAAGCCTACACACACAGCGAAGTCGGAAAACAAGCAACAAAGCAACAAGTGCCTCACACAGTGGGAAAACCAGAAAACTCCGGAGCAGCACCTTCCACTCACAAGAGCATCTGTGCGCATTCATAGGGTGAAAAAGAGAAGAAGAAATGTCTGATGACTTCAGAAGATAAAGCTGAATGGCGCAAGATACGCGATGTTATTTCAGCTTCATACATTGATAAGTGCATACTCAGACTCTTGCTGGATCACCTCATACACAGAACTGCTTGAGCCTGGGCAAATAGACAAACACATCAAAGGTCACAGAGAATAGAGACCACAACATCTCCTCCACTGTTATCAAAGCTACCGTGAATATCACAAATATTGGCCTCCGTCGATGACAGGTCTTTGGCGCCATTATGAAAAGAGGGCAAATTTTTTGTCTGACATGCGTAGAGAGAGGAAACAACGACTTTTGCATGCAAATAGCATTGACAACTCTTCAAGCAAGCTCTTAGGATCTTGCTCCAGACAAGCATCCAAAATTGCATCAGAAACTTGGTCGCACAGCTTGTCATGGTGGCCTTCATTCACAGATTCAGAGGTGACAACTTGGTAGGGCAAGCTCGGCAAAACACTCCAATGCAGCGTGCGAAGAATAGAAAGTGAGAAAATGAATCAGAGACTGTGCAGTGGATGGGATTGAAGTAGCATTCTAGTCCCTGTGCAGTCCACAGAGCTATTGCGATCCTGCTATCTGATGTATGTGCCACGCGTCACTATTTTTGACGCCTGCAACCTATGCATCTGATGAAGTTCAAGGGTCCCATGGGCCATAATGCATTGAAGATTCTTCTTATTAATCCCGCTTGAAGGTAGATACAGACACACTATCCAGACGTGATGTGTGCGGCAGTTCCAACTTTAAAAAGCCGGCCTACAATAGGATTTTGTTTTTTTTCATTTTTGATAGAAAATCTCATCCTTTTGAAACCTAATTTCAAGTGCCACTTGAATTATCTGAGCTTCTACGCGTATCAAGTTGTCATTTTTTAGAGATCATGAATATATGGCTCACATGCATTGTACTGTAGTGAGCAAGCCTTAGTTACTCAACCTATTGTATTTTGAGAAGTAAATATGCATATATGGCTCTCTTCTTGTAAGGGATTAGACACCACCTTCTTAAAGAAGGTAGGACCTTCCCAAAGCTACCAAGTCTTGAAGCCATGTACATCACAAAATGAAAATCTACTCTCTCTCCAAAGAGTTAATCTCACCCAAGCCCCATGTAAAGGGACTAGACATTGCTCTCTAAAAAGAGTAAGACCTTCCCTAAGGCCTGAACACATGGCACTCAAAGCCCACTACAAGGCCAAGCTCAAAATCACCAACAAGGACTAATAAGAGGAGTAAAGGACCAAAGAAGAAGACGTCCAAGGATCCCAACAATGGATCACAAGGAAAACTACATCGACAACAAAGAAAACAAAGATCAAAGGTGGCAAATGGATCAAAAGACACTACCTACCCCATGATGTAAACCCTTTATATGTCTAGCGATCCCATATGTCCCTAGATCCCATTAAAAAACCCCTTGGATCCCATATGTCCAAGTTATGTCCAAGGATCCCATATGTCCTTGGATCCTAAAAACCCATGGACTAAGTGATCCCATATGTCACTAGTCCCCCATATTAAAAACAAAAGGGTCATCACATGGAGGGGGGGTGTTGAGAGTTCCATGCTCCACCCTTTTGTCCAAACCTAGTTTCATTCTCATGCAAGCACAATATCCCACATGCAAGGGAATTCTCCCAAACTCCATATAAGCAAGGCCTCCCTTCACTCCACACAAGTCATTCCACTCTAGCTCATTGCCAAGAGTGTGCTTCCACTCCTCATGGAGTCTCCATGCTCATAGAGCAATCTTTGTAATTTCATTTCCATTTTAATCTATTCATCATGTTTTCATATCTTTTGTTCCTTCCTCCATACTTAATTTATTTTGTGATTAATTGTAGAGTAGGAGGAGCTTCTTTCATTTCAACAATAACAACCTCAAGCCAAAAGCTATGTGGTAAAGCTTGACTTTTCACCATACACCTTGCCATGTCCATGAATGAAGTATGATAATATCCCTTTCAACAACTCCATTGTCTTGAGGTGTATACGACACTATACATTGATGTTTATCCCACATTCAACTAGAAATACATTAAAATCAGAAGACATATGTTCCCCCCCTTGATGAGAATGGAGGGTTCCCGTTTTACATGCTGACAAATTTTTAGCCAAAACCAGAAACTATTTGAAGTACATAAACACTTTGGAATTTGCTTTTAATGGATACACCATGCATGCCTAGAAAAATCATCAATAAAAATTTTGAAGTAAAGGTAGTTCCCAAAAGAGGGTGTCTGCATAGGACCATAGACATTACTGTGATCAAGTTGCAATTTTTGAGTAGCTCCTACTGAACCATGTTTTGGAAATGAGAAACAATGCATTTTACCCAAAATACAGCCTTCAAAAACATGTTTACAAGGTGCCTCAAGTTTGGGTAGAGAGGACACCATTTCAGATTTCTATAGGCATAGCAAATTGGCATAATACAGATGACCCAGGTGTGCATGCCAAAGCTTTGCATCTGACATAGCCTAAGAGTTTTGAACTGCACATGCTCAATCATTCATAGATTTTGCATAATCTATGAGCTTATATAGCTCACAACATAAAATGTGAGAAGGGATAATGACATTGCCATTTGACAAATCATGAATTGTACATCTATCATCAAAAAATTTCACAACCAAGTGGATCTTGGATAATGTTTAAGCTCATATAGATTTTTCTTGATCCTCGGCACAAATAAAGCATCCAACAATGTAAAAGAATTACCATCAAAAGCATTCACAATGATCTTACCAACTCCCATGATAGGATAAGATGAGTTGTTGGCACATGTGACAATATCCCCTATAGGGGCAGGCTCAATCAAAGTGAATGTAGCCCAAGCATGAGCACCACCTCCTTTAATTGTCAATCTGCAGAAACATGAGGAGGATATGAAGATAATGAGCGATTGTGGTGAGCAAATCTGAGTGACAAGCACATACATGCATGCAAACACACATACACACAAGGTAAGATAACAAAGGTAGGAACAATGGAAGCTTCTCTTAGAAAGATCAAAGAAAGTTTAAAATACTCAAGAATAAGTTCACTCTCCAACTAGCTAACCTAAAAAATGAGCTCTCTAGGTTTTTTTATAGTTTTTTGACTAGTTTTGGCCATGTCCATACCTAGTGTCCAACTTAGTTAAAAATTAGGCTCTAGGACTTATTTGGGGGCTCAAACGGAGTTTAAAAGTTATGAAAATTGGTACGTGGGTAATCCTAATGCTCCTCAAGCTTGAGGACTCCTCAACTTGAAACAATGGAGTTGCAAAGATGTGAAATGGTATCTACAATGGTTTTTAGTGATGAAAATCACTATTTTTATAGGGATTTCTTTTGAAAATTTGACATATACTTCTTGGAGCTCCCTATATGATCTGTCTTCTTATGTCTCCACTTCTTTAATGCATTCTTTTGCCTTGTGCTTGACCTTGAATGTCAACACTCTCCCCCCTCTTGAGTCTATCATCCCTGACAGACCCTTGTTGGAGTGGTTGTTCCATGTAGCACTTTGAGGGGTAGTGTCCATCACGTATCCACAAGAGCAGTTTGTCTTCCACATGTAGCAGGCTCGGTTGTTTGGTTCTTCATTTTGTCATTTCTAGCCTTTGTATGTACTTCTTTCTTGGATTCTAGCATGACGATGCATTTGTCAACTGCCAAAATTTTCTAGTTGCTCAAAAGAGGTTGCCAATGTTGAGTTTGAGTAGCTATCGGTGTGACTTGCTTCATAGGTATTGATGTGTTAACCTTGATGCCCTCTGGATCTTTCAAACATGGCTTTCATAGTTATCGTGCCAAGTACTCATATCCCATAATGAATGATGGGTAAGTGTGTTAGTGCATGGGTTGAAGAAAATATGTACCTTGTGCATGGCCTTGTAATGTGGCCCTTTGCATGCGTACTTGGGGTATGAATTGTACAATGTATGGTGAAAAATATTGGGTCTTAAGCTAAGTGCTCAAGGGTATGCTGATGAAGAGGTTTCCTAATCTATCATTGTTATAGTGTTGCCCAAGTAGGCGATGCTTACCATGGTGAAAGGTTGATCGATGTTCATCTCTTCGTGTTGTACTCCCATCACGGTGATTGACCATTGGCTTGTTTTACTTGTTGATGGATGTCCTTATCAGGCCCAGTGATGAGATTCTTCAAGCGCACAGTCCTATCCTTTCTCTTTGTTTTTTTTGTGTCTCTTTTTTTTTGGAACAATGTCACAAAACAAGAAGAAAGAGGTTAGTATCAATAAAATAGTTTACATATGTCAGATGTGTCTCATGTGCCTGGGATTCTCCATTGTGTCTATGCACGACCGTATAATGTGGCCTTGTATTAATGCATACTATGGAAATGCATGACCTGAGTGGTGCAAAAGATGGGGTTATGCAAAGGGCACATGGTTTTTGCACGTCAAGGCTTCTGATGTTACTTGCAAACTTTGATGCAATCTTGGTTTGGAGGTATCCCTTGGATATCGAAATGATAACTAATTATTCCTCCTTATAAGGATCCACTTGAGAACAATGTTTAGCTATGTATAGATCACTTTTGGCCTCTTCAACTCTGGATGCTTTCTTAAATTTTGTAGCTCTCATGGTTGTCTCTTTGGTTCTGTGGGGTCTACTAGTGCGTTTGACTTCAAAACCCATACCCATTTTTCTTGTCTTCTTATTATTGCTATAGAGGTGAGTTGATATTCTTTTGATCTCTATGCTTGGTTTTGACTCTTACTTTTCCTTGGCTTCGTTGTTGAGACTTTTCTTATGAGCAAGAGCATCAACTTTTGTGCATGTAAGAGTTCCTTGGATACCCACTTGTGTAATTTCCCTTGTTGAGCTGTAGCTACTTTCTTAGGCACAAAAATTTGTCGGATATCTCATGGTTGAGTTTGTCATGGTTTCTTGGTTCTTCTTTTAGCATGGTTGGCTTGCCTCAATGGGAATTGTTGTGGCCAAGCTGGTGGTTGCTCTCCTTTTCATACCCAGATCTACGTACCCAAACTTGAAGAATTCGACTTCTTAGGTTTAAGTTTACTGCATTGTTTGTGTACCAGAACTTGAAGAATTCGACTTCTTAGGTTTAAGTTTACTGCATGGTCATAGATCCAATCTTGACCCAAGACAAGTGGCTCTATAAGGTCCTCATCTTGATACACTAGCATTTTGACTATCATTGGGAAATCTTGAAGGTAGATGGGAAGGTCCACCTTTCCCAAACAAGGGGTTTCCACACCTCGCAATCCTATGAGATAGGCTTCTATGGAATTGATGTTCAATTGTAGATCTTGGCAATATGAAAGTCTAATGGCACTTGTTGTTGCACCTGAGTCAATCAAGTCTCTCACACTCCTTACACTCTTTCCTTGCCCTACCTCTATGATCACAAAGGGATGTCAGTTGATTATTCGAGAAGCACTCACACCCGATGTCTAACACATGGCCATGTGATATCTTGGGGCTTCTAGATTGACATTTAGGCCTAGTCGCCTTTATTTATTTCACCTAATGTGCTCTATGGCCTCTAACTGTGCTTCTTCTCTAACCCTTAACTCTTCTTCTTTTCACTTCTTAGTAGTGTTGAGTCTCATTAGCATATCCTATGTAAGATGTTCTTGATATAACTTGACTCGACAACCACTAATATAGCTTGGCAATATGTCACCTTCTAGGGTGGCCAATTGAACTGCACTGCAAGTGGAAATTCTATTAATGATCATGGGTCCATATCCTCGTTTTTCCAATTTACGAGCATGTTGCTTTAGTGTATAGACCAACACTAGGTCTCCCTCTTTCAATCCTTTATCCTTGACGTGTGCATCAAAGTATGCCTTTTGCCTTTTCTTTGCAGCATAGATACCTATTGTTGCTCATAGCCTAGTCTCACCTAAGCATTCTGAATCAAATATCATGGAGGACAACTCGTGTCCATTCCACTCGTGCTCTTGTGCTACTTTTAAAGTCGAGATCAAGAAGTCTAATGGTAACATAACAGTCTATCTGAAGACCATCTGAAATGGGGTGGCAATGAGTACCATTGTATAAGCAACTCGGTAAGCCCAAACAACATGATGAAGTTGTTTATCCCAATCAGAGCATTTATTGTTTAACAGTTTTGACAATACATTGCATAGGAAATTATTTGTGCTCTCGGCTTGTCCATTAGCTTGTGGATGATAGGGGGCAGACTTCTTATGTATCACCAAAAATTCTTGGAAAAGGTTTTCAATTAATTCATTCAAGAAGTGCATACCTCTATCACTTACTAGCTCTATTGGTAACCCATATCTGGTGAACATGTTCTCGAATAACAACTTAGCCATTGTTTGAGCCTCATTCTTTGTCATGGTTTTTACTTCTACCCACTTTGTGAGGTAATCTATGGCTACTATAATGTATTTTCCATGGGAGTTTCTAACTGGGGGGTTAATAGGACCTACAAAGTCTATACCCCACTTCGAGAATGCACGTCCTTCCATCATTGGTGTCAAAGGCATCTCATCTTTTTTTATCGGATATTATGCATGTTGGCATGCATCACATCTCTTCATATATGTATGTGCATCCATATGAAGAGCGAGCCACCAAAGTCTTGAGAATAGGATGGTCTTAATTACTCGATCAGGCCCAAAGTGTCCACCTGCAACACCACTATGTGCAGTTTCTAAGATTTTCAAATAATCTGATTCATGAACACCCAATCTTAAGTAACCATCTTTGCCTCTTTGATATAGGTTGTCTTTGATTAAGGTGTAGTCTTGAGCCTCTTGATCCATGCTTCCTTTTCTTGCTCGACTAGCTTCGTTGGGTAGTGTTTCCGATCTCATAAATTCTACCAATGGAGCACTCCATTCTGGAATTAACGACACATGATAAAGAGTAGCATATGCCACTAGGGGTCTCTCTTGGCACATTGGACAATTATTAATCAACTCATGTATTTCTTTGTCCAGGCTTGAGGTTGTTATGTGTGCAACATATGTACTTAACATGTGTCCCACTAAAGCATTGCAGTCTATCACTCCATATGAGGCTTCACATGGTCACAAGCCACTTGTTGCTCATCTGTGTGTTTCAGGTTGTCTGGCATATGCATTAGTGCCTGAACAACATCACAAAAAATTGGATGGTAAAGTAGTGAAACGTATTTTTGTTGGCTAGAGTTGTGAAAGCAAAGGCTATCATCTATATCATCCACAGACTAAATGCATTTTGGTTAGCCGTGATGTTTTTTTTGTAGAAGATGCTATTCAACCATTACTTTCATGTACTAAGGAGACATCTATTAGCTACAAAGACATGTATGATATTTTGTTGCCTTTTTTACAGGTGGATAGACTAGTGCTAGTCCTAATGAGGCAATTTCTCAACCTTTATAGGTTTCATGTGATGATGCAGATCATTCCATTTCTGATTCACATTTACATGATGCACTTATTGATGAGAGAACTGATATTGAGGAGGCAAAATGTATGCCGAAATGGCTTGTGCAGACTTTGCATGATAGAAAATTAGATGCACCTCTGTCATATTGTACTCGTTCATGCCCTCATAGTGCCTCTTTTGCATCAGATTGCTATGCTATGGCTGCCTCTAGTCTTTGTGATGAGAATGAGCCTATTTTTTTGATGAAGCACAAAATTTTGAAAATTGGATGGCTACTATGCAATTAGAATATGATGCTATCATAAAAAATGGTACCTCGTCTTTATGTGACTTGCCTCCTATCAAGAATGTTGGAGCAAGAAAATCATCAATGGATGATTACATGAAGTCTTGGAATGAAGAAGTGAAGAAAAGAGTCAAGCTCAAAGCATGACGTTAAGTAAAGATTTAGGAAGAAATGTTCTATACACTTATGTACATTAGCTTTGGAAAATACTTCAAAAATACTTTGATATACTGACAGTTCATATTCATATGTATATATACACTCATGTGTAGTCGTGACATATAGGAAAACACTTCACCTTTATGCTTCACAAAATAAATTATGGTCCATCAGCTACAAACATCAATGAAGGAAACATAATACCTTGACCCACAGATAGATCTTTCCTTTATTGGTCCCCTAATGTCAGTGCGGACAAACTCCAATATGTCTCCATGTATGCACCCCTTCTTTCTGAATGCTTGCCTGTGAGATTTTCCAAATTGACATGCTTTGCATTTGGAAATCATATGTTGCTTTGAAATTCTAGGTAGTTCAAGAATACTTTGATATCTAGTGGTTTATTTTAAGGCCCTTTCTCCAATTTGATCCAACCTTTGATGCCAAACCTCTAACTCTAAGAGGGTTTGAGTGCCATAGTTGAACAATGCTATGTTCCTAGTGTCTTGACATTCAAAAGTGAAAAATCTACCTATCTTTTCTCCTTTGGATATTTTCTTGAATCCTTGGTATGGTTCCTCAACATAAGTTCCCATACTTGTGAATCTCACTTACAATCCTTTTTCCATAGTCTGTCCTACAATTATCAAGTTCTTTGTAATACTAGGTACACAGAGAACTCTACTCAACAAATTCGTGTTACCATTTGATGTCTTCAAATTTCCAATCTTCTCCATAGGGTGCCCTGTATCATCTCCAGTTTGGACATAATGCTTGTTCTTGGGGTCTTCCAAATATGACAATAGTGCCACACCCGTGCTACATGATTTGAACATCTATAATCAATATAGAACACATTCTCATCTAATCTACCTCCCTTCATTGTCATGTTAATGAGCAAAAGTCAATCCTCTTTAGATTGATCATCAATGTAGTTGCTTTTTCCTTTGTATCCACCTTGATTTTTGTTATTATAGTTGTTGTTGTTGTATATGCCTCTAGGAGCTCCATAACTTCCTTTCTTATATCCTCTTCCTCTCTAGTTCCTTGGGCTCTTAAAGAAATAATCATTGATATGGCTGTTTTAAACCCCATATGGCACAAGATGAGGAGCTTGGAGATCCCCCCACCTTGTCTACCACATCTGTCTCTTCCTCTTGAACTTCTACCTCTATATACAAAGCTAGCTTGGGAGATACTTGCTTCTTCATCAGATTTCTTGCCTTTTCCTTTGACAAGTTTACTTCAAATTTTATGTGTGTAAAGGGTAGATGATTGATTACCTTTTTGTGTCTCACCATTCTTCATATGGTTGGTTTCATGAGTGAAGAGTTGTCCCATGAATGTGTTGAAATATGCTACTTGCATGTCCATGTACAAGTCCATGGCAGTGGTGAATGCTTCCCACTTGTCATCTCGTTTGATTCCATTGGTGACTTTTTTGAAAATATTTTCCTCATCTATGAACTCTCCAATGCTTTCTAACTGATTGAATGTATCCACCATCTTTGTGAAAAAGTCCATCAAATTTTGCTTGTGCTGCTTTTTGAGAGATTTGAACTCCATCCATAGTTGATTCTTCCTCACCTTGGTGCTTGAAGAGAAGAATGCTTCCAAAGCAGTCCAAGCCTCATGATGTCTTACAGCTCCTAATGTGTTGAAGTAAAAAATTAGAAATAGATTTTAGATTTTATGACCTTTCCAAATCATCCTTTGCACTCCATGTGTTCAACCTTTCTTATTCCTCTTGTGTTGGTTGTCCTTTGGTCCTTAGCATAGGCATCAAATCATCTCGAGAGATGTATTCATAAAGATTTCTTCCTTGCAACTATGATTCCATCCTTAGAGACCATACCAAGTAGTTTCTTGGATCCAATTTGTCAATTGATAAAGGGAAACCATTACCCATAATGTATAGATATGATGAAGCTATGATATCACTATAAGAAGTGATGGCTGATTGTAGAGATGAGTGGGTCTTTGCAAAACTCTACCCTAGACCACCTGATTTCTTTCTAGGACACTCAAATAGACTTTCTAAGCTTCCAACCTATGTAATAATATGACTATAGTACCTTGGAGCATTGATCTCAAATGTTTGTGTCAAGACAGACAATTTTCAAAAATTATATAGGTAGAGAAGACCTTTTATTTATGGAAGAAGGCTCTGAAAAAATTGTTTCATTCTCATAGCCTACTAGGAACTGAGAAAAATAGGAAGTTAGGTGAGCTAAAAAGTTATTTCATGTATTTAGAGTGAGTATGCAGTGAGCTATATATTTAAGAAGTTATAGGTGTGATCCCAACTTTTTAAGAAGCAGATGATATAGATACAAAGTCATAGAGATATGGTGATATCTCCACATAGAACTCCAATGGCCAAAATATCTTTTAAACATACTGAAAAGAGTGTTATCTTCATGATCCAATCAATAGAAAAGACAATTTGACCATAATTTCACTTCAACGACTCTACCAAGTTGATAGGCTTGAGCTATGGACAACAACAATGAACAATATATAGAAATCATGATGAAATATTCATGTATATATAATAATAAATAAATTATAGTACATGGAGGTGTTGGAGGATTCCAAGGGCTTCAAGTTGATTAGAATGAGAACTCAAGAAATGAGTGGAAGGATTGTCTCTACCTGTGATTGAGCCGATAGTGTATATGTGCACTTTTTCTCTTCATTTTAGGGGTCTTTTGATAGATTCCACATAATATTCTCCTTATTTTTAGATGTTCATTTGAATTTGAATGCAAATGAGATTCATGATTTTTGGCTCTCCTCACATTTCCTACATCTCTCAAGATTCTCTATTCAAAAGGTTCTTTTACAAATGGATAAAAGTAACATGCCTTTTAAACCTAGTGGTGAACTGAGAATGCATGTGTACTAATGATTTTAATCAGAGTGCAATGAAGTCCAAGGATTATGGTCAAGCACTAGGCTTGCCATATGAACCAACAAAAAAAATCAATATCAATATAGTGACCAACGTCCATAAAACATGATGCATCCTTGCTCACATAATAATGTGAAAGAAAAGTGTGTCACGGCAAGCTAGCTAAACTTGATCATTACTTAACAGAGACAATAAAGCATATGAGATAGAACAAATTCCCATAACAAAAATTGATTTCATACCCATCTTGAACTAATACAATAGATTTATCCTCATTTCAATCTAGGTGTTCTCAACCTTGAGTGTACGCCATACAATAGTTTTGTCCTAAACCATTGTCATGTCTATGCAAATCCATTACCTTATCTCATATATCCTTGGTTTTTGATCCATATAAATTTCAACTAAATTCTATTGGAAGAGTGTATATAAACACTATGAGGCAAACTAGTGTCTTTCTTGTTCCATGTTAGGCACCTTTTTTTAGGATGTCGACAATGCATAGAGGAGATGAAAGAGGATAAAGAGAGGGGGAGGGAGGGGAGAGAGAGAGAGAGAGAGAGAGAGAGAGAGAGAGAGAGAGAGAGGGAGAGAGAGAGAGGTGTAAATGGAGACACACATCAAGATGAATTATGGGGACCCCAACCTTGCCATAGAGACCTACTATTATAATCTCTTTAGTTATTTTAGGACTTATCTCCTCCCTACCTTTTCCATCTACTCACCTAGATTTTTCGTAGCTATTCAAGTGAATTTTTCCTAGATTTCTCTCCCCCCTTAAAGGAATTTGTGAATGAATAATGTTCTATCCAGTCTCATATACATAAATTCCTAATAGAATCAATATTTTGAAGAATAAATATTTCCCTAAGCATCTTAGTATTGGAAGAAAAAAGATATCCATGTCCTAAAGAGATATCTACTTCTTTTCGTCTAATGAAAAATGCAATCCATGGATGATGATGTTTTTTTCCTTGGGCATAGAGGAAAAATTTTCAATGTAACATTATCTCCACTATCACAAACTAGTGGACCCTCCTTAGAAACCATTTGTTACATCTTCACTAACCTTATTATGAATTATTCATCTATGATGGAAATCCAATGAAATCCAACATAATGGATTCTTACAAAATATTGATTCTCTTGAATGCCCTTACTCTTCAAACCGATCACTTGGTTCACATGATCACTTGATCATTGGATATGCTCGTATATACATATTTACTTAGTCTTTGGTACCAAAATGGAATCTAGGTACTTCTCTAAATTCTTACTTCTCATACTTCCTTAACTCCTCTTTACATCCTTGAAGTGACAATTCCTTCATCCTCATTATGACCTTGAGTACCTTGAATCGCCTATGGGGTGTATGTTGTAGTCATAGAGCTAGTGCCTATGGTCTTATTAACCACTTGATACTATAAGGAGCCATTGATGCTCTCTCATGAACCCCATCTCATGGATCCTTTCTATTTGGTTTCTTGAATGGTTAATCAGTGTATGTTTCACCATTTGAGTAAAGTGATGTTTTAAACTACTCTTTACTTCTTGTGATATCCCATGGCCTCTTGTATACTTCTATGAGACTATCTTGAAGGTACTAAGCCTTCACTACCATGTTCTCTTCATACCGAAATTGCAACTGCGTATTAATATATTGCATACAATCTTCTTGAAGAAGGTTTCCATCCTTCTCCTTAGTACCTTAAACATGAAACTTTTAAATTCTTATTTATACATTGATTCATTCTATGATCTTAAATATGTTGTTTTAAAACTTTTATCCTTTGTAGCTATCTTATGATGAATGGATATGGTGAGAGAACTCTCAATTCATGTATCCTTTCAATCAGCTAGATTAATGCATTAATTCATTTGCAATAACATACTTGTTGTGCAAGAAACATAAATGTCCCTATGCCATCATTGTGCCTCTGTGTGAGTATAATTCACAAACTTGGTGATGAAAGTGGTACATGTGCATGTGCACCCACTCTTGTTCATCCTCTCTTAATACACTAGTTGCCTTTCCCAAATACAATGTTCAAGGTAGTAATTATTCACCTCCTCATTGAAGAGTACAACCAAACTTTCAAATTAGGTGCTACTCGCCCCTCATTTTAAAATACATCAAATCGCCACGGCTTCCCCATGGGTGAATCCCTACATAAGAAGAACATGTGCTTATAAATCATGTAGTTCCATATAATTTTGATCGAGCAAAGCCAATTTAAACTACAAATTGAGGCTTTTCCTGGGCCGTTCTAGTAAAGTACAGGTTTGTTGAAGCCAAAGGTGAAAAGACACTTGCATGTTGCATTTGGAATTGTTTTCTTACCAAACATTTATCGACAAAGTCACCAATGATATCCCTACAACTATTGATAAGTGACTATTTAGAAAAAGCTCTCTATTAAGATCTATTAAATATACTCTTTTCTAGTAAATTTTATGTCTTCAAAACGCTTGCAAGATGAAATTCCTAAAAAACCAAAAATATCTAAAACTTGAATCTTGAGGAGAGAGCATTACACATTCGAAGTTGTTTAGGTACCACATGATCACTCACTAGAAATAATGTTCGAAAGGTCTACTTTGAATCACCAAATGAGTTGGAAAGAAAAAATCTTCAATTTTCTACTATGATATGTTGTACAAACTCCATGCAACACATGTGACAAGAAACAATGAATCTGAACAAAATTTGATACCTCAAACATAGGGAGAAGGTCCTTCTTTCTCTATTTTGCTTTCCTCTACAACATGCAAGTCTCAAGATCTTGAGCTTCTCTTTTTTCTTTCCCCTACAATAGGAAATTCGTGAGCTCTTGAGCTTCTTTTCCTCTTTCTTTGAGATTTTTCTCCTTCTTATCCATAGAAGAGAATTCATGGCTTCCTTTCTTTCAAAGTTTTCTTCTTCTCATTGATTATGTGTGCTAAAGCATGCATGGAAAAGAAGGAAAAAATACAAGAAATTCATGAGCTCTTGAGCTTCTTTTCCTCTTTCTTTGAGGTTTTGCTCCATCTTCTCCATATAAGAGAATTCATGGCTTCCTTTCTTTCAAAGTTTTCTTCTTCTCATTGATTATGTGTGCTAAAGCATGCACGGAAAAGATGGGAAAAATACACATACAAAGATGGATAGAGAGGTGGGTGCAAATCTCTTCTTTTATCGTCTTGCCTTCAACTTCCATTCTTTCCACTTTCCTCCATTCTCCATCCTTGTCTTGGCTAGATTTGCATCTTCCTACTTCGTCAATTCTTGACATGTATCTTCTTATGGATAAGTGGGGGATGTATAAAAAACATATGCATGGATGAGAGGAAAGAAACTAGTGATTCTCCTCTACTTCCCCCTCTTCATATCTATCTTGTATCTCTTCCCCTTGGATGACATGATGAAGAAGACGATGAAAGCTATGTATATGAGATGATTTATACATATGCATGACCCTATATATGTTTGAATCATGGGAGAAACGCATGGAGAAGATCACGATTGAGAAGTTGTTATGCGTGGGTTCTATATATCCCACATTGGCACTTCAGTTGAAGTTGAAAGCCTATATATGGTGCAATACGAAACATATCATCCTCAAAGAGATGGTAGGGAGAGAAGAGTGATCCACCTCTCCCTCTTCTTTGTGTGTTGCATGGATGCAGGAGAGAGATGCACTCTCTCTCTTTCTCTATCTCTCTCTACCAAGGGTAGCCATAGCTAGTGTTTGAAGGGCGCTCATAGATCTCTTGAAACTCTTTTTTCCTAAGAAGCAAACTTGGATTTGATACCACTTTTTATGAAACACTCCTCAGAGGACATGCATATGTGTGAGAAGAACGTTGAGAGAGTAAGTCAAAGTACACACAATAGATGCATAATAATGGACCTCCTCCCCTCCATGCAACACACAACATATAGGTGTGGAATTCTTGTTAAAGAGCTACTTCAACCATTCTTTCCCTACCTACTTTCCTACATAGAGTGGTTTTCAAGGCTTGGCTTCCCTAGCCACATATCCTTACTTGTAAGGTTCCCTCTTAGGTTTATGTAACATTCAACTTCATAACTTTTTAAGTTCGTTAGCACTTCAAAGAATATCATAGAGCTACACTTGATCCAGAAAATTATCTAAAATTATCTTTAACCAGTGGTTCTTCATAATCTAGGCGTTTTATAGAAAATCGATAATTGTATGGGAAAGTCCAAGCCCATGTAGAACATCAAAATCAAATTCCTATAATAATAATACCCATCATGCTAATGTTCTCACTAGTATTTTTTTAATTAATTATAATAGTGCAAAAAAGATCCTGGCATGAAAGACAAATTTGTTTCCCAATAGATAATGGAAAACATTTTTTCTAGAGTAAATGAGGCCAAGGCATTCCCATTCAGACATCAAATAATTTTCTTCAATTGAGGATAGTTGATCATTTGGATGGTCATACACCATGTAGATGGTGGCTTTTTTGTCCAAGTAATGGCCTTCTATGAACTTGATGGCTGGTCTCTTGCATGGACTAAGCTCAGAAGAAGTTCACAAGTATATCATTTTGCAATTTAGTCCATCCAAGTAAACTAGAACTCCTAGAGTGTTAGTGTGCATGTACTCAAGAGCGGTACGATGTTTGCTCTCATGAATTCTTTGCTCATTTTCTATAGTTGGATGTTGCTAGAGCATGCCATATCTTTTAAATCACTCTCAAAGTCACTTGAGTCACTTAAAGTAGGTATTTTAGTAGTCACACTCTCCTCTAAGCAGACATGGCTTTGTGTTTTAGTGATTGGCCTTAGTGTATGACAAGATCTTGAGTTCATATGTCCAATTCAACTTTGTTTGGAGCTCTACTTTTTTTTTATCAAGTTGTTAGATCTTGTGAGTGCTTGATTTCTATTTACTATGTCTTAGGTGTTGTAATGAAACACTATTTGTTCCTTTAGCTTTGAGGGGGCAATATAGGAACATCTTGATAGTTTCTTTGCAATATGCATTCCTTGAGAGGTCCATAGTGAAATGATACCACGTCGTAAGACCTTTGTCTTCTTAGATTGCATGTGTACATGCATCAAACATGAAATTTAAGATTAGACCCCTATAGAATAAGTGGAAATGATCACAAGAATGTAAAAAAAAAAATCAATAATTATGGCTGAAAACATGATTGGCCAAAAATTGAAACATGAAATTTGAGGTCATACCCCTAGAGAACAAGTGGAAATGATCACAAGCATGCCCCAAAAATTCAAAAAATCATGTATGAAACCATTATTTCCCAAAAACGTGATGTCTTAGTAGCAATCATTGATATCTCTATAGCCCTCATGATGTCTCAAAAACAATCACAATGTCCATGGGTGTGTGTTGAGCAATCTTTGATATACCTTTGGTGATTGCGATGTACCTTGGATAATTGCAATTTCCTAGATGTGATTTATTAATGTTGATTGCATGTACGCAATCATCATTTCTTTACAACTTATGAACCTTGTTTCCTTGAGGCAGTTTCCTTGATGCAATGGTGATGGATCAATGTTGATTGCTTATGGGCAATCATGATGTACGAGAATGATGATGATGTATAAAAACCTTTATGATTTCTTCATACTATCTCCCATGTATGCTTGAGCAATCACAATTTTCCTAGGGCAATCACAATGTCTTGGGAGAAATTACAACTTCATTATAAACAATTTCCCACATAGAGATAAAGAATGGCTTTGGTTTTTTATGATCTTTTATCCAATTATTTTTGGAAATGTAGGTCCTTTTCTATATTTCCAAGTGTGTATAAAAATTCTCCTCTCTCTCTCTCTCTCTCTCTCTCTCTCTCTCTCCCCATCCCTCCCTCTTATCACACTCTCCATCTCAAAAATGACATAAATGAGGATATATTTTAGCTTCTTGAACATGTATGAAAGTACACAAACCGGAATAGAAGTTTTCAAAAGCATGTGTTGCACAAGGGCAAGCAAGCAGTTGTGGTAAGTCACACAGTAATTGAAGAAGGGGAAGCAGCACATAAGAGAAGGTTCATAATTCAAAATTTGATAAAATGTTTGATTCTTATGATTCATTATAAAAGAGTGATTTTTATCACTACCTCATTGTATAGAAATCCAATTTTGTAAGCACATGCTCCATTTTGTGCAAGCCAAGAAGTCCTCAAGCTTCGGGAGCTTAGTTGCAAGTTTTGTATTAAATTTTGTATTTTTTAGAGCTCGTTTGAGCTCGCAAATTAGCATTTAGGACCTAGTTTTTAACTATGCCACACAATATGTATGAAATCGGCCACAGATTACTAAAAAACTATGAATAGAGCTAGAGAGCTCATTTTGCAGGCTAGTATTTTTGGGAAAGGAAGCTTGTAAGAGAAATTAGAGAGCTTGTAATTGTGATAATAGAAACTCTATTGTTCATTCTCATTCTTCTCTATCTTGTGTGTGTGTATATGTGTGTGCATCTAGTGTGTTTCTCACCTTCACCTTCACACACATCACTCACTCACAATCTCCAGATCACCCTCCCATCTTTGCAGATCGACAATAACAAGGTAGGTCTCCTTCGATGTTGGTAATCGCCATTGTTTGATGAGTGAAACCAACAAATGTTTGGTGCCATTTTCGAGGAGCAATACTCGAGGGCAAGCATGTGATTGTAAGATTGTTGATTAGAGATGTTGGAGTGTAGGATAGTAGATTTGATTAGTGTTTTTCTCTTTTTTTTTATTTATTGCACCTCTATCTCCATTCCCACCACCTCCATTCATGCTCTTACATCCCCCTCCACCATATCCATCTTCATCGAAATTCCACCATTCTAGTCGTATACCCACCTCGCCCTCATACCTCTTCACTTGCTTGTGTGTGTGTGTGTTTGAGAGAGAGAGAGAGAGAGAAAGAGAGAGAGAGAGAGAGAATTCTTGTTTTTGTGTTTCTTGTTTGTTTGTGGAGATTCTACTCCATCATCAACTCCAAGGACATACACAGGTAGAAACATCAAGAAATTTTCAAGTTTTTGGCTCTATCATAATAGAAAAAACTTGACAATCTCGGTTTATCATGATAGACACCTTCTCTTGCGATAGACCACTACCTATTATGATTGGTTGTCCCCCCATGAGAAAGCCCATCTATTGTGAGAAACCACCAGCTATCATGATAGACCCATGTATCATGACAGACCCCAATGTACAATGATAGATTGGCCTATCACGATAGACCAAGACCATGATAGAGACTGTCTATTGCAATAGATGATGTATGTTATAACAAGGAACTCTATCGTGATAGATCAAACTTGAGGCAATACCCATGTATCATGATAGACACCCTCGATTGCAACATACCAAAAACATACGATAGACCTCACCTATCATGATAGACCCCCTCTATCATGACATATTGGCCCCACAATAGACCCCATCTATCACAACATACCAAACTTAATAGACCTCTATTACGATCTGGGTTGCATTTATTTGACCGAATAATAAAAAAATACCGAATATGTTCGTTTTATTCGTGGTTTTCTGAATAAACACTGAAAAAAAACGGAGATGGATACTTTTTTGATCGAAATGTTTTCGATCAAAATATTTTTCAATCGCAAGCACTTTCGATCGAAAAGTGATTTCTAGTAGAAAAATATATATTTTTACATTTGATCAAAAATCTCATTCCGCACGTGCTTCATTGATATTCTAAAAAGCTTTAATCCTGCAATTTTTATCATAGAGAGCTTCCTTCACCGTATCATTGAGGAATTGATTTAATTTTTATTTATTGTTTATTTTATTGTTTTGTTCATTGTATCATGCATATTGTATGATTCACATATGTGTCTCTTACATATGCCTGATTTTTATTTATATAATTTGTTTTGTGTCTTTTAATCATCAATTGTATACATGTTCGACTCACGTAAGCATTTCTTACTTGTATACATCGATGAGAAACATTTAAAAATAAACCACTACTGTGATTGTTTGACTTGCTAGATCGATTCTTACCCTCACAGTAGTATAGGACACAACAATAGATCGACTGAGATTGTTTGAGTTGCCACCTGGATTCCTACTCTCTCAATAGTATAGGGAGTGTGCAGGGACTATTGTGATTGTCTGATTCTTTGACTCTTACTCTCACAATAGTCACTTAGATTCCGTTGAGAACACTTAGTGTAGGTTACAAGGTGTATAGAAACTATTGTGATTGTTTGATTCTTTAACTCTTACTATCACAATAGTCACTTAGATTCCGATGAGAATACTTAGTGTAGGTCACAAGGTGTATAGAAACTATTTTGATTGTTTGATTCTTTGACTCTTACTATCACAATAGTTATATACAGTTATGTGATAAAACTCATACATAGTATAACAAATGTATATGAACTATTATAAATGTCTGATTCTTTGACTCTTACATTCTTAATCGTTACATATACACCATAGCAAAATGCCGTGCCTTATTTTCAAATTTTGGAATGGTGGTACATTGGACATGTGGCTAGAAAGAATGAAGAAGGAATACCTAAACGTACCACGAAGCAGAGGTGTGAAGGACACAGAAGAGACATAACAATCGTGAAACAAACATTTGGAAGCTGATCAAGGGCTTATTACAAACAATATCATTTTTACACACTTGTAATATATTTCATAACAATCTCCACCCAGGCAACATCTTGTTGCATTTTGAAGATCAACATGCTTATGTCGGATTATGTGATTTTGGTAGAGCCACATATTTACCAACCAAAAAATGTTTTTCGAAGCTACCTAATTCAGAAATATCAACTAGAAATGAGTGGATTTGAAAGTATTGGTGGATTGCACCCGAATGCATATCCACTAGACCTCCACCTTTCAATAAGAGTCATGACATATTTAGAGTTTCGATACTCCTATTACAACTCTTGAAATATATAGATTTCAATAGTTATCCCATTGATAAGAATGGGATTTACAAGTTCAAATATGCTTTAGAATTAGCTTCTAACAAAGATGTATCAAAAAGAGTAGATGCACATGAACTGCTTAGAGTATTCTCGCATCTAACTCGATATGGTTTAAAGATGTCCATGACAGATGGATTAAGACCATATTGAAAACGATATGTATTCATTTGAACTATCTGGATTAAATGATATAGTTTCATTTGCATTAAGTGGAGTAAATGTTATGGATTCATTTGCATTAAGTAGAGTAAATGTTGTGGTATCATTGAGTTAAGTGGATGAAATGAAGTGTAATCATTTGTAATATGTGAATTAAATGATGTGGATTTATTTGAATTATGTGGAGTAAATGAAGTGGTATCAGTTGAGTTATGTGGATTAAATGTCGTGGATTCATTTAACATATATGAATTAAATATTGTGGATTCATTTGAATTATGTGGAGTAAATGAAGTGGTATCATTTGAGTTAAATGGATGAAATGAAGTGTAATCATTTGTATTAAGTGGAGTAAATGTTGTGGTATAATTTGAGTTAAGTGGATGAAATAAAGTGTAATCATTTATAATATATGGATTAAATAATGTGGATTTATTTGAATTATGTGGAGTAAATGAAGTGCTATCATTTGAGTTATGTGGATTAAATGTTGTGGATTCATTTAACATATGTGAATTAAATATTGTGGATTCATTTGAATTATGTGGATTCAATGAAGTGTTTACATTTGAGTTAAGTGGATGAAATGAAGTGGATTCAGTTGAGTTATATGGATTAAATGTTATGAATTCTCTTGAGATAAAATTAGTGTTTTTATTTTGCAGATTTAAAAGTAAAACATGGCAAGAAATACAGATGTGAATGATGATCTTGATCATACTAAATCCCAAAGGATTTTAATAGAGCAGAATGCTCAATTTTCACAATCAAGATTAGCATTTTTATTCCATCAAGATTTAGAGCCAGAGGGATTAGAAGAAGAAGCATTGTCAATGAAAGAAGTAAAAAAGCTATGTCCAAATTATTTTGTTCGTGATGTTCTCTTTCGGGTTACAGGAAGGGCAAAAGAAACAGCAGCCTTGAAGCTTTCAGAATTACAACATAAAGGATTAGCAGAAATGCTACTTCGATGCTTTGTGCAAGTTGGGAAATCATTACCAAATAATAATCAAATAGCATTATATTTCATTCAAAAGGTTTCTGTACAAGATATTCTTCATCAACGTGTAGATTGGGATGATCATCTGAAGAATGTAGGTATCGGTTTGGGTCATCCTCAAAATCGGGCAGAAATTTGTAATCAAGGAAATGAAGGCCCTCTTCCTCAAAAGCGACCCTACATTTTGCTACCTGAAGAACATAATTATACATGATTTATCGTCACAATGGGCATAATTATACAATGAAGGATTAATGATTCCTGCATTACGAAGAACAATAGATGATCAACAAAAGAGGATTGATGATCTAGAAAATCAAGTGAAAATTTTACAAATTTCTCTGGATGCATATGAGAGCAAATATGGAAGACTCTTAGAGGCATCATCATCTTTTGATCGGTTTACTGCCGATGAGTTATTGAATAAAGAAAACACTAAATAGGCAAGCATTTTTGTAATCAAAGACATGACTTGTATTCGATTTTGCAATTGAATATAATCATAGTATTCATAGTACATCATTTTCTTCATTTTGAATATCATCATCTATGACACGTACCATGTCATCTATTTCTTCCATGTCAGAACCATCATTGTGATCTACATCTAAATCATGATCACTCCATGAATCATTTGTTAAACTTTCATGAGTTTGAAATTCTCCAAATGTTTGTTGTGCTGCTGTAGAAGCTATCTTGGTTGGAGCATGTAATAAATGCATATTACAAAACACATAAAACAAATCATTAGCATGTGATACACTTAAGTGATTTCTTCATTTTGAATGAAGAAAATCATAGGCACTCCAATTACGTTCACAACTACCACTTGAAACTGCTACTAAAAGCACTCTCATAGCTATATGTTGCAACTCCACTGCTTCACCTCCATACTCTTTCCACCAAATAGGACGTGGATGCTTTTGAATCGCTTCAATGTGCCATAGATCTACAAAAGATCCTTCTTGATTTACATACACCACTCTTTGGTGGAATGAAACTTGACCATCTGTACCTGGAAGTAATAACTGACATGTGGCTTTGAAGTTTGCCATGACTTCTTTGTTTGATGCTTGACCATTGAGTTGAAATGATGGATCCAAAACGAATGTTGTTCCATGCAAATGAGTATGCATTTGCGTCCATCTCTTCTCTGCTAATGATACAATCTGTGTTTTCTCTCGTACTGAAAATTGATTAAAGTCTTTTACTTTTTGAATAGCTTTTGACATAATCCAATAAACTTTTCCAATCACAAATTTATCAGTATCAATCATTTATAAAAGTTCCACAAAAGGTTTAGTGATACCAACAATTTTTTCAAGATTACACCAAAAATTTTGTGATTGCATTAGACACGTACATTTGGATGCTTCAGTAGCTTTTTTCCCTTTATCTACATACTCTATTTGCATTTTGTGATAATCTAGCATGGTGAAACCTTTTCGTGTAGTTGACATCAAAGCATCTTTGAAAATGTGATTACAAATAACATTGAAAGGAATCCCACATGCTAAGAATGGTTGAGTCCATTTAAGATGAAGCTTGAGACAATCTTGCTTTTCAAAAGCTACATGTATAGTATTTTGTGATTGATTACGGACAAAGCATGGTGACAGAGTATTATATCCACCATTTTTACTACATTCACCAATGCCACTCTCTTTTGATGCAGTTGGAAAAAATGGAGTACATGTATCTTGGTTATTCTCAAAAACAGTTTGAGAGACTTGAGTAGAAATATCCTGATGATCCTCTACTGTCATCGATGCATCTACTCGTTCTTGCTCTACGGGCTACTTCGAAAGTGCTAGGAATTACTCATGCTTTTGAATCTTTTTGATGTGATACCTTGAGATTTACATTTATTTGCATAATTTGCAAAATGTACCCACATATCACTATCTGGATTAGAGCATCCTACCACATTATTACCTGTACTAAAAATATGCTCTTTTATTTGAGTTTCATTTCCTACATAATGATGCCCACAACATTTGCATTGTATTGTGGATACTATTTTACCCTCGTGATGAACAATCACATGTGACCATTCTTTTCCCTTTCCCATAGTGCTTGCAAATTGCTTTATGAAGAGTATGCCTACAAAAAACAATATAAATCAATGTCATATAAGATATTTTGATCAACGTTGAGTCAAACAATTACGATAGACTTTAATTCTCAATCATACACCCATATACAATTACACATACTATTGTGAAGTAAAAATCATTGTTGAGTTAAACAATCACAATAGATTTTAATTCTCGATCATACACACATATACATTTACACATACATATACTTACACATACTATTGTGAAATAAAAATCAATATTGAGTCAAACAATCACAATATATTTCAAATTCTTGATCATATGCACATACACTTACACATACTATTGTGAAGTAAGAATCAATATTGAGTTAGAAAATCACAATAGATTTTTCATTCACAATTATACATTCATGTGCATACACATACTCATACACATACATACATATACTATTATGAAGTAATTCTCAATGTTGATTCAAACATAATCTACCTGTATCTTTCAATAATAAATTTAATGTACCACAATAGATTTTAAATTCCTAGTCATATGCACATACACTTACACATACTATTGTGAAGTAAGAATCAATGTTGCATCAGACAATCACAATATATTCTAAATTCCTAATCATATGCACAAACATTTCCACAAACTATTGTGAAGTAAGAATCAATAGAGCCGGACAATCACAATAGATTTTTCATTCACAATCATACATTCATATGCATACACATACTCATGCACACACATACATATACTATTATGAAGTAAGAATCAATGTTGAGTCAAACATAGTCTACCTACATATTTCAATAATAAATTTAATGTATCACAATAGTTTTAAATTCCTAATCATATGCACATACACTTACACATATCCTGGTGAAGTAAGAATCAATGTTGTATCAGATAATCACAATAGATTTTAAATTCCTAATCATATGCACATACATGTACACATACTATTGTGAAGTAATACTCAATATTGAGTCAAACAATCACAATAGTTTAAATTACTTAATATTTATAGGAAAAAGTTACACCTTGTTCTCTCTACGACACTTTAAGTTCATAAAGAACAAAGTAGCTTTTATGAAAAATGAGTAAGAATCAATCATAATAGATTTTAAATTCACATACATATACTATTGTGAAGTAAGAATCAATGTTGAGTCAAACAATCACAATAGTTTCAATTATTTAATATAGCAAAAAATTATACCTTGTTCTCTCTACGACACTTTAAGTTCGTAAAGAAAAAAGTGGCTTTTATGAAAAAATGATTATAGTTCTACTCTTTTATAAAATATTATTAGATCAAAATTTTTTTATCGAAACTTTTTTTGATAGAAAAGAACTTCGATAAAAAATTATCGATCGAAAGTGTTTTCGATAAAAAACTATCAAATTCTCGTGCAAAAACTATTTGGGCATGTCTGAATAAGTTGACATGTCATCAAATAATTCGATCGAATAATAAAAGCTTACCGCAAAATTTCATAATTATTCATGAATAAACAAATTGTCGAATAACAAATAATGCAACCTAGATCATGACATACCCCATGAAAGACTACTATTTTGTGACAAACCCCCTTTGTCACAAAAAACCAACTGTGCAAAAAAAAATTTAGGGTTATTTTTTTGTGATTTTTGGTCAAAATTAATGATTTTTTTGGTGGCTTTTTAGGGCTTAACATATACTCCAAGGCTTCTAGAGTGTTTAGGGCATTTGGTAGCAATGGTCCTATTTCAAAGCTCCCTTGGGATGTCTTCCTGAGTGTTGGAACCCACCATAGATCATGAACTTAAGGTCGGAAGAAACTCAATCCCCTTGTTCAATTTTAGCCTAGGCTAAGTGCATACCCTTAGGGTAAGAATTTATGGAAAGCCAATAGGTGACTCTTTAGAGGCTTATGGGTCTACAATCAATATAATGAGAGTATGATAGTCCTCTCATCTATAAGAGAAATAGTGGGCATGAAGGTCCAATTTTTAGAGACCCATGGGGTCTCATAATTGTGAAGATAGGAAATAAAAATTTTAAGCTAGTCACGTCTCACAATCCAACTATGAGAAAAGAGGGAAACATGCATGTGATTGGAGAGAATCTTTACATATCTTTAGTGAAGAACCAAAAATCTTGACGAGTTTTGGGTAATTCATTGATGTTCAACACCATGACTTTAGAGAGGTTACAAGTGGCTTCATGGGTAGACATCTTGAATCAATAAGTGAAGATACACGTGAAAAATATACATGGAAAGAAACTTGTTCTTCCACAAAATTGTACACGACAGAAGGCTTTTGAAGCATATGAATCGAGGCACAAGTGTTTCCTTCATTAAGATTCAGAAGTAATGACCCTAAAAAAATACTATATGCTGCTCTTTATGAAAAGTCAAAGAAAAGAGAATTTTAGTTTTTTCCTCAAGAATATTGAGCATGCTATGTATATCAAGGCCAACTAGTCTTTTTCATTGGCTTTAATAGGGCATGGACACTCACCCCTAGGGTGCTTACCCAAAGACCTAGAGATGAAAAAATGAGAATGGGAGACTCTTGTTTAGTAAGGCACATCAAAATGCCTCTATTGTCACAGATTGAGGTGTGCCCAAACAATAGATACATAGGCATGGTCCTCTTGAGTCACCATTCATGATATAAACACATGATCTAGGAAGAAGACTTGAACCTCATCAAGTCAAGAATTGTATGGAAGATCATGGGGATCCCATGAACATATTTTTTTAGTTTAAACCAATCCTCCATGTAGAATAGGTTGATGATTTCTATGTAATATGAGACCTTTGAGATCACCTTCAAAGATTCTACTCTAACCTATTCCCAAGCACTAAGGATTGGAGACTTTGGTAACTTATATCATTTTTTGGAAGAATTCATTGGAGAATTTTCTAAAAGAGGTGTTAGAAATGACACCTCTTTGTTGATCCATAGTTTCAAACAATCACGCTTGGAGATTTTCGGATTAGTAGTGCAACATTTTAAGCAATATATGCAAGATATCCATCTCTATGGTTGATCATTTCTATGATAGACAACCCATGTGTCAACGGCCTAATATTCAACAACCTTAGAAGTATAAAATTCAACCTCATTATCAATAGGACCGACCATAATACCAGCAAGGGACACCACCATACAATAAATATGTGCAAAGATAGTACTAGAATCAGGATTAGTCCAAAGGCTCCAAATAGTAGTACTATGATCCTAGGTCTAAGTAGAATCAATATGGTCCACCTCTTGCACAACCTATTGTTATAGTTCGAGGATTACTTAAAGATTTATTAATAGAAAACTAAGCTGTGCAAGAGGAAGCAAAGCTATGGAAACGACTCACATAACATTTTTTTTTAATCCCCATACTTTCTTTGTAGTATTCCCACTTAGTTAGAATCCTCAATTCTTAAGGATATAATTAAATTTTGTAATTCCCAAGAGTTTGGCAAAGGTCAACATTTTAAATATCTCATCTACCACATGTTAGATATCTCAATAAACGAATTGAAATAGCTCTATAAGTAGTGTAGGGCTATTTTTTAGTAGAGTGTCCACTTTTGGGTGTGGTCAAAGCCACTTGTTTCTGTATAAAGTTGAAAGAGATCTCAATTTTGTAGACTTTTTCCATATGGGAATAGAAAGCTCTTGAAATTCTAGTAAGTCTCCCTTCTCCATTTTTCTCTATTCTTCTTGTTCCATGGGGCTGGATATGGTGGGAATGGAGAGTCCCAGGGGGGTATACAAGCATTAAGGGGCTTTTTCCAAGCATTGGTGGCTATGTACACTGTGATGTGAGGTAAGGCTGATTCCATTGAAATTTTAAAGCCTATCTTCTCCCTCTATCTTATCTATTTTGCAGCTATGTGTAACATGTAGAATGGTCAATTCTGCATGTTTTGATATGTGACAAGGGGGTTATTTTTTATGCAAAAGAAGATATCACTTTCATAATTTCTACAACAATGTCAACTGCAAACCCTTCTCTTTTCTCTCATTTCTCTCTCCTTCATAACTTTCTAGATTAGTTTCCATGTCCATCGTTGGGTAAGGTACTCAGATTCATAATTTAAGGTGTTTCAATCACCCAATAGAGCTATGATGACAATACATTTTTATGTTGTTGCTAGGGGATTCTTTACCTAAGTCAGAATTAGAGAGTTTTTGGAGTTGAAGAAGAAAGATTCACTATTTGAAAGTGCTTTGAGAGCAAGTATCGTTCTAGAACTCACTATTTACCAAGGTAAATTGTCATTTTCTTCTTAAAATCCATCATTTTTAGCATTCTTTAGGCTCTTTGGGCTTGAATAGCATATAAATGAAGATTTAGACCAAATTAGACATGTTTTGAAAGCAAAAGGAGATATTCTAACACTTCAAACTTCAAAACAAAGGTAAAATCACTTTCCTTTACATTCATTTGTCTGAAAGTGGCTCTCATTTGCAAGAAAGAGTATGAGAAAGAGCTACAATAGAGAGAGGAGAGAGAATAAATCTTTTGCTTCTTGCTGCTCTTTGTGTGGCCATCCAAATTGCTTGAGATCTCATGCATGGATTCTTTGAGGTTAATTTGAATTGATTTTTGTGAAATTTTCATAGCTAAGGGAGGTGTGTTGAATGACTAGTAAGCCTCAATAATTTTAAGTAGGCCATTTTTAAAAAGGGAGTGAAAAAGTTTGTAAAGTTTTTGCATATTCAAAGTCTACACCCTTGGAAACCTAAGAAGACACTCATCAAACACTTCAAATGGAAACATATTTGAAAAAATTGAGACATTGATTTCTTGATGTGAAAGAAATTGTTTGACACTAGACATCATGATTGCTGAGAGACATCCGAATTGCCCACAAAAATCATAATTGTTTTCAGGCATCACGATTGTCGAGTGGCATCACGAGTGCCTTAGACATCACAACCATGGGACATCATGATTGTTGAGTGGCATCATGATTCCTCCAAGACATTGGGACATTGTGATTGCCAAGAGGCATTACAATTGCTCTTAGATATCATGATTTTGGGGCATCATGATTTCCCATATCCAATGCCTTTGAGACATCTTTTTCTCAATTCCATCACCATCATTTGGAGGAGGCATCGACATCATTATGAGGGGACATCACGATTTCCCAAGGACATTGGAAATCAGCAATCAAAAATTGTGTTTGCACCATCACAATTGCCCAAGGCCATTGCGGTTGTCTTGAGGCATCGAATTTACTAGGGAAATCATGTATGTAAGGAAATCTTATTTTCCTTGAATTTTTCTTTTGGAATTTTTGTATGTTTCTAATCCTTTTCCTCTTGTCTATAGGGGTGTAGTAAGGGCTTTTAGAGGAGACATTATGCTAGTTACCACCTTTCGAGAGCTTTGAATCACAAACGGATAGACCCCATAATATTTTTGGTCGATTGTGCTTCTAACAAAACAAATGTCAGATAATTTGGACACCAAAAACACCAAAAATGCAAATTTGAAAAAGAAAACATAATAAGTTCATAACTAACAAATAGACACACCAAACAATTTGAAAATTGATGTATACACTAAGGTCAAGATGTACACTAGGGCATAAAGTCAAATCTACAAGTGGACTTTGTTCGAAGGAGAGTGTGACTTAAGCGGCTACTAGGAATCAAAGAGTCTAGTGATTCAAAGAATTGGAACATCAAGCTTACATTATGCTTGAGGTGGATATGCTCTACATCAAAACCATCATTTGGATAGTGCCATAAAATACTCTTTGAAAAATGTCTATTTGCATCCATTTATTGTATTGAGTGATTAATCACATATGATCATTTTCTTATGTAAGTTGCAAAGCATTTACCTTTGTAAAAGGGAAAAGTAAAAGGCCCAAAAGCCAAGAGTTAGAAGTAGTTGATATTGATTCTCAATCAATCAATCAAGAAGTAGATATGACTTCAATTTTCTCTTTTCATAAATCATAGGAAAATATTCTAATCAATCCAAACTACCAAACCTAATTTTGAATTCAAATTCATGAAGAGAAGGCATGGATAGATCCTCAAGAGTCTATATAAAGACTTCAAATCATTTTTACATTAAGGAGAGTGTTGATTTAATTCAATACATATACTCTTTGATCATTGTTTGGTGCCACTTCAATTCTCTACTCATTTTTCTTTAGAGTCAGTCAAATTGCAAAAGTTGATGCTCTCTCTAAAGAGCTCCAAATCAAATGATTAAGCATTCATTGGAAACATATCACTGTCTAGTTTGTGCCTACAAAGTTCCACGTCATTTGATTCAATATATCCAGAGATAGCTTAGTTTTGAAGTCATCTTTTGCAGATCCTTGAAAAATCGAGATGACATCCAATCACTGTTATGTGATTGCTCCTTCATTGGTTGTTATAAATTGGGGATATTTAGCATTTTAGCAAGCCAAGCCTATGTATGACACTCCCTTAGGAGGAATTTCCAATCGTAACTATGATAGTTGCTCTCAATGTTTGAAGTCATAACTTCCATCCATTTTTAGAAGGTTTTTGTGAGCTAGTCAAGGTGCAAGTTATCTATTTTGCATCAACTTGTTCTTGTTGACATTCCAAAGTACCTATTAGGTTTTATTAACACTAACCACAAGCCTACAAGTTATATTTTATATATCAAAAGAGCTATGGTTGGTCCTATGTTAGTTTGCTAGACCAACTTCACCACTTGACAACTCAACTTTCCGAGCCTCTGCAAGCTTCTCCAACTTCTTTAAATGGTATCAAAACAACTTCAAGATTGGAGATGTCTTTCAATCAATGATTTAGAAGCTTGATAGACACAATTATTCTGATTGGAAAACCAAAATGGAGGCTTATTTGCATGCAAGGATCTATATGGGATTGTTTCGGGTGCTGAAGCAACACCTATTCCAAGATCCAAAGGAGGACCTACTCAAGAAGAATCACATAAGTTCACACTTTTGTGTGCAATGGATGCTCAAGAAAGGTTATACATACTAAACTCTATCTTTGAGTTTCTATTACCACATAATAGAGGATATAGGACATCTCAAGAGAGTTGGATTTCCCTAGAGACTTTTTCTGTTGGTATAAAGGCAAGGAAGAATAATCTTTGGAATGAGTTCAACTAGATGAAGAATCCAAAACAAACCATCACTGAGTTTGTTACAAAGGTCAAGGCGGTTGCTGCTCAATCGGCATCCATTGGAGAGCTGATTGAAGAAGAGGCTATCATGAGGCAAATTCTCAATGGGATTAGAGGTGATAAGTAATGGCAATATTTCACCACAACCTGTGACCTCATCATGGATGTGAAAAATCCAGACTTCAACATCTTTCTTGGACAAATCTTCAATCGAGTCCAAAAATAGCATAAGAAGACAACCATTCAACCATAAAGGCTACATCCACAACAACTTATTGGACTTAGTACATACAGACATATGGGGGAGAAGTCAAGAACTTCATTAGCAGGATCTATGTATTATGTCTCATTTATTGATGACCATGGTAGGTGGACTATTTGACACTTTATCAAGAGCAAGAAGGAAGTGTTTGATTGCTTCAAAAAGTATTTTTAGCACATGTGGAGAATCATACAGGTAGATCACTCAAGAAGCTCAGATCAGATGGAGGGGGATAATACTTCTCCAAAGAGTTTGATGAGTTCTTGCAGGATAAAGGTATCAAATGGGAAGTGACTACTAGGTTCTCTCCTGAATTGAATGAATTGCAGGCAGGAGAAATAAGAAATTGGTTGGATCAGCCAGAACAATGCTTGAAGAAAAGAGGTTGCCACATTATCTATGGTCAGAGGTTATTTCAACTGCTATGTACCTTGTGAATAGACTACCATCCAAATCACTCCAAGGTATGACTCCTTATGAAGCATGGTATGGAAGAAAACCTAGTCTTGGACATTGCAAGGTGTTTGGCTGTTTATCTTATGTTCATGTACCATCACAAATAAGAGCTAAGCTAGATGAAAGGGGAACAAAGGCAATGTTTATTGGGTATCACTCAACTCAAATGGGTTAAAGGTTCTACAATCCTTTAACCAAGAAATTCACTACATTGAGGAGAGATGTGTGTTTGAAGAACACAAGTCTTGGTATGATGAAGACAGACAAAAGGTAACTCTAACATATGATCTTCATTATGATTTCTATCAATTGGGAAGCAAGCATGAGACATAGATCTAGGATCCAAGACGTGATGCAGATGATGACCAAGATGAAAGGGAAAAGGATTACAAACTATGGAAGTCAAGAGGCAAAGCAAAGATGTAGGAGCGTGGAGAATGGTCCAAGCAAGCACCTCGAAGGTCAACAAGGGAAAAGAGAAAACTAAAAAGGTACGGATATGATTCCACATTTGTTACAAAGCATTAAATCTACTTGGCAAAGGACTGAATTTCAAAAGAACCCTCAACTTATGGAGAGGCAAAGGGAAACCCTAATTGGGAAAAGGCCATGAAAGAAGAAATAGATGCATTGAAGGAGATGGACAACTAGGATTTGGTTCCAATGTCACCCAATCAAAAAGTAATTGGATGCAAATGGGTATATAAAGTTAAAAGAAACTCATATGGATCAGTTTGCAGGTACAAAGCAAGATTAGTTGCCAAAGGATGCTCAAAAACTCATGGTATAGACTATGAGGAAACATTCTCACTAGTTGCAAAGATGACTACAATCAGAACATTGATAAGTGTAGTTGCTGCAAGAAATTGGAGACTCCTCCAACTTGATGTGAAAAATGCATTCCTAAATGGTTGGATAAGTGAAGAGGTATACATGTCACAACCACTAGGTTTTTAAAGCCCTAATCATACATCTTATGTTTGTAGACTTAAGAAAGCACTGTATGGATTGAAACAAGCTCCTAGAGCTTGGAATTATAGGGTTGGTTACATACTTTCAAGATTAAGGGTTCAAAACTAGCAACTTAGATCACTCTCTATTCATAAAAAGGGATCACAATGAGGATATCTATGTGTATATGTAGATGATATTGTTATGAGAGTTGATGATCTGAATGGCATTCAAAAGATCAAGAGACACATGCAAGAGGAGTTCAAAATCAGTGACTTGTAAGTTCCGAACAAAATATACTTGGAGATAATGTAAGTTCCATGCATCTAGCTGCAAATCCTATTTTCCATGCAAGGACAAAGCACATAGAAGTCCATTACCACTCTATAAGGTAGAAGCTTATGGCAAAGGAAATTGACATTTCATTTGTCCCTACTGAGAAACAAATAGCAGATATGATGACAAAGAAACTTGATAGGATAACTTTGTAGACTCAAAGCTATGGTAGGTATTCAACCTATCAGAGAATGAAGACTCAAGCATACTTTAGCTTGAGGAGGTGAGATGGACATGCTCTACATTAAAACTATCATTTGGATGCTACCATAGAATCCTCTCTGAAAATGATTATTTGCATTCATTTATGTATTGACTCATTAATCACATATGATCACTTTCTTATGTAAATTTCAAAGAATTTAACTTTGTTAAAGGGAAAAGTAAAAGGCCCAAAAGCCATGAGTTAGAAGTGGTTGAGATTGATTCTCAATCAATCAATCAATCAAGAAATAGATATGACTTCAACTTTCTCTTTTCCTAGATTGCAGGAAAAAATTTTAATCAATCTAAACTACCAAAACCACCTAATTTCAAATTTCAATATATAAAGACTCCAAATCATTTTACATTAAGGAGAAAGTTAATTTGATGCAATACATATACTCTTTGATAATTGATTGGTGCCATTTCAATTCTCTGCTCCTTCTTCCTCACAATCAATCAACTTGCAGAAGTTGTTGCTCTATCTATAAAGCTCTAAATCAAGTAATTAACTTCATTGGAAAGATATCACTGTCTAATTTATGTCTACAAATTTTCAATGCATTTGGTTTAGTATATTCAGAGATAACTCATTTTTACATACTCAGGGTCCTCTTCTACTCATCCCTAAAAGGTTCGGATGACATCCTATTAGTGTTAAGGTGATTTCTCGTTCATTGGTTGTTATAAATTAGGGATTTTGTGCATTTTAGCAAGCCAAACCTATGTATGAAACTCCTTTAAGAGGAAGTTTTCCAATTCTAGTTGTGTTGGCTGCTCTCAGTGTTTGAGGTCATAACTTCCATCCATTTTTAGAAGGTTTTGTGAGCTAGTCAAGGTGCAAGTTATCTATTTTGCATCCACTTGTTCTTATTGATGTTCCAAAGTAAATATTGGGTTTTATTGCACTAAACAAAAGCCTACAATTTCTACTTTACATGACCAAAGAGCTAAGGCTAGTCCTATGCTAGTTTGCTGGACCAAGTTCACCACTTGACAACTCAAGTTTCCAAGCCTATCCAAGCTTCTCCAACTTCTTTTAGCATCTACACAGATAAACTTTTAGTTTCAAATAAAAATCATATGCATAATGGAGGCTGTAGCTCAGTGATGAGTAGCACCTCCTTTAATGTCAATCCGGGAAGACGTGAGGATGGTATGATGACCTCAAGCAAGTGATGGCACAAGTGCGTGAGTGAGAAGCACACTCACATGCACACACATACACACACACGTGCACATACGGCAAGACAAAGAGTGAGAAGCAATGGAGTTCTTAGATTACTTTCAAAAAGCTCATACAAGTTCAAATCAATTACAAGTTCTCTTCAAAAATGAGCTCTCTAGCTCTATTTATAGTTTTTGACTAGGTTTTGGCCTTGTCCAGACCTAGTGTCCGGCCTAGTTAAAAATTAGGTTCTCTACCCTATTTGGAGGTTCAAACAGAGTCTAAAAAATGTGAAAACTGATAGGTAGGTACTTCTAAAGCTCCTCAAGCTCAAGGACTCCTTGGCTTGCACAAAATGGAGCTACAAAAATGTGAAATGGCATTTACAATGGTTTTTAGTGATGAAAATCACTATTTCTGTAGGGATTTCTTCTAGCATTTTGACATACATTCCCTGGAGCTCCCTACTTGCTCCTTCTTCTTGTGTGCCCAACTCTTTAATGCCTGAAAAATTGAAATGGCCTACTTGCCAGATCTTCTTTGACTACTGTGTCTGCCTGTGCTTTCTCTTCGTTCCGACTCCCTTTGTAGGCTTCCTTGTCTTGCAACTCCTTCAGTTCCTTGACTACTGCCAACACCCCCCCTCTCTCGCGTCTGTCGTCTCTGACCGACCCTTGTCTAGCAGTGCGTTGGACATAATATTGGACAACATCGGCAGCGAGGTGGTGTTCTTCTAATCATAGCCCGCGTGCTAGATCTGTTAACAATGCATCCCAATTCACTGGTCCTGGTACGTCCAGATGTGGCACCCGCAGTTGTTCTGAATGGATGGTTCTCTCCATAGCAAATAAGTGGAGGAGATGTGAGGGCTTGGGTACAAATATTTCTGAGTGATATTCCCAGAATCCTGTTACGAACATCTCCTCGAATGTCTGTTTAAAGCAAGCTGGGAGGTACTTTATTCTGGCGTGCCAAGCATATATTACCTCTATTGATGGGGTGGTACTCATGTCGTATACCAAATCTTGGTTGCCTGTAAGAAAGCCAACACCTGAGAAGTGGGGGTCTTTAATATTCTTGAATGTCCTGAATGTGATTAGCATTAGTTCAAAGATTTTCATGCACGTTTGGGCCATCACATCGGGGGTATTCCGTAGTCGAATGCTCCAGTGACGGATGGTAGAAATCATGTTATTCATAGTGGGAGGTCCTTGAGGAGGTGCTAGATAAACATAGTTTAACCACTTTGCGCAACCTTTGATGTTCTTGACAGCAATTGTAAACTCTGGCCAGGTGCGCCTTCGGAAGACTGGAACATAACAAGGATTGTATTTAATAAAAAGTGGCATGTTAGTCCAAGTACGAACCATCTCTGGGTAAGTCTCAAGAAGACGGATCCTCCAGGTGGGTTGATGAATAGATCCTTTCTTAGCACTTTGTGGGATATCATCGGGCCCAAATTGTGTGGCGAAAGTTGGAGGTTTGCCACATCTGTGTTGAATCTCTGCGTTGTAATCTGCAAGGAGTACACAATATGGCACATATTGATCGTCGTTGGTGCCGATCCATCTATGATGAGACATGCTGTGGAAATATTCTGACTTTATGATGGTGTCTTCTAACTTTGCCATTGATTGGATTTGAATTGCCACTCGATCTTCATGGGTTGTTGTTGTTTTCTCTAGTGTCTGGAGCCATTCAGGTACTTCAACTTCTAAGGTGTCCATTCCTTTTGAGGTTTGGGTGCCACCTGGCATCAGCATAGGAACATATGGTTCCTCATACGTTTCATCCACCTCAATGGGTACCAAGTCCTCAGGCTTTGGTTCTACAACTAGAGAGGGATGCCTTTCATATTCCAGTAACTTCTTCTGCAGCTCCGCCACCTGCTCTGTCAATGCCTTTACTTCTGCTGAACTCGAGGTCGTTTCTATGACTTTGGGTTGTGCCTCCTGTTCCCTGAGCTAGATACGTAGTTCATCCCGCTCCCTTTCCAAATCATCATGTGCTTCTAATAGATCAGCATAGCTTTCCAAGATGGTTTTCATGGTCTCTGAGGGAACTGCTTTGAATTGTTCTGGGTCGATTTCATGGGGAGAGCCTTCCATGGAAGCTTCCAGGTTTTCTTCGTTTTGTTTCTACAAATGTTTGTTTTCTTCAAGGGCTGTAGCCATATGTTTTTGGAGTAGAGTTAGATTTCGCCAGACTCTAAGGTTGTCTATTTGGTAAACCTCCAGTAAGGCTTCGAGTTGTTTGATACCTGACTCTTGTGATGGTTGGGGTGTCTCCAGGAGGGTTTGATGAGCTTGCTCGAGAGTGGTGTAGCGTTGATTGAGTTCTACATTTTCTTCTTCTATACTGGTAAGCCGTCTTTGTAGTTGTTGATGACTCGTCATCAGCTGATGCTGACGGTCTTCTAGAGCCTGGTACTCACTCTGAAGTTGATACACGCATTGATGTAAAGCTATGAATATACTATTTACATTTAACGATGCAGGGAAAGATGAAGATGCAGGGGGTAGGGGAAGGGGAAGGGAGTTGTGAATGCTGTGGAATCAAGTGGTGAGGTAGGTGGAGGGGGTATGGGAGATTGAGGTTGTGTGGGGGGTGGGAGTGGTGCTGTGGCTGGTGATGTCTCCATTGTGTCGAATGTGTGTGTGACTGTAAAGATGGGAACAGTGGGTGGGGTGGATGTGATATTTGTGAAGAGTGTTGTGTAGGTGGGCATGGTAACTCCTCTGACTTGGATTCCAGGAGAGAGAGGAATTCCCATGACGACTGTGGTAATGGCAGAAATAGGTGTGGTGGTGCCAAGTGGTGAGGTGACATGTGTATTGAGAGGTGAGGTGGGTGGTGAGAGTGGTTCCTCCTGATGTTCTTCTGTTTGTGTGCTACCTCCTGGTTCTGATACATTGATGTGTATTTGTTTGCCAGATCGCATGGGACGGGTAGGCACTCGCTTCTCAAATCGATTAATATAAGTCATGGCTGCATGAACAGTCTCATCTAAGCCCACTGCGTCAGCGTGCAGGTTCATTGATTCGATGAACATGTCATCCACACCTTCCTCGGCTAACATTTGGCTCATGATCATCTTTCCTGTTTCGAGCGACAACTTGTGTTTCTCGTGGACTCGCTTCATTGTTTCATATAATCCTTTTATTTGTGCCGAGTATGCCGGGGCACTTGCTAGTTCAGAAAGTTCTTCATATTCTTGATCATACTCTTCGTGTGCCTCTTGTTCTTCTGTCTCTTCTTCATCGTCTTCTACTTCTACTACTCCCGGTTGGGTTGGGGCTGAAGTGGTAGTTGTGGGTTGTTGTTCTTGGGTTTGCTCCACTTCTGTCTCCAGGTTAGATTCATTGATCAAACGTGCGATTTCTTCATTTGTTAGATCAGCAAGGGTGTAACCTTGAGGGAACTCCAAGTCTGAAGGAATAGGAGGGAACACCAGGTTGGGTCCTTCTGCACTTGGTCGGGGTAGGTGAATGGTGAATGGTCGGACACGCCTCGTTTGTGGAGGAGTCACCTCGGGTGTGGTAGTGGCTCCCCTTGGTTGAGCGCATGGTAATTGAACTCCCCCTCTCATCTTCTTTGATGGAGGGCCCGCCGTTGATAGTCGTCTTTGGAACTCTTGGGCCCTGGACCATACTAGTGCTCTTTGAATGGGCACGTCGTATGCTAAGCACCTGTAAATTATTCTTGTGAGAGCACAGCATCCATGCAGTACATTTTTTTGTTTCTTATTCCATCGTTGATGGGCTAGATGTATTTGATCGATGATCCAGTGCGGTATGTTGATGGTGAGGTTCTTTGTTTCTGCCAAGTACAAACTGAACCATATCTTTTTTGGTGGCATAGTGAATCGTTCTTGGGTGGGAAAAGCAAAATGTTGCATGATAGTTCGTAAGTGTAGAGCAATGGTAGGTGTCATTGCTACCATGTCCTTCAATTTGTTGAGGTCTTTATGCTTCATCCTGCCTGGAACCATTAGTTCTTTCTCAGTGGGAATATGGATTCCTTGCATGTTCAATGCTGCTCGTACCAAATTGAGGGTCAGTTTGAATCTCTTGAGTTCGTGGCCTGGCAATAGTGAGGGTAGCACAAAAGTACTATCGCCTCCCTTGGCCCTGCTAGGAGTGATGGTACTGATAAAGTAGGAGCAGTGAAGAAAATCTGGCTTAGGCAAATGTGCTATGAAGTAGCTATCCAATCCCGCTTTGGTCCAAACTGATCGCATTACTTCTGCATTCTGATAGTTTTCAAATTCGCGAGTGAAAAAATGATAACGTCCCCATTTGCCATTGAATTCAATTTCTGCCTCCCAGAAATAGGTGCCACCACCCAATGGCCCTGCGACATCACTAAACCAATGAGCATGTTTCCCCACTTGAGAAGTGTGTCCCTGAGGAGGGTCCTGAATCGGGAGGACATGCACCACTTGAAGTTCTTGAGGCCTTTCGGTGAGTGGTGGTTCCAGGAGGAGGGTTTCAATGTCTACAATCTGTGTGCTAGACCCTGCCTGGGAACTGGTGCCTCCTGCTTCTGCCATTGTTATTGCTTGCTTGCTGGTTCTGTGAGAATATAGATCATGCGTTAATACTGTAATGGACAAGATAGAACACTTTTTTTGTCTCCGTTACAACATTATCATGAAGTGAGTAATGGGTTAGTGGGTCAGTGAGTGCTCAATGACTGTGGGTGTAGTTAATGGATGGATAGTCCTAGGAGCTAGATGGAAAGATGCAGTGTATGAGTGATGTAGTTAGCAAGTGGAGATGAATTTACAAATGGGGGTCGGGGGGTTTATTACAAGTCTTAGGTTGCCAAACACAATGGATGGCTTTCGGTTTTGGTTTTGTGGGGACTCTAGAGGGTTGTATGAGTAATTTTGCTTGGGGATGATGCGTCTTTGGGACCCATTTACAAGTGAGTCTGTGCGTGCTTCTCGGCGACTGTGTGTTCGTGCGTATTAGACTACAGTGGGTAACGACTCCTTGAGTGAGTGAATGCTGTCGTGTATGATGTGATTCGTGCGGGACTAGTTGAGCCCGCAAGCAAGTCTTAGGCACCCAAATTTTTCTTGATTGTGGGCCAACCTTCATCGACTTCTTGGGCACCCAGATAGATTTCACTTTCTCAAAAGAATTTTTGGACGTCTTCTATTAGTATCATGTCATTGATTACTAATAAGAAGTTGAGATGATTGTTGTCGCTTGACTGTAATAGGCCTCTCTCCTTTTCGCACCCACAGTTGTTTCAATGGCTGAGTCATTCTGCTTCTCACGTTCTTTTGGCCTCCCGCATAGGTAGTCTTCAGTAATTGATCTGCCTTTGGTTGCTGCCTCCCTCTGGCCTTTGGAGAAGAAGAGAGTTCCGTTGAGGCCTTGACTTCTTTATTGAGATCTTCATTCCTCTGCATCACATAGCTTTGGACAAGAACAGCATGGTCAACTTCATGTGTACCCCTAGAGGGACCAGGAGTCTGTGCCTTTTCTAGTTCCTTGAGTCCTCCATTATCTAACTCAACTGTAATTCTACTTTGATTCACCCATACCTGAAGAAGTCCACTTCTTAGGTTTAAGTTGACTGCATGGTCATAGATCCAGTCTTGACCCAAGACCAGAGGCTCGGTGAGATCCTCATCTTGACACACTAGTACCTTAACTGTCATTGCAGCATCTTGAATGGAGAGGGGAAATTCCACCTCGCCCATGCAAGGGGTTTCCACACCTCCCAATCCTATTAGATATGCTTCTATAGGATTGACTTTTAATTTCAATTCTTGACAGTAAGAAAGTCTCACCGCACTAGTGGCTGCACTTGAGTCAATCAATGCTCGCACAGTTTTTGCACCAACTCCTTGTCCTATTTCTAAAGTCACAAAAGGACGTCGATCTATTATCCTTTGGGAACTTATTCCTGAGACTTCACACATTGCCACATGATATCCTGGATCCTCATAGGCACCTGTCCTAGGTTGATCCCTACCTTGCCGTCTCATCTTCATCTTTCTGATGTGTTCTAAAGCTTCTGCTTGAGCTTCTTCTTGAACTCGTTTTTCTTCTTCTTTGCGTTTCTTAGCAATGTTGAGTCGACTGAGCGTTTCTTCTGTGAGAGGTTCCTGATACAGCTTGACTCTGCACCCGCTGATGTAGCTAGGGAGAATATCGCCTTCTAAAGTGGCCAGTTGTACTGCTCCACTAGTCGAAATCCTGTTTATGATCATGGGTCCATAACCACGTTTTTCTAGCTTCCTCGCATGTTGTTTCAGAGTATATACCAACACTAAGTCTCCGGGCTTTAATCCTTTATCCTTAACATGGGCATCAAAGTACGCCTTCTGTCGTTTCTTGGCTGCATATATTCCGGCTGCAGCTCTTAATCTGGTCTCACCTAATTGTTCAAGGTCAAAAATTCTCGAAGAGAGTTCATGACCCGTCCACTCATGCTCCTGTGCTACTTTCAATGTAGGTATTAAGAAGTCCAACTGTAGCACTGCATTTTGGCCAAATACCATCTGAAAGGGTGTGGCTTGGAGTACCGTTTTGTAGGCGACTCGGTATGCCCAAACAGCATGGTGTAGCTGTTTGTCCCAATCAGAGCGTTTATTATTTACCAGTTTGGTAAGCACATTGCATAGGATCTTGTTGGTGCTTTCGGCCTGGCCATTAGCTTGTGGGTGATAAGGGGCAGACTTCTTGTGTACTACCAAGAACTCTTGGAGCAGATTTTCAATAACTTCATTCAAGAAGTGAGTGCCTCTATCACTTACTAGCTCTATAGGTAGCCCGTATCTAGTGAACACATTCTCAAATAGGAACTTAGCAGTTGTCTGAGCATCGTTCTTTGTTGTAGCTTTTACCTCTACCCACTTTGTTAGATAGTCTGTGGCCACGATGATGTATTCAGCATGTGAACCCTTGGCTGGGGGATTAATAGGACCTACAAAGTCTATTCCCCACTTAGAGAATGCACGTCCACCCATCATAGGTTTCAGTGGCATCTCATCCTTGCGTATAGGGTACTGAGTTCTCTGACAAACATCACACCGTTTCACATAGGTATGTGCATCCATGTGAAGGGTCGACCACCAGAAGCCTGCAAATAGTATTGCCTTGATCACTCGATCTGGTCCAAAGTGTCCTCCTGCTACACCTTGGTGTGCCATTTCCAAGATCTTGAGATATTCACTCTCATGGACACATAGTCTCAGGTAACCATCTTTACCACGCTTGTAGAGATTATCACCAATGAGTGAGTACTCTAGGGCTTCTTGTTCTAGACTTCTTTGTCTCGTCAGGGTCATGTCTGGAGGGAATGTTTTCGTCCTCAGGAAGGATACTAGTGGTTCACTCCAATCTAGCACTATGGACACTTGATAAAGAGTGGCATGTTCCACAGGTGGTTTAGTGCAACAGATTGGGCATTCTTTACACATTTTCTGTACATCAGCTTCCATAGTAGGCCAATGCACTCCAAGTCTCCTTAGTGTCTGTAGGGTTCGTTGTTTTGAGTAGTGTTGCTCTAATGCACCTACATGTGTCAATTGCAACCATTTAGCGTACTCATCCTCTTCCACACAACAAGCCAATATCCCTTGGTCTGTCTGTTTGTACATGCTTCCTGCCATGATATGGTACTTCTGGGCTCTTACTACCTCTCTACCCTGTGTGTTTATTATTGGGTGGTTAGGTCCGTATGTCAATACTGGCACTAATGGCTTAGCCCACTGTGGCACCACTTCCAAATTAAACAGGTAAGCATCAGGAAGGTCATCGGATACTCCTTGTGGGGCTTCTTCCGATGTGAGCCTAGAGAGATGGTCTGCTCTTAAGTGGGTCTTCCCTTTCCTCACCACAACCTCGAAGTCGTATTCCATTAGTAAGAGAAATAATCTTACTAATCTACCTGTATTGCATGGCTTGTTTACCAAGTACAATAGTGCTTGATGATCAGTAAAAAGTTTAAACTTATTTGCAAGCAAGTAATGTCTAAACTTTTTAACCGCATAGACCATGCCTAATCCTTCTCTCTCAGTAGTGGTATAATTTCGTTCAGCTGCATTCAATTGTCTACTAGCATAGGCAATTGGAAGATCCATATTACCTTCACCCGTAGGTTGTGCAAGTACACATCCAATAGCATAATTGGATGCATCCACATGAACATGGAAGGGCTTATTCCAATCTGGTGTGGTCAAGATTGGTGCTGAACATAATCGCCGTTTAAGCTCATTGAAGGAATGCTCACATTCATCAGTCCACTCAAAGTTGGTCAAAAGTCCATACAGAGGCTTTGCTATGATGACATACATATGTATAAACCGTCGGTAATAACCACAATGCCCCATGAAAGCTTGTACTTCCTTGACATTCTTTGGCCTAGGTAACTCGGCTATAGCTCTCACTTTCTCTTCATCAGTGGATATGCCATTCTTTGACACTATGTGTCCTAGAATCTTGCCTTGCCTGACCATAAAAACGCACTTTTCTGGGTTCAGGCAGACTTGATATTCTCTACATTTGTCAAAGATTTGTCTGAGTTCAGGAATATGGGTTTGTCTAATGTTGGAATGAGCACAAAGATCATCAACATAGACTTCCAAGTTCTTCCTCAGGGACTCTTTAAATACATGGAACATCAGCCTCTGGAAGGTACCGGGTGCATTGGTAAGCCCAAATAGCATTACCCTAAAGGCAAAAATGCCCCATTCAGTGGCAAAAGCCGTCTTATGCTGATCTTCTGGAGCTATGGCTACTTGATTTTAGCCCGAAAATCCATCAAGGAAGCTATACACTTCCTTACCTGCTACTCTTTCTAAGAGATGTTCTGTGATAGGAAGCGGATAGTTATCTCGAATTGTGGCTGCATTGACCTTCTTCAAGTTAATGCATACACGCAGCTTTCCATTTTTCTTGGGCACCACTACGATGGGGGATACCCACTCAGTGTGCTCAATTTCATAGATGAATCCAACTTCTACCAAACGATCTATCTCTTCTTTGATCTTGGCCGCATAATTATCATTATATGTGTATGGCTTTTGCTTAGAGGGTTTTGCGTCTGAGGTCATGGGAATTGTGTGTGAGTATATGCCAGGGTCCACTCCTTTCAAATCCTTGTAACTCCAAGCGAATACATCTTTGTATTCTCTTAGCAAGGCTATTAATGCATGCTCTTCTTCCTCTGTTAGGTCATGTCCTATATAAGTACATCTCTCCTCTCCTTCTTCTAGGGCTACCACTATTTTCTTGGTGGTTTCTTTTTTATCATAGGCCTCTCCTGATTGTGCCTCTCGTTTAGGCATTCTGATCATGACTCTTCTATCATCTATCTCATATTTCTTAAAATTTTCCGGGACCTCAAACAAAGATTCTTCCTCTTCTGGTGTGACTTCTCTCTGCTTCCTTTTCTTTCCTTCTGTTCGGGGTCACATGTGTAGCTAGTCTTACATCATTTGTAAGCTCTCCGTGCCTCTGGGGTTGAAATTCTACTTCATAGAAGTATTCTTCATCTGATGCAAAAGGTGGATCCATAATGATTGACTCTAGATCGGAGTCGCACGCATCCTTAAATGCATCAAGGCTAGGTTCGCATTCCTCTAAAACTGCATCTCCCATGATTGGCTCTATGGAGAAAACTGAAATGTCATAGCCATCCTCATCACAGTGGGGTGTCCATTGTTCTTCGTTGATGGCTACATCCATGGTTGCTAAAATTTCTGCCCAGCCGTGGGGTTCAAATTCTTCATTAGGAAATACTACAGGTGCATAGGCTGGGTCTTGAATTGATCTATGGGTTTCTTTTGCACCTACCTCTCTGGCTTTTTCTCTTTTCTCTTCTTCTACTGCCACTTTGCACATCCATAAGTGAGTGTCTTCATGCATCCATGAGGATGCTGATCCTATGGAGTGCACAGACTCCGTGTCATCCTTGGCTCTATGGATGGGATTCCATTGAATAGGCGGGACATCTCTATGAGAGTAATCTTTGAGATTGACTTTGGTCGTAACACCTAAGTGTTGCAAGTACAAGGAATTGGTTCCCCAATCCTGGACCATTTGCAACTGTGGCATAAAGGGTCGTCCCAGGATCATTTCATAGGCATGATTTTTGCTAAAATCACAGATAGCAGACGTGTGCTCAAACTCTGCACCACATGTAGTAAGAGTTATTCCTTCCAGCAGTCCTAAAGGTCTTTCTATGTGGCCATCAACCATTTGCAATTTCATCCTCGTGGGCCTGAGTGCTGGCTTGCCCCACCGCTTCCATAGGGAAGTGGTAGCAATAGCAGCTCCTGCACCTGAGTCCAGAATTGCCTTGGTTGTGTACCCCTGATGGGTAATGGGAAGATAGGTGTTTCCTTCTTCACCTTCACTCATATCGCCTATCTTGTCTAGAGGAATTTTTGGCACTGTCCTATGAGAACCTACCTGGGAACGAGGTTTTGCTATCTCTGGTACTTGTTTGGCTACATGTTTCCATAACTCTGGCCTAACTTTGAGTAGCTCTTCTAAAGTGAGGTTTCACTGCACTTTAGTGTTTTTCACTACTTCCGTATTCCTAGGTATGACTGAGTCTTCGTTTCTTACCATGACGGTGGGTGCTCTCATACAGGTCGACTTGGCTTCCCATGGGCCTGTGAAATGGGGTAATTCCTGTAAAGAATTAGACTCAAAGTCTAATCTCTCTTGAGACTTGGTGCTCTCGTGCTCTCCATAAATGGATGGGATATCTTGTGGGAATTGATCCTGCGTGTCATCCACAAGTTCAATGGGAGGAGGGACTTCACTTTCTTTAGCCCATTTGTCTTCTTGAATCTCTCGGAGGAATTCTGGAGTGAACCTATTCATAGAAGAGGAAGTGTCTGGTCTAGTGGAATTGGGCACATAAGCTTCCTGTGGGGGATGGCTTATGTTTTTGCTTGCCTCATCTCTCTCTTGATTTTTTTCTTCCTTGGTAGATCTTGCAATTATGCTCTCTAACTTCTCTAGGAGTCCATCCAAGTGCAATTGTGTCTTAGCTGAGCCTAAGTAGTTGAAAAGGCGACTGGCTTCGAACATGGTCTGAGTCAATGCGACCATTTTCGCACATAGCTTGGTTCTCTATATCTCTAGGTCAGCTCTAGGGTAGCACTTGTCATGATCCGTCACATTTGGCCCTTCTTGGATTCTGGCCTGATATGCCTTAAGCATCATGTCTATGTCTTCAGGAGTGGGGTCAGCTAACACTGATCCTACTCTAGGGGTTGGTGGGATGTTCTGAGGTAGGGGGGCAGATGGTGGGTTAGATGGTGATGGAATTGAGGGTGGTGGTGGTATGTGAGAGTTTTTTTGAGAGGTGAGTTCAACAATTTTGGCTTTTGTCTCTCTTATGCTTTCTTCTAGGTCGCTCATCTTTTAGACCATTGTCTTTTCATTCTTTCTCGACTATCCCTCCAGGCTCTCGACCGTTTCTTGGCTATACTCTCGGTTTCACTAACCTCTGCACTCTTCTCTGGACCTATCCCTAGGCTCTGTTGCAAAGCCTGGGCTCGAGTGACTACCTGTACTGGTGCAGTGGATGTCACACTTCCTGTAGAGTCTACTACTAACCCAATAACGTTAATTGGGGTTATTTTTGGCATATTATTGGGATTCTTAGGGAAATCCCGTAAGAGATGCTCCTTCCCGCAGTCTTGACAAAAGCCTTGAATCGTCACTGACTGGGATTGTGTAGGTGGAGGCAAGGGGCAATCACGAATGAGGTGATCTCCCTGACATCTGTAGCATGGTCCTCTAGGGAATGGAGGTCTTACCTGCCTAGACTGGGGCCTAGAGTTAGGGTTTGTGTACATTACATTTGTGTACTCTGACTCCCAACTAGGTTCACTTGGTTCTTTGTTGGCAAACATCTGATACCAAATGTTGGAAGTGAGGTAGGCCCTTAGGCTCATGTCACAGGTCCATGGTTCCATAGTTCCATTCATGTACAACATTAATTCTAGCAATCTTCCATATTGACAAAACATGAACATACCACATCTTAATCATACAGATGATGAGACAAAGATAGAGAAAGAATAGACGTCATGTGTAAGGTGTTACGTAAGCCATCGCTTACTCATAGTATCATATATACCAATGTTCAATGTACAATGTGGGAGCAAAATTCTCAACCACTCTATGTGATGAGAAATAGATGAATGAGTGAATGTACAATGTAACAAACATATTCAGATGTATGGGCAGTAATCTGAATATACATGAGATGTGTGACCTTATAGGTTATAGAAGAGTGAATATGAGTGACTGAATGAGGAAGGATCAGTGTGAAACTGATGGTCAACAAACCTACATCTAAACTTAGGCTATGGAAGACCCTAAGTCAGATACGTGTGTGAAAAGATCACATACTTATAAAGTAGCATAGAATGCTAACAAGATTGTTGCCGGAAATCCTCAAACTCATGTGAACACACCTTCTCAAACACCTCATAAAAATATGCATAAAGCATATAAGTACTGATTCTCTTGTACCTATGCCGAATAGGACTCCTTCTGATATGAACGCCACAGCCTCCATAAACTTCAAGTAGTACCTGTGTGCATAAAGAGAATATGTACCTGAATACTTAACATAAGATGTAAATCTTATGTTAACCACCATCCAATGTCTTTGAAGTAGCCCGACATCTTCTTGTAGAAGACAATCTTCAACCTAATATCTTCCTATAGAAGATAATCTTCAAATACACCATGTAGATGGTCGATCCTCACCATCAAGCTGCTAATGACCAAGTCTTCTTGCCATGAACAAGAGATAACCTCCTCTCCATGAGGTAGAGTGTGAGCACACCCTTCATCTTCTCCAAGAAGAATCACCAAGAAGAACTCCATAGCTGCTCCTCAACATGCTTCAAGTTAGCACCATGGCTGTCCCATGTGCTAGAAGAAACACCACCTCTATTGAGGTCCAAGCTCCAGAAAGCTTGTGTTGATCCTAGGTGAAGGATGAATAGAAGTGATCCAAGGTACTTCTTATATAGTATATGTTGAGCCTTGAAAAGCATCCAATAAAGCACAAGTCTCCACGATTGCTACGCGATAAATAAAGCAAACACTTTACGAAAAATCAATTCCGTTCGCTATTAAACGCAAGGAGTCGTTGTCCGCTTTTGAGTGAGTCTTTAATAACTTATATATTATCCTCACCATCAAGCTGCTAATTACCAAGTCTTCTTGCCATGAACAAGAGATAACCTCCTCTTCATGAGGTAGAGTGTGAGCACACCCTTCATCTTCTCCAAGAAGAATCACCAAGAAGAACTCCATAGCTGCTCCTCAACATGCTTCAAGTTATCACCATGGCTGCCCCATGTGCTAGAAGAAACACCACCTCTATTGAGGTCCAAGCTCTAGAAAGCTTGTGTTGATCTTAGGTGAAGGATGCATACAAGTGAGCCCAAGCACTTGTTATATAGTATTTGGTTGTCCTTGAAAAGCACCACTAAAAGCTTACGTTCGCATAAAGCAAGCGATCAAATCGTAGTGATTAGAACAAGAAAACGCCGTTCGCGAATCCGTTTTTGTCCGCCATAATTTTATGGGAAAAGTTAAAGATAATCTAAAACTCTTTTCGCGTTTCGCGCTGCCGTTCACGGGTATTGAATCCTAGTGGGTTACATGGGAGGATGTTTGCTTATCCACGGCGCCCGTCGTCCTTTCTTGTACAAGGGAGTGAACAGATTCTGTACACATGCTTTAAAGAATGGACAAAATTGACCAATCCTTGACCAATGGGACATTGTTTTCCAACAATCCCCCCTGCAATGTCATATTGGTACAACCTGGACTGAATCTGCAAACTTCATAAGCTGCAAACTATTACAAGCTTCAAATAGCTTGTCACAAGCTTCAAGCTTGTACTCCCGAACTTCAGAACTTTTCTTCAAAAAGTCTTCTTCAAAACTGAATTTGACTTTCCTTCAAAAGAACCTGAACTTGCTGAATATGAACCATAATACTTGAGAAAATATGCAAACTAGATATCCAATAGTGTACACATCAAGCAATCACTGCTTGACAACAAATGTAGCATGTATTGACTCTGAACCTGCTATCTCTTGTCTTCAAAAACCTGAAAACATACACTAGGATCCATATATTTGCATTTACCTTCCAAAAAAGGTTTCTCAACGTATTTCTGTTGTGTCATGTAAATACACTAAACAAAATCAAGAACTGAATCCTAGAACCTGTGACTGTCAACTCACAACTTAGTGTATTATGAACACTGCTGGTTCATTTCTGACTGTACTCAACTCAATATGAGTCAAAAAATCTATGATGTCATCATGTCTTCATCCTTTAAATCCTTCATACCTCTTTCCTTCAGAACTTGGTATAAACATATATGTGCGCACGTCTGAAATATACCTTTCTGAAATATCAAGCTTCTCTTCAATAGAACTCTGGAACCTTCTCCTGAACAGGAACATCCTAACAGGAACTTTCTCCAAATATTCTTCTTCTTCCTTCTTCTTTCAAAGCTGGAACATAAAGAGAACCTGACAAAGGAAATATAGGAATACCTGAAATAGGAATACCTGAAATAGGAATACCTGTAGATATGACTCTGTATTCTTTTACATATGGCTTGAAAATAAGTCTTCATGTTTCATCAACCCCCTGGATGACTTAACGCTAGTATCCAGAATTCTTCAAATATATCAAACTTTATGAAATGTGGAACGTCTTCCTTCTTTCAATAAATCTGATGTTCAGTGATCAATACCTGTATCTGAAACAAAATCTCTGAACCCTTTTTTATTAGCACTGCAGTTGCTAATAGCTTTTTACTGTAAGTCTTCAGCTTCCCATATTATAGAATAAGGTTAGCTGATAAAACCTTGCTGAAAGCATTTTAGGATTCATACCCTTCTGCACATAACAAGTATTTCTATCTCTTTGCAACACAAATCTGATAGAATCTGAATCTTTGACTTACTTCTCCAATGTTAAGAATCTTCACAAACAAAGGATAGACAACTGAATCATAAATACTCAAGATCATATAAGATCATACGAGATCAATGATCTCTCCTGTGTAGAATCTGCTGTCATCAAACCTTCATGACTGAATGTTTGATTTACTTCCTGAATGTCTCCAAGTGTCCATGGTTTTCAAAAAGTTGTAAAACTTTTCTACAAACAAAGCCTTTCCAAGAATCTGCAATTCTTACTTGAAACATAAGTGGACATACTTCTCACCTTGAGAACTCCAAAAGCTGCAAGTTGATACTTCATAACTTTTATATTTTACCCGGGTGAAATGTGATAGTACTTGCTTGATTTTCTTTTGGCTAACTCCACTTTTCAATCAAGTTATAGGATATGATGGAACACCTTTTTGAATACAAGCATGTATCCAAAAGTCTAGACAATCATAAAAAGTAGATTCTTCAACTGACTGGTACATCAACAAGATTCTGAATTTTTCTAAAGTTTCTGAAAATACTGAGTATGAGGTAACCTTTTCCAAACATAAAACCTCAACCCAAGTCTTCAACATCTGCTACAAAAAACTCTTTTACCTCAAGAGTTAGATAAAGAAGAAATATACTTCTCTGCAACTTGTCATATACCAAGTAGCTCTGTATTGACACTCCAAGAATTCTTTGAGGGAACATATAAGCTGCCTCCTTAAAAGCTTCAACTAAAATATAACTCATACATATATGAGTTAAAAAATATATCTGCTGCTTTTCTTTCTCTCGATGCAATTCTTTGTCAAATCTACTAAATCATGACCAAGTGTAATACAAAACAAGAAACTGCTTCTTCTTCAAACAAGATGTTCTCGTAGAGTTGTCTTTGGGTGTAGAGGATAAAATAGGAAAAGTATATGGAAAATATATGAGAAAAGGAAGCCTTACTTTTCTTTTGGAAATGATGGACTTTCTTTTTCTGCATTTTTCTTCCACCTGATGATGTCAACATCGTCAAACTTCTCTTCCATACCTTTTGTTCTCTTCATCTTGAAGTAGCAAGCACTCTTGACTTCTTCAAACGAACTTTTCTCTTCCTCTAATGCTAAGAGTAAGAGATAAAACAAACATGGTATATAAATGGAAGTGAATATAGAAACATGTTTTATCATCTCCTCATATCTTTGAATCAAAATTCTGCTTTAAATGTCTGAAACGACTAAATTCACCAATCGTTGTCTGAATGATGAATTGCCCTTCTAGAGTTACCTTCTCTAGATACATTTGTACCTTGATATCCAACCAACTTACAACAGAAAATTGGCTGAAAACAAAACTCATCTCATCTCTGCGCTTGTCTTCTTAGATGAACTTTCTTGCCATGAAAGAGATCTTTCAAAAACTCTCTAGAAAAACCTCTAGATACCTGTTTCGATGTAGCCTTTAACTTTCAAATGATGAAAGCGTATAAAAGCAATCCTTGAATTTCTTCAAATCTCTTCATAACTGCTCTTCTAAGACATGATTTGCAAATGATAATCTGATAGTAGAAAGTGATACCTGTGATTTGATGTTGATCTGATTTCTTCATCTTCTCTAAACCATTTTTCTTCCTTGAATTTGAAGTAGTCTTCTCTTCATCAATTCTGGGTCTTCAAACAATACTTTTGTAAAGTATTTGCATACTCTTCAAAAATATTTGGCTACTAACAGATCATCAACTTCATACTCCACACTGATAAATACACATGTGACTGAATTGTCTAATTCTCAAATCTCTACTCATCTAGATTAAGTGTGTATGTCAAATGTCAAATGTTAGAAGATGCTTTCAAATTATGTTGTAAATCTGGAAGTCTAGGAACCTGGGATATGAATGAGCCTTAATGCATTGATGCCAAAGATCTAAAGTTCTGAAACCAAAACCTTAGTGCTCTGATACCAAATGTTGGAAGTGAGGTAGGCCCTTAGGCTCATGTCACAGGTCCATGGTTCCATAGTTCCAGTTATATACAACATTAATTCCAGCAATCTTCCATATTGACAAAACATGAACATATCACAACTTAATCAAACTAATGATGAGATAAAGATAGAGAAAGAATAGACATCATGTGTAAGGTGTTACGTAAGCCAGCGCTTACTCATAGTATCATATATACCAATGTTCAATGTACAATGTGGGAGCATATCTCTCAACCACTCTATGTGATGAGAAATGGATGAATGAGTGAATGTACAATGTAACAAACATATTCAGATGTGTGGGCAGTAATCTGAATATACATGAGATGTGTGACCTATTAGGTTATAGAAGAGTGAATATGAGTGACTGAATGAGGAAGGATCAGTGTGAACGGAAATCCTCAAACTCATGTGAACACACCTTCTCAAACACCTCATAAAATATGCATAAAGCATATATGTACTGATTCTCTTGTACCTATGCCGAATAGGACTCCTCCTGATATGAACGCCACGGCCTCCATAAACTTCAAGTAGTACCTGTGTGCATAAAGAGAATATGTACCTGAATACTTAACATAAGATGTGAATCTTATGTTAAACTCCATCTAATGTCTTTGAAGTAGCCAGATATCTTCTTGTAGAAGACAATCTTCAACCTAACATCTTCTTGTAGAAGATGATCTTCAAATACGCCATGTAGATGGTCCCATCCAATGTCTTTGAAGTAGCCAGGCATCTTCTTATAGAAGATAATCTTCAACCTAATATCTTCCTGTAGAAGACAATCTTCAAATACATCATGTAGATGGAGTTTAACATAAGATTCACATCTTATGTTAAGTATTCAGGTACATATTCTCTTTATGCACACAGGTACTACTTGAAGTTTATGGAGGCCGTGGCGTTCATATCAGGAGGAGTCCTATTCGGCATAGGTACAAGAGAATCAGTACATATATGCTTTATGCATATTTTATGAGGTGTTTGAGAAGGTGTGTTCACATGAGTTTGAGGATTTCCGTTCACACTGATCCTTCCTCATTCAGTCACTCATATTCACTCTTCTATAACCTATTAGGTCACACATCTCATGTATATTCAGATTACTGCCCACACATCTGAATATGTTTGTTACATTGTACATTCACTCATTCATCCATTTCTCATCACATAGAGTGGTTGAGAGATATGCTCCCACATTGTACATTGAACATTGGTATATATGATACTATGAGTAAGCGCTGGCTTACGTAACACCTTACACATGATGTCTATTCTTTCTCTATCTTTATCTCATCATTAGTTTGATTAAGTTGTGATATGTTCATGTTTTGTCAATATGGAAGATTGCTGGAATTAATGTTGTATATAACTGGAACTATGGAACCATGGACCTGTGACATGAGCCTAAGGGCCTACCTCACTTCCAACATTCTTCACTATAGTAGGACTCACCATGTTCAGGAGACTGCATGTAATAAGCCTGGGGACTATCAACATGTGTAGAATCAAAGCTATGGTCACTGGGATCACTTTTCTGAAGTTAATGGTGTTACTGGGACTATAGCTCTATTCAAATTTTCCTCAGCTGCTGCATACTTTACAGGAATCACATTAGCTGGGTTTGGAGGTTGTTGAGCTAACACAGGTTGTGGTCTTTGTTGGTTTTGGTAGGGTTGTTGATAGGGTTGCTGCGGTCTACCATATTGTTGTGGGGGGTACTGGTTCTGGTATCTTCCCTGTTGTGTATAGGGCTGAGGGTAGGTTTGTCTAACTGCTTGCTTATTGTATGGGCAATCTTGTGCTGTGTGATTTGTGTATCTCCGTTCTATGGTGCAATATTGGCTGCTAGGATTCACTTGGGGTTGAGCAATTATGGGACATGCGCTCGCCATATGGTCACCACCGTAAGTATAGCACCTTTTTACTGGGGCAAATCTAGGAATTTGTTTACTAGAGACACCTAGTTTTTGAGCTACTTTCTCCGCAAGTTCCTCAATAGATGTGGATTGCGAGGAAGAGAGGCTAGAGGCATTATCTGAATCTTTGTAGATTTTGGAAAGCTCTAACTCCTCCCCTAGGTTATCCTCAATGTCAATGCACATGCGTACACACTCTTCTATGGTCCTAGGGTCCTTCAAGTACACATATGATCTCAATTTGGTACTTAGCAATCCATCCAAGAACAAAGCCACTTGTTTGGTAGGTGTGGGTAACTCAGGAATAGGGCATCTCTCAAGGTACTGCCTAAATCTTCTTCCTGCAAGTCTCACAGTCTCCTGGGGGGTCTTCTTGAAGCTGTAGATCAATGAGGAAGTATTATGCCTTATGCCACTCTTAGAGAATTTGGTGATGAAAATTTCTAAGAGCTGGTCTATGCTCCTGAACTATCTCTCGTTCAATGGTTGAAACCACGTAAGGGCTGTGTTTCTAAGTGTTAGACCAAAGGCATTATATTGCGTGAATAGGTCCTCAACTTGTTCTGCTCTCAAGACTTGCCTAAACTCGGCCACATGATCATATGGGTCTCCCGTGCCATCGAAGTAATTCTTCATGGACTTAACTAACTGATTCGGTCTCAAAATCCTGGTGTGTTCCCTAGACCTTGGTAGACGGAAGTCATCCGTATTCCTTTGATTCCTTGGGGCTCTAAATCCTTCAGGTTCCACTCTATTTGTTTCCGTTCTCATTCTGTCTCTTCCCACTGGGTTGGCAAAGCTTACCTCCGGTCTATCTCTATGTCCGTCTCTTTGAGTTCCATGAGTGTGGGAGGTTCCAGCTCCTTGGTGACCAAATGACACATTCGATCTTGGTTGGGGGAAAATGAATTCACCTTTCCAAGTGTAAGCATGCCTATCATTTTCTGTAACCACAAAGACCCTTTCTGAAGAGTGATCTAAGTAGGTCACTCTACCTGGAGTATCAGGATCTTTGAACTCATATATCATGATTGTTCCTACCTCACTCGGCTGATTAGGTCTATATATCCAAAAGGCTTCATCCGTCTCTCGGTTCAGGAGGAGATCTATGCTCTTATTATCTTGGGGAATCCACTTTGGTGTGATAATCCTAGTGAGAACAGATTTGCCTCGGGGGGTTCTAGGTTCTTCGCCCATGTTTCCTTGCTCTAGGTCACCTAAGTCCGTTTCTGGAACTACATTCCCAAATTCATCTGTCCTATCTGGATGAATGGTGACTACATATATTGTCCCTTCTTTGTCCAAGTATGCTCCATTTTCAAACTTGACAGCTCGGTGCTCTAGTCCAATGGATTGGTTAGGGTTTTTAATCTGTACTACCGATCTTCCTAGGCCGTCCTCATAGATGCTAGCACCTAATCGGTTGGTCCTGAGGTATTCGAGTTGCGTCTTGTAAGGGCCTTCTACCCTATGTAAATATGGCACTCCGGAGCTTCTTGTAGGTCTCTCCATACCGTGGGACATCTCAGACTCGCTCGTTTCAGAGCTAGGGTAGTATGAATGATGGCTCAACTGCTGGGCCCAAGACCTTGCAGTATGATTGACACTAGCCTCTGAAGATCTAAGACTTTGTCTATCTCTCCCTAGGTGTCGTCCTGATCTAAGGTTCATAAGCCCAATTGAATAATCCCAATTTTTTCCCAAGTACACTTTGCGTTGCCAAGTTCTTTTGTATCAGTCACTTGTTCCTTTTTAATTGCTCTTAGGGTGTCACTTCTTGTCCAATTAATCTTTGTCGCAAGGAACACTTAAGTTTTTATCGTACTTTGAGTGCGGTCGCTCAATTTAATTTCTTTTCCTTAAGTTGTTTCGCAATTGTAATCTCCTAGCATTTGCACTTGAGTGATTAGAGTTCTTGGACTTGGTTGTTCTTAACGTGCTCCTAATTATTCAAAGCCTCTATCCGTACTTAGCCTATGCTAGGGATTGACAGAGGGTGTTGAGAAGTTCCAACCTTAAGTTTCTTCCCTTGGTTGCCCTTGTATGCCCAGGAAGCGTGTTCCCAAGCCCGCACTTACTCTTGCTTTGAGTACCCTTCGATGCTCTCAAGTTACCTGAAAAAGTCCACAATTAGCTCAAGAATTGAATTTAGATGACAGACAGATCACTTTCATGCATGTAATTCACAGACCCAATTGCCTTTTGCCTTTATGGAAAATAATCCCAAGGGACCCTCAATTTTTTCCTACCCTGGGATATGGTCAACTTCAAATTATCCTATCTAATAATCCTGACATTAATTCTACCATAACCAGTGGAAGTTTTGGTTGTACTCCCCACGAGCTTTCCAACAAAACAAAAATCACTGCAATTGGATTTCATATGAGGAAGTTATGTCCGTTCAGGGTTTTGGGGCTAAAACAGGATTTAGAACAGGTTAACAGGCAAAGAGGACTTCTCAAAATACTTTGTGTAATGGCCTCACAATGCAAGGATGAACCCTAGTATTTGTCCAACAATTTTTCAAAAATAGACCACTCTTTTTTGCCCTAAAATATTAGCCAAATTTGCCCGTCTATCGCGTTCGCAAGCTCTGCCAGTCGCGATTGATAAGTCAATCGCGATCGACGTGTCGGTCGCGATTGACAGGTCCGTCGTGGCTGTCAATCGCGATTGATGGGTCAATCGCGATTGACACGTGGCCCGGATTTTCAGTCGGTCGTGGTCAAAGGGTCGTTGACTGTGTCAGTCGTGATTGATGGGTCGATCGCGATTGACAGGTCCTTCGCGAGGGTCTGTCCATCGTGGTCAAGCAATCGTTGACTGTGTCGGTCGCGATTGACAGGACCGTCGTGGCTGTCAGTCACGATTGACTGGTCGATCGCGATTGATGGCTTGATCGCGATTGACACGTGTCACGCGTAGGGTCTGTCCGTCGTGGTCAGTCAATCGTTGACTTTGTCGGTCGCGATTGACGTGTCGGTCACGATTGACAGAGCCGTCGGCAGGTGTCCTTCGTGGTTTGTCGATCGCGATTGACAGAAATCTGAGGAATTTTAAAATTTCAAGCACACATTTGGGAAGCTCTAGGCATGTAGATCATGATTATGTACTTTGTTTAGCAAAAAGACCATTTTTTCTGTCGGTCGCGATTGACAGAGGTCAACGCCTCGGGACCTGCACAGTCAAATTTTTTACCTGCTGGAGCTGGTGCAGCTGCTGGGGATGCTGATTCCTGCAGAAAATCTCAAAAAACACAGAAAATCACAAGCACACAAACGCTCTCTCGCTCTCTCTCACAAGTGAAATGAGGGGAATGGTATGGGTTGGGTGATATGACCAAAAACTGAAATTTTTTGCGATGATGGAGATGGATGTGGGAGATGGTGAGGATGATGATGGTGATGAGAAAAACAAAAGAAAATAGGAAAAAGGTGAAGAAAATACCTATAACTCCAACGCGTCAACTCTACGTCTTACCATCACACGCTCGTCCTCAAAGCTCGATCCCCGGCAACGGCGCCAAAATTTGGTGTAGCTCAGTGATGAGTAGCACCTCCTTTAATGTCAATCCGGGAAGACGTGAGGATGGTATGATGACCTCAAGCAAGTGATGGCACAAGTGCGTGAGTGAGAAGCACACTGACATGCACACACATACACACACACGCGCACATACGGCAAGACAAAGAGTGAGAAGCAATGGAGTTCTTAGATTACTTTCAAAAAGCTCATACAAGTTCAAATCAATTACAAGCTCTCTTCAAAAATGAGCTCTCTAGCTCTATTTATAGTTTTTGACTAGGTTTTGGCCTTGTGCAGACCTAGTGTCCGGCCTAGTTAAAAATTAGGTTCTCTACCCTATTTGGAGGTTCAAACGGAGTCTAAAAAATGTGAAAACTGATAGGTAGGTACTTCTAAAGCTCCTCAAGCTCAAGGACTCCTTGGCTTGCACAAAATGGAGCTATAAAAATGTGAAATGGCATTTACAATGGTTTTTAGTGATGAAAATCACTATTTCTATAGGGATTTCTTCTAGCATTTTGACATACATTCCCTGGAGCTCCCTACTTGCTCCTTCTTCTTGTGTGCCCAACTCTTTAATGCCTGAAAAATTGAAGTGGCCTACTTGCCAGATCTTCTTTGACTACTGTGTCTGCCTGTGCTTTCTCTTCGTTCTAACTCCCTTCGTAGGCTTCCTTGTCTTGCAACTCCTTCAGTTCCTTGACTACTGCCAACAGAGGCCTTCATTGATTCTACTTGCATTCAAATGATCAAGTGTGGGTGCATGCATGAATTGTGAGAGCATTCCAACACTATAAGATAGATCATGTCTAGTAATAATAGCATAATTTAAGGATCCAATCAAACTTCTATAAAAATGCTCAGCCTTGAGATTATCACCTTGGTCTTAGCTCAAACTGACATTGCAATCCATTGGTTGACTCAATGGCTTACAACCACTCATACCAAACCTGTATAGAAAGTGAAGTAAGTATTTCCTTTGCATAAGATACAAACCCTACTTAGCATATACAATCTCAATGTCTAAGAAGTACTTTAGCGCACCAAGATCTGAAAATTTTAAACTCCTTGCCCAATTTGGCCTTAATATCCTTGATACTTGCATCATCATCACCTATTATGATTAAATCAACAACATATATGCATGTGTACATAGACATCTCATCACCTTTTTACATAAAGTGAAAGATTAACATCACTTGTTGCATATCCACATCTAATAAGGTACTAAAAAAGCCTTTGATTCCATGTTCTTGGTGCTTGCTTGAGTCCATACAAAGCTTTCTTGAGTCTGCATACAAAGTTAGGGTTCCTAGGGTCCTCATATCCCATGGGTTGTTGCATGTAAACATTGTCTTCAAGATCACCATTTAGAAAAGCATTCTTAATGTATAATAAAAAAAAATTCTATCTTTTAGAAGTTGCAATGGAAATCTATGTCCTAACTATACTCATTTTTGCAACATGACTAAATGTCTCTTCATAATCTATCCCATGTGTTCATTGAGTAAAACCCTTAGCTACAAGTCTAGCTTTGTACCTGAGTATGGATCCATTTGAGTGCCTTTTGATCTTGTAGACCCACCTATTTGTGAACACTTTCATGTCATCTTCCTAGGTACAAGAGAATTGTACCCAACAAAAATACATTTCACTGCCTTATCATCCAATTTCTACATTGTTGTTTAGGCACTAATGCATATGCCAAACAATAAGAGACATGTAGATGAGAAACAGATGGCTTGTGAACATGCCAAGACTTATATGGAGTTATAGACAATATTGCTTTGTTGGGACACCTATTAAGCACATATGCTGCACACATAACAACCTCAAACTAAAGACTATGTGGTAAAGCCAGACTTTTGACAATACACCTCACCATCTCCATGAGAGACTTGTTCTTTCTTTTAGAAACACCATTTTGTTGAGGTGCATATGACATTGTACACTGATGTTTTTATCCCATGCTCATCCAGAAATGCATTAAAACTAGGATACATGTATCCCCACCGATAGGAATGGAGGGTGCCCATTTTACATGTTGATAGATTTTCAACTAGAACTAGAATAAACACTTCAAACTTTGTTTTCAATGGATACATCCGTGCATGCCTAGAAAAATCATCAATAAAAGTCAGTTCCCAAAAGAAGGTGTTTGGTTAGGACCACAGACATCACTGTGAACAAGCTGCAATTTTTGAGTAGCTTGTATTGAATCATCTTTTGGGAAGGAGGAACATTGCATTTTGCCTAGAATATAGCCTTCATATACATGTTTACAAGGTGCCTCAAGTTTGGGCAGAGAGGACACCATTTTAGATTTTTGCAAGCGTAGCAAGCTTGCAAAATTCAGATGACCAAAGTGTGCATGCCAAAGCTTTGCATCTATGATAGCCTGAGAATCTTGAACTGCACATGCTGAATCCTTGATAGATTTTGTGTAGTTTATGAGCTTATACAGACCTAGATAAAATTCCAAAAGCAATAATAACATCTCCATTTGACAAAACATGAACTGTACATCTGTCATCAACAAATTTGACAAGCAAGCCGATCTTGGCTAATGTTGAAATTGACAATAGTTTTTTCTTGATCCTTGGCACAAATAAATCATCGGAGCAATCCTTTATGACCGATAAATGATGCATCATATATGCCCACAATGGGCACTTGGTACCATCCAACTTGTCCTCAATAGCCAACATATGGAATATATCATTGCTTTCAGCCATGGCCACTGACCAAAATAACTTGATGCAAAAAAATGAATGTATCAAAAAGTTGAACAAAACTACCCTATTGAGCTCCACTAAACTTGTAGCAGACTTCGAGGCGCTTGTATAGGCAAAGAAAAACTTGTATATATGTTTGGCACAGAAGGAAAAAGTTTCCTATGGATGCATTGTGATAGTGCATTCAAAGGCCGAAATGAGTTAAAATCAAAATTTTGGCACCAATTTTTTTGCGATTTTGAGACTATGATCGGAGGGGTGTGATGACGCCCTAGATGAAGTGACAACTTTGTCTAATACCAATTGCTGGAGTTTGAGGCTTGCAGAAGCATGCAAACAAAACAAGGAAGAACAAGAAGCTTGGAGCACAAGACACTATTTTGAATGTATTGCCAAGTGAATATATAAAGATAAGAAACCCATTACGGTTATAGGCATATATACAAGCCAAGGGAAAAAACCTTCGAAAGAGAGAAAAAAGTTATCGTGGTCGTAAGTGTGTTCACACACATCAGTACGCTAACATATCAACAACTTAGACGAATGTGAATCATGTGGTGTGATCAAGCATTTAGCTTTAGATGCAAAATGAAAACATTCCATACATATGTCCATTATCAACAAGCATGCATCCTAAATAATAATATATTGTTGCACAATGCTTGTTTAATGAATCTTGTCTTAGTATTATTAAAACTAACCCTTCAATAATTATCAAAATCATAGTTTCTCCTATGCAAGCTAGTTCTCTTCCTTTTATGTTTATCTTATGAATATTCAAATAATAAATGGATTTTTGCATAGCCCAAGCTAATTTCATGAAAATCACACTTTTGGATGTGCTTGAATCTATGAGTGATTGTTCTCTCCTTGAACTTGTTGGGAATGATGGATGGACACTTCAAGATGATGAGTAGCACTGCCAAAGCCTGCTTTGTACCAGCCCTCAGATGCTTCAGAGTTGATAAGTGGACCTTCTTAGCTTTCCAATGACACCATAAAATGGCCTATATACTTTGGAAATGATTGTTGATATATTTAGGTAGTGATGTGTGTGAACACACTAGGACCGCCGGGGCACTTTTTTCCCTCTTTAGGAGGTTTTTTTCCCCCGGCTTGTATATACGCCTATTGCCCTAATGGGCTACTTATCTTTGTACATTCTCTAGTAATACATTCTTCTTCTTCTTCCTTGTGCTGTTTGCGTGCTTCCGCAGACGTCTATCTCCAACAATTGGTATCAGAGCAGGTCGTCGCTTCATCTAGGGCGCCGTCGACACTCCTCCGTTTGCAGTCTCAGAATCGCATGAATTTTGGTGAGCATACTCAGCGTGTTTTCGAGATCAAAATGGCTTTGCTTTGTGGTGCCGAAATCGCGACCTGAGCTCGTTTCGGCCTTCGAACGCATTATCGTAGCGCTTGTGTAGGCTATTTTGTCTTTTTGTGCCAAAGGTATATACCAGTTTCTGTTCGCCAGTTTAAGCGTCTCGAAATCTGCTACAGGTCTAGTAGAACTCATCTGGGCAGTTCTGTTCAACTTTTTGAAATACAGTCAATTTTTTGCATCAAGGTATTTTAGTCACTGGCCATGGCTGAAAGTAGTGATGTATTCCGTATGTTGGCTGTTTAGGATAAGTTGGATGGTACCAACTACCCATTATGGGCTTATATGATGCGACATGTTTTGGTTGCAAAAGGATTGTGGAACATTGTGCAAGGTGTTGAAAAACGTCCTGTTACACCTGTAACGACAGGTACTACAAATACAGGTGCTGGAGCTGATGAAGATGGTGTTGAAGATGATATTCTTCAGATTCCTGTTCGTGCTGTTGTTTCTGTTGCACCTACTGCAGAGCAGATTCGTTGGGATGGCAGAGATGCCCAAGCACATGCATTGATAGCTTTGTCTGTCAAACGTGCCATTATTCCTCATATTCGCTCTTGCAGAACAGCTAGGGATGCTTGGGATACAGTTACCACATTGTACCAAGCTAGGAATGAGGCTCGTGTTGCTTACCTCCGAAAACAGTTGGAGAGTGAGCACATGAATGAAGGTGATTCTATGGGCAGTTTCCTAACGAAGATCAAAGATGTGAAGGAACAGTTGATTTCTGTTGATGAGGTTATAGCAGATAGCTCACTTGTGCAGACCGTTGTGAATGGTCTTCCTGATTCATACCAGAGTTTTGCTTCTACTCTTTGGTTGATGATGAAAGGAAATCCGAATGCCTTATCATTTGAGGAGTTAGTCTCTGTTCTGTTGTAGGAAGATCAGTCAAAGCACAACAGGTCCATTATGCGTGTTGCAGATCAAGCTTTCCTGGCTAGTTAGAAGGGCAAAGGAAAATGGAGCTCTTCTACTAGTAAGCAGAAATCTGCAAATGCTGCACATTCGAAGAACCAGGATAAAGATGAGAAGAAATCAAAAAAGCAGAAATTGTTTTGCAAGTACTGTAAAGGGAATGATCATATCATAAAGAACTGTCCAAAACTAGCTGCAAAAGAGGCAAAGAAAAAGGAGGCTGGAATGGTTGTTGCAGAAGCCTCTACACCAAAAACAGAGTCTGCTAATCTTGTGCAGGAAGAAGAATGGGCGTTTACTACTGTTTGCAGTTTTGACCCATCTTCTCATGAGCAGTGCATGTCTACAGTGGACTCAGATGTTTGGTACTTTGACAGTGGGGCGACCAAACCTATTACCTCGCAGCGCAGTTTCTTCTCTTCACTCGAGCCTGCCCCTATAGGGAATACTGTCACATGCGTCAACAACTCCTCTTATCCTGTTATAGGAGTTGGTAAGATCATTCTGACTACTGCTGATGGTAGTTCTTTCACCTTGTCAGATGCTTTATTTGTGCCAGGGATCAAGAAGAATCTATTATCAGTTTCTGCATTAGCCAAGATTGGCTTGGTTGTGAAATTTGTTGATGACAGATGTACAGTTCATGATCTGTCAAATGGCGATGTTATTATTGCTTCTGGCATTTTATGTCGTGGGCTGTATAAGCTCATAGACTATGAAAGATCTGTGAATGATTCGGCATGTGCAGTTCATGATTCTCAGGCTATGTCAGATGCAAAGCTTTGGCATGCACACTTTGGTCATCTGAATTTTGCTAGTTTGCTACGCCTGTAGAAATCTGATATGGTGTCTTCTTTGCCCAAGCTTGAGGCACCTGGAAAACATGTATGTGAAGGCTGTATTTTGGGCAAAATGCAACGTTCCTCCTTTCCAAAAGATGGTTCAGTTCGAGCTACACAGAAATTGCAGCTTGTACATAGTGATGTCTGTGGTCCTATGCAGACACCCTCTTTTGGGAATTACCTTTACTTCGTGACTTTCATTGATGATTTTTCCAGGCATGCATGGGTATATCCACTCAAAGTAAAGTCCGAAGTGTTCATGTGCTTTAAACAGTTTTTGGTTTTGGCTGAAAATATGCCAGCATGTAAAATGGGCACCCTCCGTTCTAATGGAGGGGGGGAATATATGTCTTCTGATTTTAATGCATTTCTGGCTGAACGTGGGATAAAACACCAATGTACAGTGCCGTATACACCTCAACAGAATGGAGTTGCTGAACGAAAGAACACGTCACTCATGGAGATGGCGAGGTGCATGGTCAAGAGTCAGGCTTTACCACATAGTTTCTGGCTTGAGGCTGTCATGTGTGCAGCATATGTACTGAACAGGTGTCCCACTAAAGCGCTGCAATCTATCACTCCATATGAGGCTTGGCATGACCGCAAGCCATCTGTTGTTCATCTGCGTGTTTTTGGTTGTTTGGCATATGCATTAGTGCCTGAACAACATCGTAGAAAATTGGATGATAAGGCAGTAAAATGTATTTTTGTTGGGTACAGTTCTGAAAGTAAAGGCTATCGTCTGTATCATCCAAAGACTAAATGCATTCTGCTTAGCCGTGATGTTGTCTTTGTGGAAGATGCTATTCAGCCATTGCTTTCATGTACTAAGGAGACATCTGTTAGCTCCAAAGACATATATGATACGTTGATGCCTCTTTTTACAGGTGGACAGTCTAGTGCTGGTCCTAATGAGGCAACTTCTCAGCCTTTGCAGGTTTCATATGATGATGCAGATCATTCCATTTCTGATGCAGATTTACATGATGCACTTGTTGATGAGAGAGCTGATATTGAGCAGGCAAAAACTATGCCAAAATGGCTGGTGCAGACTTTGCGTGATAGCAAATTAGATGCACCTTTGTCATATCGTACTCGTTCAGGCTCTCATAGTGCCTCCTTTGCATCAGATTGCTATGCTATGGCTGCGTCTAGTCTCTGTGATGAGAATGAGCCTGTTTCTTTTGATGAAGCACAGAATTCAGAAAATTGGATGGCTGCCATGCAATCTGAATATGATGCTATAATGAAGAATGGTACATGGTCTTTATGTGACTTGCCTCCTGGCAAGAAGGCCATTGGCACTAAGTGGGTATACAAGCTGAAGCGTAAACCTGATGGTACAATTGACAGGTATAAGGCTAGGCTTGTTGCAAAGGGTTATGCGCAGGAAAGAGGCATTGATTTTGATAAGACCTTTGCACCTACATGCCGTATGACTACTGTTCAGAGCATTTTGTGCACTTGCAGCCCATCATGGTTGGAATGTACATCAGTTGGACATTAAAACAACATTTCTGAATGGTGACTTGCATGAAGAAGTGTATGTTTTTCAGCCCCGTGGCTTTGTGCAGAAAGGGCATGAAAACCAGGTGTGCAGGTTAAAGAAGGCATTATATGGTTTAAAGCAAGCACCACGTGCTTGGTATGAGAAGATACATGCCTATCTGGTTGCACATGGTTTTGTGAACAGTCCAACTGAAAGCACCTTATATGTTAAGCGTGCTAATGATGTGCTTCTGATCATTGTTGTCTATGTTGATGACATGCTGCTCACTGGTCCTATTGAGAAGCATATTGCTGATTTCAAGGCTGATTTGCATGCCTCATTTGAGATGTCTGATTTGGGGCATTTGCATCACTATTTGGGCATTCACTTTATGCAAGTTGATGGTGGAATGGCTTTGTGTCAAATGAAATATATTGACACATTATTGTAGCGTTTTGGCCTTAAAGACTGCAAGCCTATTGCCACTCCTATGGAGACAGGTTTATGATTGAGTCTTCATGATGCTGGAGATGCATTTGATGTTGTTCTCTATCAGCAGGCTGTTGGATGCTTGATTTACTTATGCATTACTCGGCCAGATATTCAGTTTGCTGTCTCACAGATGAGCAGGTTTATGCATTGCCCAGGAGTCATGCATTGGAAGGCGGTTAAGCGCATCTTTCGCTACTTGAGTGGTACTCGACTACTTGGGTTGTTTTATCCCAAGGGGGGATCACTACCGCCAGATTTGCATGCTTTTTCTGACTCAGATTGGGCTGGTTGCTATGACACTTGTGTGTCCACCAGTGGTTTTTGCTTCATGCTTGGTAGCTCATGTATACCTTGGTCGAGCAAGAAGCAGCCTACTGTGGCCACTTCCAGTTGTGAGGCTGAGTATAGGGCAACTTTCACAACCATTGTTGAGTGTGTGTGGCTCAGACGCCTTATGATTGACTTGGGTGTTGGCCAGTCTTCTGCCACCACCATCTTCACTGACAGTCAGAGCGCATTGGCAGTTGCGAGGAACCGTGTGTTCCATGCTCGCACTAAGCACATTGAGGTGCATTATCACTATGTCAGGGAGAGGTTCTCTGCTGGGGAGATCAGCTTGGCATATGTGCCTACGCAGGAAAACATTGTAGACCTTTTCACGAAGGCTTTGCCTAGGGAGAAGTTTGAAGCTTTCCGCAAAGCTTTGGGCTTACTTCCTTTTGTGGAGTGATTTCCACATAGCTTGGCACTTCCTTATACAAGAGTGCCAATTCCTTGTTCACCGCATCACTCCCAGGGGGGATTTGTTGATATATTTAGGTAGTGATGTGTGTGAACACACTAGGACCGCCAGGGCACTTTTTTCCCTCTTTAGGAGGTTTTTTTCCCCCGGCTTGTATATACGCCTATTGCCCTAATGGGCTACTTATCTTTGTACATTCTCTAGTAATACATTCAGTATTGTGTGTTTGTGCTCCAAGCTTCTTCTTCTTCCTTGTGTTGTTTGCGTGCTTCCACAGACGTCTATCTCCAACAATGATGTATGAAAAGATAGACTCAAAACAGACAACTTTGAACTTTAAGTCTTCAAGAAAACCTTCTATTTTTGACTATACACCTACTGCATCTTTTACTTAGTATGACCAACACAGTAGGAATTGGAAAAATTCCTTTTAGGGGTATCTAATTAGCTTAGCAAGATAACTATTCCAAGTGAAAACACTTAAAAAGATTAACTATGCTCAGAGAAATTAATTTAGCAAGTAAACCTTCACCCCCGATATTTTAGGACTGTTGCAAACTTTGACCAGTGATCACCTCGACGAACTTTTCTATGAAATGGCTGAATAGAAATCCTTCAAAATTTTGACAGCATGTAGACAACTTTTTGAGCTGATTCCAACAAGCTATATATCTTTGAATTTGGTGAAGAAATGAGTGAGATATGATCTCCATAAGTTGACTAACTGATAGAGACTATGACAGAGAACTCATAAATGAACAATGTAGATATATGTATTAATGAACAATGTTGTACAATGCCATAGACATGAAGATCCTTTCCTAATGGTGTAGATAGGTGTGGGCTAGAGTGTATGCCTCACATACACACTCAGATATGATAATGAGAAGCTCGGAAAGTGACCTGTACTACTATCGCGACTTTTTGATGATCACTTTTATAGTAGTTGAGTTCAAAGTTTGAATTTGAATTCAAACTTTTGGCTCTCTATAATCATGATCCTACATCCTAGGAGATATTCTCTTAATTGATTGATGCTTTACAACTAATAAAATCCATGACTCCCTTGGGTAGGTGGTTACAAAGATTCCAAGTCAATTATGACTTTTACAAGAAAGTAAAGAGATAGAATCCTCTAGCTATGGTTCACATGCTTCTCCATATGTGTATGGTCTTCAAGCCAAATGTGTAGGCTTGTTAATTTGCACCAACAGCTCCCCCTCAAGCCAAACATTTTGGCTTGGTCTTCATCTTCAGTCTTCATGTATATCCTGCAATCCAATCATTGATTTGAACCTACAAAGTTTGGTTCCGTCCAATGCTTTAGTTAACAAATCTGCACACTGCATGTTGGTTGATACATATGTTAGTTGAATGTCCTTGTTTAATAACTTCTCCCTCACATAATGGTAATGGACCTCTATATGCTTGGTCCTAGCATGATAAATAGGATTAGCTGCAAGGTGAAGTGAGCTTGTATTATCTCCAAAGATCAATGGTGAGCTAGTATACAAACCCAATTCTGTATACAGCAGCTTGATCCATATGGCTTCTTGAGTGGCATTTGCCAATCCTCTATACTCTACCTCTGTAGAATATAAAGCAACAGTAGGTTGCTTCTTTGAAGACCAAGATATTGGTTTATCACCTGCAAATGAAATGTATCTATAAGTGCTCCTCCTATCATCCTTACATCCTGCCCAATCTGCATCTAAATAGATCTTGATATCCAAGTCTGAAGTGTAAGGGAAATACAAACCATGATGTTGAGTACCCTTGAGGTACTTTAGGATTCTTTTGGCAGCTTCTAAGTGAGGTACCCTTGGCTTGTGCATAAATTGACTTAGCACACTAACTCCATATGCAATATCTATCCTTGTTAAGGTAGCATAGTTCAAGCTACCCACTATGCTTTGGTAACCTATAATATCATCAATTTCATCACCTTGATGGGCACTTAGTTTTAGGTTTACCTCCAATGGAGTACTTGCAACTTTGGCATCCTGCATATGAAACTTCTTCAACATATCCGGTATGTATTTTTTCTGAGTAATATAGATTCTAGAGTTAGTATAAACTAACTCAAGTCCAAGAAAATACTTTAGTAGACCAAGATCACTGATCTTGAACTCCTTCATCATCTGGTTCTTGATTTTTCTAATTCCATTGACATCATTACCTATAAGTATGATATCATCAACATAAACACATAGGTATATTACCTCTGAATTACTTCTCTTAATGAATAGAGAAGTGTCTGCCTTGCTCATGACAAAACCTAGGTCTTGAAGGTATGTGGTCAACCTGTGATTCGATGCCCTAGGTGCCTGCTTTAATCCATAAAGAGCTTTATTCAATTTGCACACATATGTTACCTTGCTTGGATCCTCATAGCCAAGAGGTTGTGACATATATACCTCCTCTGAAATCCATCCATTCAAGCAAGCATTTTTTTTACATCTAGTTGATACATGTTCCAATTTTTAGATGCAGCCACACTTACCAATACCCTGATGGTTGGCATCTTGGCCACAGGTGATAATTTTTCTTCATAGTCAATGCCTTGGGTTTGTGCAAAACCCTTGGCCATCAATCTGGCTTTGTACCTGCTTATTGACCCATCAGAATTTCTTTTGATTTTATAGATCCATCTGGATCCAATTACCTTCATGGACTCTTTCTTTGGTACTAGCTCCCATGTGTCACTTTCCTTGAGTGCTTCAATCTCTTCATCCATAGCTTCCTTCCATTCGGTCTCGGTCATGGCTTCTTCATATGATCCTGGTTCTTCAATTGACAAATCTTTGGCAAGATAAACAGAGTGTTTAGTAACAAGAGAGGTGTCATACCCATATCTGATAGGTTTTTTGCTCTCCCTTTGTGATCTTCTGATTGATTGGTTTGAAGATTCATGTATGTCTTCAAGTTTCTTCATCTTGAGTTTGCCTTTGGACTTCCATGCCTTGAATTCTTCAAGGTTGATAATTTCTTCATCATCTGAAGAGGTGTCTTCATTCTGAGTAGGTTCCTCCTTAGTAAGACTTGGAAAACCCTCTTCCAAGTCATAGGGTAGTTTAAACTTCCTGCATTCATTCTCATACCAAGAATCATTTTCATCAAAGACAACATCTCTACTAACCATGAATCCCTTATTTGAAGGATTGTAGAACCTGTACCCTTTCTGATTCAGATCATATCCAATAAAGATACACTTCTTAGCCTTAGGGTCTAGCTTACCTCTTATATGAGAAGGAATGTGTACATATGCTACACATCCAAATATCCTGCAATGATCAAGTGAGGGTCTCTTACCATGCCACGCTTCATAAGGGGTCATCCCATCAAGTGATTTAGATGGCAATCTGTTTATGAGGTAAGTGGCAGTAGATACACTCTTTGTCCATAAGTAGTTAGGTAATTTCTTTTCATTTAACATTGACCTAGCTGTTTCAACAATCAACCTATTTCTTCTCTCAGCTACCCCATTCTGTTCAGGAGTATACCTTGTGGTGATTTCTCTCTTGATTCCTTTGTCCTGCAAAAATGCTTCAAACTCATTGGAGAAGTACTCACCTCCTCCATCTGACCTCAGCTTCTTTAGGTTTCTTCCTGTCTGATTCTCAACAAGTGCAAGATATTTTTTAAAACAATTGAACACTTCATCTTTGTGCTTCATAAAGTACAATATAGTCCACCTGCTATAGTCATCAATAAAAGATACATAGTACCTTGATCCTGAGATTGAGGGGTCTTTGCTTGGTCCCCATACATCTGTATGGACAAGTTCTAGGTAGTCCTCATGCATGTAACCTTTTCTTGAGAAGGGTAACCTGTGAGACTTCCCAAACTGACAAGCACCACATTTATAAATCATGTGTTGTTTGGAAACATTAGGTATTCCAATTACACATTGATCCCTGCATATTTGTTTCAATGTTCTTTCTCCTACATGCCCTAATCTCTTATGCCAAATCTCAAGTTCTGAAAGTGTTTGATCCTTATAATTGTAGAGTGCAATATTCTTTGTGTCTTCTAGCTCAAAAGTAAAAAGTCTACCTGTCTTTTCTCCTTTAGCAATTCTCTTGAACCCATGCTTGGGATCCTCCACAAATGCTCCAAATTGATTGAATCTAACCTGCAAACCTTTTTCCACAATCTGTCCAACACTCATCAAATTTTTTGTAATGGTTGGTACATATAGTACCCTAATCAACAAGTTTTGATTTTCGTCACAAGTCTTAACATTTCCAACTTTAACTACTGAGTGCTTGGTATCATCACCTATTTGTACTTGATGTTTACCTCTTGGTTCTTCAAGGTCAGAGAGTAGAGCTACATTGCCAGCCACATGATTTGAGCATCTTGAGTCAATGTAGAATAGATGATCATCATTTGTACCTGGTTTTGAAGTCATGTTCATAATCAGAAGAGAATCATCTTGCTCTTCTATATAGTTGTTGTAGTCCTTTCTGGATTTGAATCCTCCTTGGTAGTTGCCATTGTAGTTGTTGTTGTAGTTATTGTTGTACCCTTGATGATGGTTGAATCTGCCTCTTGACTGTGAGTATCCACCTCTTTGATATCCTCTTCCTCTCTAATTCTTGTAATTCCTGAAACACCCATCTATAGTATGATTTGATAAACCACAAACGTTGCATGGTGAGGAGTTATAAGGTCTCCCCCTACCTTGCTTACCTCCTCTACCCCTTCCTCTTGATGATCTACCTCTCCCTGCATAGTTGGCTTGGGAGGTAGTGCCTTTATCCTCTCCTTTCTTTTTCTTGCCTTTATCTTTAGACTTACTTTTAACAGTGTATAGGGCAGAAGAGCTATTACCTTTGGATGAGTCTCCATTCTTGTTGAGCTTGGCTTCATGAGTGAACAATTGTCCCATGAGAGTTGTAAGATCTGGAATTTGCATGTCCATGTATAGGTCCATGGCAATGGTGAAGCTTTCCCATTTGTCATCAGCTTTAATCCCATTAATCACTTGCCTTACTATCTGATCTTCTTCAATCTCTTCTCCTATGCTTGCTAATTGATCTGCTACATCTTTAATCTTAGTCACAAACTCTAAAATAGCTTGCTTAGGTTGCTTCCTTAGTGTGGTGAATTCAATCCACAATTGATTTTTTCTGGCCCTTGTGTTGGAAGAGAAATAGGATGACAAGGTTTCCCAAGTCTCTTGGGATGTCTTACAGTTTCTAATATGTGGTAAAAGAAAATCAGAGATGGAGTTGAGTAAGTAAGACCTGGCTAATGCATCCTTGGCACACCATGTGTTGAGTTTTTCATGTTCTTCCTTTGTTTGTAGTCCACTGGTTTTGAATGAGGGCAATTCCTCATCTCCTGAGATGTATCCATAAAGACTCCTTCCTTGTAGGTATGTCTTCATCCTTAGAGACCATGCCTGATAATTGTTCCTGTCTAATTTATCAATAAATGAAGAAAAAACATCTCCCATTTTACCTTGACTTTGCTCTGATACCACTGTTGGGAATGATGGATGGACACTTCAAGATGATGAGTAGGTACTGCCAAATCCTGCTTTGTACCAGACCTCAGATGCTTCAGAGTTGATAAGTGGACCTTATTAGCTTTCCAATGACACCATAAAATGGCCTATGTACTTTGGAAATGATGTATGAAAAGATAGAATCAAAATAGACTATACACCTGCTGCATCTTTGGCTCAGTAATGCACTTTTCTTCTCCATTTTCTACCACGAAAACCACTATCTTCTTCATCTCTTGGTTGACATCTAACTTTTCTATCTTGTTCTCTCTGTTAGGTCTCAATGATACTGATTTTCCACTTTCTATCTTGTATTTCTTGAAATGATCAAGAGGCTAAAAGTCATTTGACTTTCTACCTATCAAGGTAATGCTTTCTTTATCTATCTCCACAACCTTGTATACGAGATACATATAATTTATAAGATCCCATATACAATCTTTAGCATTAATCTCAATCAAGAACTCATCTTCCAAATCAAACTAAAGTTCCATATGTACCAAAACTAAGTCATCATCATCTCAACTCTCATCTTGAACCAATAATGGCTCTCCTTCCTTAATTTGCTCAAGAATCAATAACATGAAGAATTTGTTAAGATCGTGTCCTTCAACATCACAATGTTCTATTAAAGTATTCCCATTGATGAAAATGTCCATAGTAGCTAAGATTTGCATCTAGCCATGAGGTTCAAATTCTTGACCATTGAAGCATTGAGGAAAATAAGTTGGATCTTCAATTGATATGTCTTGAATTACTGAATTTGTAGAGTCTATTCATGCTAATTATTGCTCTTCTTTGTGAGCTTGTCTACAAATCCACAAGTTCATGTCCTCATTCACCCAAGACTCATATTCTGATGTTTTGTTCAAGGAGAAACCATCTGCACCCTCATGTACATTATTCCATTGATGGCGGGATATCTCTATGCTCAAATATGTGAAGATTGATCTTATTCATTATCCCCAAGTGTTTCAAGTATAGATGCATTGATTCTCGAATCTTGCACCACTTTCAATTGATGCATAATTGGCCTCCCTACAATTATCTCATAATTATTTTCTTGGTTCAAATAACATAGAGCTAAGGTGTGGTCAAAATAAACTTCATAGGTGTTCAATTTCACATTCTCTAGCAAATCAATAGGTCACTCTATGTGTCCATCAGCCAATTGTAATTTTAAATGAGTGGGATGTAGAACAAGTTACCATTGGGATTTAGTGGCTATTGCTGCACCATCTCTAGTGTCTAGTATTGCTTTCATAGTGTGCCTATTGAATGAGATCTATAGGCAAGTATTGCCCTCATCTCCTTTGCTATATTCTCCTACTTTCTTTACACTAAAGCTATCTGAAATAGGTTTAGGCTCTAAGAGTTTTCTTTGAGTGGTGTTTGGATCCACATTTTATTAATCATTTTTTCCATGAGTGTGGCTTTGCATGTGGAACAATTCCCTTAAGGTTAAGGTGTATTGCAACTGATTATTCTTTACGAGCTCCATGTTTAAGGTTCTATTTTTGTCTTTCTTAGGGGAAACCTAATGGAAATTTCCTTTTTTAACTATGGAATCTATTTTTACTCTCTTCTATACTAGGGTGATTCCATGAGATCTCCATCGTGTTCTTCTTCTATTGAGAGATCAATCAATGATGTGCCCTCATTCAAGGGGTAACCAAAGAATTGAGATTCTTCAAGATCTTGAATGTCTTTCAATATGGTTCTTCTCCATCTTTTCTCTCTTTCTTCCATCTAGCCTCTTGGCCGTGATCCCATAAGTATTCTGGCGATTTCTCTTCACTTATATGAATCATTGAACTAATCTCTACCTCATCATCATTTGAGTTCTTTACAATACAAGCAAAAGGGTATTGTGCCAAAGATTCAATGGAGTCTGACACAACTTTGTCTCAATGGGATTCTTTTACTCTTTTTTCTTTTCTAGGTAATGAACAAGATATCCATAGCTCTTGGTCCATCATAGAAGTGATTTTTTGAGCTATGACAAGCTATGTTTTTTCCGTAGGTGGACTTGCTTCTTACATAATCTTCTATGATACTTCAATGAGCATCTAGTTGGGAATCAAGGTAACATTGATGATGTGTTTCCACATTAGTAACACTCTTTACCCATACCTCATAGGCTCGGAACATCATTTCCACGTCCTCAATGATTGTATCTACAAGTATAGAACCTGCTTTCTTTTCTCATTCTTAGATGCTATTGTTTTTTCTTGAGAATTTTTAGTGCATACATCTTGAAACCCTTTCTCTAAGCTTCCTAATCTCTTTTCCCATTTCTAGCTATCCTTATCCTTACGTTGTTTCCAAGTCAAGTTTTTTTTCTTCTTTTTCTATTTCCCCAAATGGATTTTGATGGAGGAATTGAGGAGGTGAAGAATATTATTCCTCGTTCAACTACTTAGCATCTTTCTCCTTAGATTTTTCCTTAGCTTGAGGTCATGTAACTACTTGAAGAGGCACTTGCCCTTGAGATTCACTACCACTTTTCATCATTTTCATCATTTTTAGCAGCATGTGCACAATATTTTGAGGGTTCTAAGGCCAATCCTTAAGCAAGTGATCTCTACAATAGTGGTTTCAAAATCCTTTAGTTTTCTAGGTAAATATTCTAAAAGGATTTAGGAAATCTCCTACAAATCGCTCACCACCACATGTATAGCATGGACCTTTAGGAGTTGATGCACCCTTAGGGCATTATTTTCTCTAGAAGTTTCTTTTCTCTATGTAGTAGATTCTTGCACTAAATTGATCAACTCAAGTTGGATTATTAATAGTGATTGTAAGATAGTATGATTGTCTTTTGGATATTCATTCCTATCATTGGGGTATATCTCTAAATATCGAGGTAGCTATTGATCCCAAACATGTTTGATAAGCTCATGGTTGCTTTGATTGTACCTAGGTTGCCCATAGTAAGGTTCTTGATAGTATTGCTATTGATTTCTCGAATGGTTTTCATATGCATCCCTAAGAGGATACATAGGCCTAGGTTGATATTGTTAATATTGTTGTCTTTGTTGGTATTGTGCTTGCTCATCTTTTTGTTGATGTAGGCTACTATAATTTGCAGGTTGATACCTAGGCACTCTATTGTACATGTAACTAGGATGATCCTCATTACAATGCTAACATCTCCTAAGAGGTTGGGGTCTTTGGCCATAAGGTGCATTCTTTTTCTCTTTTGCTTATTCCATGTGAAGCTTCCTTACTACCATGTCAAGAATTTCTTGAATTGAAGATTGAACTCGAGGAAGTCAAAACTTTGCTCTTAGTGTTAGAGGGTGAAATCTTTAGTTCCAGTAGTAGGTTGTTTTTTAAGTTGATGCATTCTCTGGCACATTCATTCATTGACAAGGTATTTTGCCTATGAATGTATACTACTGAACATATTCTCCATTTGTTAGTCCCTCTAAGAATAGAGAGATTAACTTATTCTATAGAGGACTCTCTCTAGACAGACATTGATCTATACATTGTCTAAAACATTAGACATACATTCTCACACGTTCATGACTCACTTGTTTGAAGCTATAGATCATTGATGATGATTCATATTTGACCTTTCATTTGGAAAACTCACCTATGAAATCTTGCACAAGATCCTCTAAGTTTATGAACATGTCTATTATTTGTGGTTGAAACCATGACAATGTTGTTCCTACCAAGGTTCATTTGAATTCTTCATATTGAGTGAAAAATTATGTGACTTGTTTAGCCCTCAAGCCTTGTTTGAATTTGGTTATGAGCAACAAGGTACATGTGTATTTGTTTTTTAACAAATACACAACCACTCTCTTTACAAAGGGAGCTACCACATTGTTGATCTAGTATTTCTTTTGAGTACTCATTTCAAATAAGATAGCTTTTCGTGAAGGCTCACACTTCAAAAGGTGAAGTACATAACACCTCCTACAATCATTCCTTTTGGTGGTTGATGGAGTATATCCACTTCTAATTGGAGCAAAAGAATGATGGGTCCAATATACTCAAGGCTAATGAACAACTAATACTAAGATTATATCCAAAACAAAGCTTACAATCATAGGAAAAAAATTATCTATTTTGCAAATGAATTAGATAACTACACAAAGAGATATGGGTGATCAAAGATCACTTCCTATGAGAAAATTCTAGCAAGCAAGGGGCTAGCTTATACTTGGAGTAAATAATCGTAATGAAAAACCCAAGTGTTCAAATGGTAGAGGAGGATGGCCACCACTTTGCTCCGTTTGTTTACTTATATAATGCTCAAAAAGGTAGTTGTAAATTTGAGTTCGAAATTGCCCTCCAAATGATCCTGACTTTTCTCCATCAATTAGTTGAGTGATGAGTTGAGAAACTCGTGGAGAAGTGGTTGTATATCCTACCAAAAAGTGTAAGTGATTTGGAACTTCAACTTATCATTGAGATTGCTAAAATTCTAACACTCCCCCTCAAGCTCAAGTGTTAGTCTCCATTGATTTCCTTCAAGTTGAGGTTGATCTTGATCTTCTCCAACTTGCTTGCATCCGTAAACTTGGTCATGATATCTGCTACGTACTCCTTGGTGTTGATATACTTGATGTCCACTTCTTTTGCTAGTGCCTCTCTGTGATGAAGTGATAATGGATCTCTATGTGCATGCTTCTTGCATGGAACATAGGGTTGCTTGCTAGATGAGTGCTTGAAATGTTATCTCCAAATAGAGTAAACTATTTGACCTCCTCATCCAAGTCTTTGAAGCGCTTCTTGAGCCACATGATCTCACATGTAGTAAGTGGTAAGGCTCTATACTCAGCCTCACTAGATGATAATGCAACTTTTGGTTCCTTCTTGGACATCCATGAGATGACTCTTTGACCTAGCATGAAGAAATATCTAGATGTGCTCCTTCTGTCCTCCTTTGAACCAGCCCAATCAGCATCACTTAAGCCTTGTGTTTGTAATCCATCTTCATAAGGGTAGTAAAAACCTTGGTTGATGATATGCTTGATGTACCTAAGCACTCTCTTGGCTGCAATCAAGTGAACATCAGTTGGCGAATTCAAGAATTGAGAAAGAACTCCTACAACACAGCACAAGTCAGGACTTGTGAAGGTAGCATAATTTAGGCTTCCAATTATGCTTCTATTTGCTGAAATATCTTCAAGAGGTTGTCCTTCACCTACACATAACTTAGTGTTTGGATCCACGGGTTGTGTGAGTGGCTTACATCCACTCATACCATATTTATAAAGTACATCTAGCAAGTATTTCCTTTGAGCAAGGTAAATACCATTTTCTACATAAATAATTTCAATCCCAAGAAAATATTTTAAGAACTCCAATATCTGAAATCTTGAATTCATTTCCAACCTTAGCCTTGATCCATGTGATATCTGCATCATCACTTCATGTTATAATCAAGTCATCCACATATATGCATACATAGACAACTAGTACTCCTTCCTTCTTGAGGTATAGGGAAGGATCTACATCACTTGGCTTGTATCCACACCTGCACAAATACTCCACAAGCCTTTGATTCCATGCCCTAGGAGCTTCCTTTGAACTAGACAATGCTTTTCCAAGTTTACAAACAAAATCTGAATATTTAGGGTTCTCAAACCCTAATGGTTGAGTCATGTAGACTATCTCCTACAAATCACCATTAAGAAAAGAATTATTTACATATAATTGATATATTGGCCACCTCCTAGATGTGCAAATCCAAATGATATATTGGCCCTAATTGTGGTCATCTTTTCAACTAGAGTGAATGTTTCTTCATAGTCAATCCCATAGGATTAAGCAAATCCCTTTGCCACAAGCCTTGCTTTGCACCTAGCAATTGAGCCATCAGAATTTCTCTTCACTTTGTACACCCACTTGTTGCCAATTAACTTCATCCCTTCTTGTCTTGGAACTAGACTCCATGTGTTGTTGTCTTCAAGGGCCTTATACTCTTCTTCCATAGCTTCTTGCCACTCCTTTGCGTCTTTGGCCTCTTCATAGGTAGAAGGTTCATGATCTTTGATAACCTTAGTCATGAAAGAATAATGCCTAGCAATATAACTATCATAGATAGGCATTGAGATTGGATGTTTTACCTTTGTTGACCTTCTTTCTTCTCCTTTTGGTGGAATGAACCTTCTTTGCCTTGGTGCCTTGATTTTTGCTTTTGATGTAGCTCCCCCTTCTAACATAGGTTCTTCAAAGTCTTCAACTTCATGTCCATCTTCATCAAGATCTACCAATCTTACCTTTCCTTTATTCACTAATTGATGGGCTGAATCCATGCTTGAACTTCTTTGTATGCTTGGACCACTGATTTCCAAGCTATCTTGAAACCTAGCTTCATATCTCCTCTCTACCTCTTCAATATCTTCATCCTGTAATGGAACTTTGCAAGTATACCATGGTTTGAGTTCATCAAACACTACATCTCTAAAAACATTTAACTCCTTTGTATTAGGGTTGTAGCACCTATAAACTTTTTGCTCCATAGCATAACCAATAAACATACAATTTTCAGCCCTTGCATCCATCTTACCTCTCAACTCTTGTGGCACGTGTGTGTAGCATACACACCCGAAGATTCTAATGTGTGAAAGGTATGCTTTCCTTCCACTCCATGCCTCCTCAGGTGTTATGTCATGTACCCTTGATGTGGTACACCTATTCATCAAGTACACAGTAGCAGATACATCATCTACCCAATATGTTAAAGGCACATTCATTAATCCTAGCAATTTCAACAATATACCTAGTCTTCCTCTCTACCACCCCATTTTGTTGGTGAGTATACTTGCAAGTGATTTTCCTCTTTATACCTTGGCCCTGCAAGAAATCAAAGAAAGCATGGAAGAAGTATTCTCCCCCTCCATCTGACCTTAGGGTTTTGATGTAGCAACCTTTCTCCTTCTCGACCTGTGCCTTGAATCTTTTGAACACATCAAACACATCTGATTTTTGCTTTATACAATACAATCATACTTTTCTTGAGTAATCATCAATGAAAGTTACAATGTACTTGTTACTTGCAAGAGAGGGCTCTTTGGTTGGCCCCCACACATTTGTGTGCACAAGGTCTAACACACCATGTGCTACATATCCACTCTTCTTGAAGGGCTGCCTAGTAGACTTTCCTAGTTCACAAGCTTCACACAACTCATGCAAAATTTTTAATGAGGTAAACCATTTACCAATTGCCTCTTCTCCATGTCTTTCAACCTTTGAATGTTGATGTGACCACACCTTTTGTGCTACAAATCCAAGTCTCCAATATTTTTGTCTCCATAGGTGATGAACATTGCCTTTTTGCTTTGTCCTTTGCCAATGTCAAGAGTGAACATCCTCCCTTCCTTCTTTCCTTTGGCTATCATCTCATAGCCATTCCTTGGGTCTTCAATAAACCATCCTTTGTGGTTGAACTTGACTTGATATCCCTTTTCAACCATCTGTCCAATAGGCATTAAGTTCTTTGTAATAGTAGGAACATGCAATACCTCAGATAGTCCCCTTGCTTTGTGGTTTCCTTCAAGCCTCACATCTCCCATTTGTTGTATCTCATGCTCTGTGTTGTCTCCTATCTCCACAAAGCCTCTTTTCTTTGGTGCTTGAAGATTGCTAACTTACTCCTCTTTACGTGACATGTGGTTACTACAACGACTATCTCTATACCACACCTCATCATGTGGTTGACCTTCACTACTATGCTGCATAGCTAAAAAATGCTCATTTTTTCAATTCATTGAGGAGTTAGCATAATTAGCTTGCCATTTGTAATTGTTCCCACCTTGCTTTTGCCAACAATGGCATAGTGTCCTTGCTTCTCACAATTGAAGCATCCATTTGAGTTGGACTAGCCCCTACCTCCATATCGTCCTCCTCTACCTCTTCTTCTTCATCTTCCTCTTGATTATTGATCTTCATCTTGGCTTAATTGGCTCCCTTGATAGCTTTGGTTGCCTTGTTGATAGTTGCTTCTACCTCTTCCTCTTGAACCACCTCTATTGCCTTTGCCTCTTCCTCCTTTGCCTACATAGAAGAGTTGGTCTTGGCTGCCCTTTGACTTGTTGCCCCCATGGTTGAGCTCCTCAATCACCATAAGCGAAGTAAGTTGCTCAAAATCTGGTAATGAATCCCTTACATACATAGAGGTTGTGAATGCCTTCCATTTATCATCTTCTCTAAGTCCCATTAAGTGTGTGTGCAACTAGGTCATCATCATCTACAACACATCCTATTGAACCAAGTGCATCTGAGATCTCTTTTACTTTGAGTATGAACTCATTAATGCTCTGATTTGATGAATTCCTAAGGTGGTTGATTTCATTCTTGAGCTAAAATTTTCTAGCCTTTGTAGAGGTAGAGTACAACCTTTCTAAACACTCCCAAACCTTCTTGGATGTATCTAGGTCTTGGATATGACCTATCATGGAGTTGCTTATGTGTTAAGATAGAATGGAGATCACTCTCCTATCCCTTTCTTCCCATTCTCTAATGGATCTCCTTTGATTCACAATTGGTTTATGTGGATCTATGTATGGCTTAACCTCAGTACCACTAACCAACCCCCAAAGACCCTTTCCCATGAGGAATTTTGAGATTCTAAACTTCCAAGGCTTATAATTGCTCTTTTTAAGCTCCTCACTCTGAGTATTATAGTCTCTCATTCTGTATGAGAATATAAAGTGGCTCCTAATCCCTCCTTGGATTGTGATAGATGTGAGAAAGAATGATATGTTACCTTCCACAAGAGTCTCCACTTGTCATGAACTTTGGATGATAGAAGCTCTCCCTTGCTTCAAATCCTTCTTCAAATCTTCCTAGACTTTGCTTCAATCCTTGACTCTCAAGCAACTTCAAGGATGTCCTCAATGCTCAATGATGAGCTCTGATACCACGGATGGAGTTTATCCACTCCTAATTGCATCAAAAGAATGATAGGCCCTTCCTAGGACCAAACAGTTCACTACCACAATCCACCCAAAATTGAATTGTTCTTTGGACCTGAGAATTGGACCTATGAAATTTTGCATAGTACAAATAGATAGTATGTGATTTCCAACAAGACAAAGATCACTCAATTTGGAGAATGTTAGAGGTATCAACCTCCGTTCACAAGACAGACCACAAATTGTCCAAACATGCAGCTTGCACCTATGTGTGCCTTCCAACACACATTTGGGAATATGCAAAGATCAGACAAGAGATCTTTCAAGCTCAATATACTCAAGGATAATGAAAAATTAATACTAAGATTATATCCAAAAGAAAGCTTACAATCATTAGAAGAAAATGAGCTATCTTGCAAATGAACCGAACAACTACACAAAGAGATATGGGTGATCAAAGATCACTTCCTATGAGAAAATTTCAGCAAGCAAGGGGTTGCTTAGCAAGGTGCTAGCTTAGAACTGGAGTAAAAACTCCTAATGAGAGCCCACAAGTGCTCAAATAGTAGAGGAGGATGGCCACCACTTTGCTCCATGTGTTTGCTTATATAATGCTCAAAAAGCTAGTTCTAAATTGAATCCAAAATTGCCCTCCAAATGATCCCAACTTTTCTCCATCAATTAATTGAGTAATGAGCTGAGAAAATTCTTGGAAAAGTGGTTGTATATCTTACCAAAAATTGTGAGTGATTTGCACTTCAACTTAGCATGAGTTCCCATACTTGAGATTGCTAAAATTCTAACAGTGGTGTGCGCAAAATTTCAAGTAAATCAACATCACCCATGCCAACCAAAATTACCGTTTTTTGCTTCTCATTTGTATATTCAGGGTTTGATATGAGAAAGTACAGTTCCTTATTTATCCTCATGGTGTTTGTTAAAAAAATTGACTATTTGATGTGGATCAAATACCAAAGAAATTAGGGTTTTTAAGCCTAAACGCTTGATGATTGAGACCATCTAGTAGATGTCTATCATATGGGTATTCAGTTTCTAGAATTCTAAGATGGAATGATAATCTATGCTAGATAGTTCTACCTCATTGGGATTCCAACTAAGTTAAAAAACACTACTTGAAGAAAGCCGCATGTATGCTAGTGGGGCAAATGCCTACTTCCAACCAAAGAAATGTGACTTTTAATTTCCTTCTATTGGCTCATGGTTTTGCCTAATCTCAGATGCATGTACAAGAATTGAAAATAGATGGTTTTCCAAACCTTTGGGATGGGCAATGTGCATGTATCAACATTGATTTCAATAGAAATTACACTCAATGTCCAATTTTTGAAAAATAAATGTGATGTCACAAAGTGAGGTGCTTCCTTTCACTGGTTTGCAAAAATAGCACATTCAAATAATAAATCAAACAAAAATGGTATTTTCCCCCATTAAGGATCTTTCAAATGCAACTCCCTATCTTTATTTATTTCTTTTTTGTTTCTCTTTTAGTAAATGTGTGTATGATGTCAACAAGGTTTGAGTTTTTCTTACTCAATAATTATTGTGAAAGAGATAAAAATTTCAGCAAGAAAGCTTTATCATCTAGATCATTGGCTTAGCCTACATGCACTTGTGTACACATTTCATATGAAAATGTGCAATTTTTTTCATAAAACAATCACCAAAATTGTGTGATGTTTTTCAATCCAAAATTCTTAACCACAAAAAGAAATCTCAGAGTTTCATCCCAAAAGAAGACATGCAATTATCAAACAAAACAATCACACAATTCTCATCAAAATTAAATGATGGATCTTGCTTTTGCCTGACTTCCTAGTTTTGTGATCTTCTAGAAAGGTGTAGATCTTCTCAGAAGCTACACAACCCAAGTCAAATTGATTCAATCCTAGCTCTAGTTATGAGCAAAAAACTAATCGGGGTTATAGTGATACTATCACTTAAATTAGACATTAGATCACATTTTTTGTATGAATTCCAATAGAAACTTGTAGCTCTTCTCACAAGCTACACAATCCAAGTTGAACCACATCAATTTAATATTTTTAGCTCAATTTAAGATGCAAAATATTGATCAAGTGTAGAGTGATACAATCGCCCAAAGTCACTTTTAGCCCATTAGTCGGTGCTCTTTAATCAATGGTCCCTTAGTAAAAAATGCTTTATTTGATGGCCCCTTAGCAATAGTTCCTTAGTTGGTGATCTTGCAATTGATGGTCCTTTATTAAATGCTCCCTTATTTGATGGCCCCTTAACCATTACTCCTTTAGTCAATGCTCTCTAGTCAATAGTCCTTTAGTCGATGGTCCCTTAGCAGATGCTCTTTTAGTTGATGCTTCATTAGTTGATACTCCTCAATGTCGCTAGGCAAAGCTCTAAACTAGTTGATGCTCTCTGTTTGATGCTCTATTAGTGGATGCTCCACTAGGTGATGCTCTTATTTCATTGATGCAAATCACCTATTTCCACTCCTATGGAAATAGCTTTACTGAGTCTTCATGATGATGGATATGCATTTGATGATGTTGTCTATCAGTAGGCTATTGGATGCTTGATTTAATTATGCATAATGTGGCCTAATATTCAGTCTGATATCTCACAATTGAGCAAGTTTATGCATTGCCTAGGTTTCAAGCATTGGCAAGTGGTTAAGTGCATCTTTAGCTACTTGAGTGGTACCTGGATATTTGGATTGCTTTATCCCAAGGGGGGATCACTACCACCATATTTACATGCTTTTTGTGATTTCGATTGAGCTAGTTGCAATGACACTCATGTGTCCACTACTGGTTTTTGCTTCGTGATTGGTAGCTTATGTATATCTTGGTTGAGCAAGAAGCAGCCTATTGTGGCAACTTCAGGTTGTGAGGCTGAGTATAGGACAACTTTCACAATGACTATTGACTGTGTGTGGTTGAGATGCCTTTTGGCTAATTTGGGTATTGGATAGTCTTTTGCCACCACCATCTTCATAGACAATCAGAGCGCATTGGCAATTGTGAGGAACCATGTGTTCCATGCTCCCACAAAGCACATTGAGGTGCATTATCATTATGTTAGGGGGAGGTTCTTTGTTGAGAGATTAGTTTGGCATACATGATAACATTGAAGATCTTTTCACAAAGGCTCTGCCTCGAGAGAACTTTGAAGCTTTCTGCAAAGCTTTGGGCTTAGCTGCTTTTGTGGATTGATCTCTTTCCACATAGCTTGGGACTTCCTTATACATGACTACTAGCCCCTTGTTCACTGCATCACTCCGAGGGGGGATATGTTGATATATTTTGGTAGTGATGTGTGTGAACACACTTAGGACCAATGGGGTAGTTTTTTTCCCTGTTTAGGGGTTTTTTTCCCCAGCTTGTATATATGACTATAACCCTAATGAGTCACTTATCTTTGTACATTCACTTGGTAATACATTCAGTATTGCGTGTGGTGCTCCAAGCTTCTTCTTCTTCATTGTGTTGTTCACATGCTTCCATAGACCTCAAACTCCAACATGTTTTTTTACCAAGAAATTGGCTAAGGAAGAAGTGAAAAGAGGTATGAGTACATCTTTTCCTTCCCATTTAAGGATCATTTTTCCATTGGCCAAGCGTCGCTCTATAAAATTGTCAAATAGACATTCTTATTCGAGTATGACATGTTCTATTAGATCATCATCCTCACAAACTAAAAATTTAACTACTAACTTGGCCTTTCCTACATACACGAGAAGTGTAGCTTCTCCAATGCATGGGGTTTGAGTACATCCTAGTCCTATCAAGTAGGCTTCTACTGGTTGGATTTTGGTCTTCAATGTTAGTACAAGAGACAAACTTATCACATTATCTATGGCACATGTGTCAATAAGGAATTTAACCATAGGTTTAGGAGAGTGCCCTAACTCAGTTAAGTGTGGCCTTCTATCCTTAATTGGATTCACATTAGAATTCACGTGACACATATCCATGGCAACGACTTGTGGTTGAATGAAGAAATCCATGGGTATTTCTCTATGTTTATTTGAACACATATTTTGATCTACTTGCTTCAACAATAACCTTTTCTTACATATATGTTGTAAGGCTTCTTGTTGAGCCTATGCTATGTGTTTTTATTATGTTTTCTATTTGTAGCCATTTGTAATCATCTTAAGGTATCTCCAATGAGGGGTTTGTGCTAGATTTTAACTCTATAGCCACTACGATAATTGGGAAAAACCTCACCTTTTAGTGTGGATACTTGGATGGCTCCACAATGATATACAATGTATCACATAAGGTTCATGCCCTCATTTGTGTATTAGCGTGTTATTTTAGTGTGTACAAAAGTACAAGGTCACCTTCCTATAACTTTGTATCCTTTATATGGGCATCAAAATAAGCTTTTTGTTGCTTCTTATGAGCATAAATGCCCATAATAGCCTTGAGGTGCATCTTTTAAAGTGCATCACACAAGACTTTGTGTTTTATATATACCAGATTAAAAGGGTTACCTCCTACTGCAGCCTTGTATGCAACACGATAAGCCCAAAATCCATGGTGCAATTTCTTATCCCAATCTAAGCATTTGGTGCATAAGTGTTTGCTGGAACTCTTAGCTTAGCCATTCACTTGACGATGATACATAGCTAACTTCTTGTGATAACCAAAAACTCCTTCAATTTAGCCTCTAAGACTTCATTGACAAAATGAGTATCTCAATCCCTAATTATCTCAATGGGGAGGCCGAATCTTATAAATTTTTCTCAAATAACAACTTTGTATTTGTTTGAGCATCATCTCTTGTTGTGGCATGCGCCTCTTCTAACTTAATATGATAACTTGTCACTACTATTATGTAATCAGCATGAGATCCTTCAGGAGGTGGGCTATTATGGCCAATAAAGTCTATTCCCCATTTTCGAAATGCACATCCTACCATCATTGGACTAAGAGGCATCTCATCTTCAGTGAATGGGTACTTTGATCTTTGGAATGTATCACACCTGCTCACAATTTTCTGAGCATCCATACATAACATGGACCATCACAAACCAGCAAATATAATCAAAGGTATAGGAAGTTATCCTTGCCTCACTTATACAAGATATTGCCAACAAGAGCCTAATTGCAACTCGATTCTTGTAAATCTCGTTGTTTAGTGTCACATAATCCTAGTAGGAGCTGGTTGAACCACGCCTTAAGAGAGAGGGTTAGGAAGTACTCCTCAACCATGGCTTTTGGGGCAAGTGTTTAGCCCATCTTACTCCTAACCAGGAGGTTGTGAGTTCAATTCCCAACATTGGTATCAGAGCCTAGTTGAGAGATTGGGCTTGGTAGACGGTGGTGCATCTCAGGGTACATCCTGTTAGATTACACTTGTCATGGTAGATCTTGTCAGGGTACATCCAAACAAGGTACATCCGTGGGCACTTGGAAGAAGCACTTATCCATGGTGAATGTGAAACTATTCTTAAATGAAGGTGTCTGGGCATTTGGGCACTAGAGAGAGGTGGGCTTGTCATGGTACATCCGTGGGCACTTGGAAGAAGCACTTATCCATGGTGAATGTGAAACTAGTCTTAAATGAAGGTGTCTGGGCATTCGAGCACCAGAGAGAGGTGGGTTGGATAAGTCCAAAATAGGTCCATGTGCTGGATTTTGAGGTTGGTGGAAGCACTCATGCATGGAAAGTGGGTCCAAGAGATTCAAAAGGGTCCACAAGTGCGCATTGAGGGCAATGTTCAGTCTAAGGGGGGAGGAATGTCACATAATCCTAGTAGGAGATGGTTGAACCATGCCTTAAGAGAGAGGATTAGGAAGTAATCCTAAACCATGGCTTTTGGGGCAAGTGGTTAGCCCATCGTACTCCTAACCAGGAGCTTGTGAGTTCGATTCCCAACATTTAGGTATGTTCAAGGATGTACCATATTTTAAAAAGATGAGAATTTTTCCTTGCTCCATGAAGGACATGGAAATACATAGTACAAATTAGCATGCTCTATTGTGGGAATTATTTGGGAGGTGGAACAAGCATTGGCAAAATCATGTACTATGAATTACATGTGTGGTTAATGTATGCTATTTCTTTGCATATTTTGCAAATTTCTTTATCTGGGAAGATGCTTACCAAAAGCATCTATATGAGCCTCAACTACTTATGTCAAATGCTCATCTTCTAACATGCAGTAGGAAATTACTCCATTGGCATCTTGATGATATAAGTGACTAGTGGTGATGTGGAAGTTATTTTCATTCATTGTCTCTTCTTTAGTGAAGTACACATAAGGGCGGACTAACCCAAAAGATAAGACGTGTATTGTTGGTTCAATCCATTTTGGTGCCATTCAGCATTGAACATGTGTACTACTTTTTTTTACTACTACCTCGAAATCATATTCCATAAGTAGAAGGAACCACCTTACTAACCTGCCCATAGCACAAGGCTTATTGACGAGGTATAATAACACCCGATGCTCTACAAAGATCTTCATTTATGTGCCAACAACTAGTGTTTTAACATCTTTACTATATAAACCATGCCTAGGACTTGTCATAAAATAGTCATGTAATTTCTCTCACCACGGATGAGTTTTCTACTTGCATATGCTATTGGGAAGTCCACGTTGCCCTCATTAGCAAGTTTTGCTAAGATGCAACCAATTGCAAAATTAGATGCATCTACATGGATGTGCAATGGTTCGTTCAAATCTAGAGCTTTTGAAATTGCTATTGATATGATACATCTTTTGAGTTCTTGGAAAGCGTTTTCACACTTTTTTATCCACTCAAAATTCTTTAAAAGCCCATACATCAGCTTAGCAATGATTGCATACATATTGTAGACTTATTTTGTGTTCCATGGTCTAAGTAGCATTGTGATTTCTCCTACTTTTTCTTCATCCATTGAGATGCCATTCTTAGAGATAAGTCCCCAAGGATTTTACCTTGGAAAACCATGAGAACACATTTTTTAAGATTCAAGCACACTTTATACAAGTGACGCTTAAAATCCTCCTCAGATCCAGACCATGTTCATTACATTTATTTGAATATGCACACAATTTATTTAATTATCCTTTGAGGAATTTTCTAAGGAATTCCTTGAAGATATGGCATATTAGCCTTTGAAATGTGGCAAGGCATTGGTTAACCCAAAAGGCATTACTCAAAAAGCAAATATGCCCCATTCAGTTGCAAAGGTGATCTTGTGTTGATCCTCTAATGCAATAGGCACTCGATTATAGCCAGAGAAACCTTGTAAGAAGTCATAAACTTCATGAAGAGATACCCTTTCTAGCAATGGGTCTACTATTGGCGATGGATAACTATCCCTTATAGCGGGTGCATTCAACTTTTTGAGATTAATACAGACTCAAATTTTTCCATTTTTTTTAGGACAAACACTATAGCTAAGACCATTTTGGATCAATTTCATAAATGAAACTAGCTACCAATAATTTTTCAATCTTTTTTTTTTTTAGAAGGTAAGATCTCATTGTAGGTGTATGGTCTCTATTTAGAAAATTGTGCATATGGTGTTATTGGGATGCAATGTGCATATATGTTTGGATCAACGCCTTTTAAGTCCTTATATACCCAGACAAAGACATCCCAATAGTCTTGCAAGACCTGTATGAGATCCTCTTCCTCATAGCTTGATAAATCATTTGCAACATAAGAGCATATTTCTTCATTATCCTCCATTGTTATGACCAATTTCTTTGTGCTCTCTTTGTTTTAATAACTCTCTCCCATTTGGTTTCCCCTCTTAGGAATCGAATCAACTAATTTGCATTCCTCCATTTGGTATTTCTTGACGTGCTTGGAAACTTCAAAATTAGCAAACTTTGTTGACTTAGATCTAAGAACGCTAGCTTTTTCATTCTTATTCTCCTTTTCATGGAGTTGGAATATAGCATGTGTAGGCTCATGCATGTTAGAGACATCAGTTACGGTGCCCATATCCATCACAATGATGTGTCAATGTTTGCGCATTTATGCCTACCTTGATGGCTCTTAGAATGTGTGGCCACCCGAAAGGATCAAATTCATCCTTTCTTAAATTAGAGGTGGATATATAATCTGGATCCTCAATCAATATTTTTGGTGGTCAACTTGGCTCTACTTTTCTTGCTTCACACAACCAAAGACCTATGTCTTCGTGCATCCAGGATGGCTGAATCGAACTTGTGCTCTTTATAGAGCTCTTGTCCTCATCATTGTAAATTGTTGTTGTGGAATAACTAAAAAATCTACTAGCAAATCTACCTAGTAAGTGAGTTCAATCATCTAGACCACCAAGGGTAAGACAAAAAATCTATCCACCCATCCTAATCTATCCATATATATACATGTAGACCAAGGGGTGCATGCCCTTGGGTTTTTCCAAGTGTGTAGCCAAGTTTCCCTCATGTGGACACTTTCCCAAGGGTCATCAGATGCCTTATGATTTCCCAAGGTCTACCACATACTTTCTAAATCAAATGGGGATTCTTCTCTCACATGACACTTAGAGAAACTTCTCCCAAGATTAAGGTGCCCACACCTTAGGATAAATCAAGCCTAAACCTTTCACAACTATTCAATTGGGAGCTCATATGAATAAATATCCGAAGGGTTAAAACAAAAGGTTCCACCCAAAGGTTCAAGCATGTTCCAAGGGTAAATGAAGAGCTAAACCAAGGTTAATATAAATCATATTCTAACCTTTAGAATCCATATATTTAGCCTCCCATACCCATGAGTTATACAACATTCTTACCCTTTAAAAGCATTTTCGTTCAGAAAAATGAGTAGAAGTATCATATGTGGAGTATTCCCCCATGCATTGTGCTCTATACTCTGAGCATCATCACCTCTCTCTTTAGATTCATTTCTTATAATCAAATAAGGGCTACTAAATTCCTCAATCTAAAAGGAAAGGAATTAAAATGCATGCCAAAATCACTTTCCCACAGTCCAATTGAATGTGCATGCATGCCTCGTACCTATGGACTAGTGAAATGGGTGAACCTTCCTAGTGTTCTTAGCTTAAGTTTTTCCCTTTGTCACTTTTACAAACCTTGAGCTCCATGAAATCTTACATTTTTGTATGCTTTGTAACTTCCTATAAATGTATAAATTTTTAGGAGTATTGGAAGTCCTACCTCTAGCTTGAAAGGGCCAAAAAATAGATTCATTCCGCACTTTCACTAGAAAGGAGATGAATTTTATACGTTCTATACTTGACTTATCCCTTTCAAATATAAATGTATTTAATTTGTAATTGGTGGGACTTGACAAAGAGTATGGGCTTGGTAAAGTGGATCTACTAAGTCCCTACCTAAACATGATCAAAAAATGAGGAGAAAATATTATCTACTTATTCCTTGGAAGCTTAGGTGGACTTATATCAATCATTAATTTTTTTTTCAAACATAATTTTCAGGCATTCTGGGTGATAGATAGTATACCCAAGATTTGAAAGTTCATTTCCTTCTAAATGGATCCTTGTCTTGACCATCCTTGATTTTCCCTACCTTGTTCTTGCATGGTTTAACCTTTTTGAAAAATCTTTGACTTTCAAGAGTTCCTCGATCCAAAGACTAAAATTGTGTTTTTAAGAATTGGAATCACTTGGTAGACCACTATTATAGCTCTCTACGTGTTGTATAACTATGGGTCAAAGTGGCCAAAGAATTCTCGAGATGGAGTGTCATCTGTAAAATGATATTTTATTTAGTCTTGCCAAGAATCAGACGGATTGTCATCTGTAAAATGATATTTTATTTAGTCTTGCCCAAGCACCTCAGTGGGCCCGTGTCGACTCTAGATCAGAATGATGGAAGCCTCTAGGACCTACTGTCAGCGATAGTAGAGCGTGAGAACAGAGCCTGTACATCAGCACTTGTGAGCTGCCCATACTCAAAAGATAAGAATCGACTTCAGCCTCCTATGAAGGCATATGACAAGGGAATTTTTGGGAATGTGGGATAATTCTCGTCTTTTCTCAGCCCATGTGCATTTTGAGGAGGGCTTCATAGTTTTTTTTTTCTTGATGCATAGTGAAGTAGTTCACGAATGAAGCTTTTCCAAAGTTCCAATGAAGTACTTTTGAAGTTCATTGTCATCAACAAGGAACTAACCAAGCCCCTTACACATATAAAGTGATGGAGAACATCAAGAGAAGACTTTTCTCTTCATGAAACATTAATATGGATCTACCTCATGGAGCACATGAGGAAGGGACATGAAGGAGCAAGGGGGACACATCAACTTTTGGAGAAGCTACAAGCAAAGGATTGGCCCTCCCCTAAACACGAAGGAAGGATGAAGGTTCCTATAAAGCTAAGTACTTTTTAAATTTATGTTTATATTTGTTTGCCTTATTTTTCAGTATCTTTGCATATATACATAGTTGAAGCACAATTTAGGACTTCTATTGATGGTTAGAGTCCACATGCAAAGAAAGGGTATTTTTAGAGTTCAAGAGGCAAACATTCATGGTTTGAAGGGAAATCTAGCACCTTAAGCATTTACATGCATTTTTGCAAGGGATATTAAGAATGTATGTGCATTAGCATGATGGTGCATCGTAGAGAAGCACATGTTTGTGCACGAAAAGGGAGCACAAGATTATGAAAGGCATCGATGTTAAGTATGCTTGAGGCTACGGATTACTCGAATAATTCATGGCATGCATGATATGTAATGAATGTATGCAAACACATGTATTTAAGTGAATAAAATTCACTCTTTTGTTTTTGAAAAGTTATGAAGCCAAGTAAGTAACCATGGTCATCAGTGGAGGGTTTACTTCTTTACAGAAGCAAGGCAATTGGAAAGGAATGAAGCCAAAGTACTCGCAAAATCATGTTAATTAGATTTTCCAAAATAAGTACTTAGTAATGTCTTTCCAAAAGGGATACTAATGTATCACATATTTAATGTTATGATCACATTAAGTATGACTTTCCTACCAATGAAGTAAACCTAAGGAGGAAAAGCCCTTAGTAAGTCAATGGCAAGGCGAAAATGAATTGAAGAATACCTGAATACATCTAAGTTATTTAATAACTTAGAAAATCTCAAGGTTTTTGAGGCACACTCTATTAGAGAACCTAGAATTTTCAATTCTAACTCTAAGTATAATAGATACTTAAAGATGGTTCCAAAACAAGCTTCTGATGAGATATCTTGAGAAGATGGCACTTGAATACATCAAATGTCAGACATAGATGTTATCTCTAGAAAGTTTTTATAGGGTATATTCTTACACTACTTCATAAAACCTACAATACTCCTCTAAGTTTAAGACATACTTAGAGATAGTTAATTGAAAAAGCTTCTAAAAGAGTTCTTCATGACATATCCTAAATAGGATGACACTCTAGAATGGTTTCAAGAGTCTCACAATTTAAAGCTCTATTAAGTTGATGCCATCAAAGACATTGATGGAAACCATTTATGAGCAAAGATCACTTTTACCAACATGAATGGTGAAAAGTATTCAAGGCATCATGAAAATTGAAAGCTCTCTCCTTTTGGAAAAATTTCCAATTTAATTGAAGACTTCATTAATTCAATAGATTTGCATCTCAGGAAAGTCAAGTAAGGTTTTCTTTAGCAGATGCAACGGTTCTTAATGGAAGGAACTTAAAGTTCTATAGGTACAATGATGAAATGGAAATATTTTTCTTATTTTGTAGTACCTTCAAACCCCTTATGCTTTGATTAGCATTGAAAATTAAAACCACCTCTCCTAACACACATAGGCATGAACACTGCATTGTTATGAAACATGAGAACTCATGAGCATTCTCATAAAGTCATGAGGAACTTAGGATAGGTGGTCGCTAAGCTACCTCTAGAAGATGATCTAAAAGATACCAAAAATAGAACTCCTTTCTAGCAAATCTTCAGGTTCTACACAAGTATAAGATTGCTTGAATAGTCCAATATTGGGAGGAAGCATAGTATTGACTCCTTAGTTGTGAATGAAGCCATAGATTTCATAGTTTTCGAGGAGAAAAATTCTTCAAAAGGGGGAAAGAAAAGTACCAAACTTTTCAAGCATTGGTACGATTAATTTCACAAATAAAAACTTGGAATATAGGTGATGAGATAAAAGAACATCTTTTTATAAGATGTTTGGCAAACAATGAGTTGCTCAAAAAGCAACTTGATGGCATGCTAAATTTAGAATTGGGATCCCAACAATATCACAAATGATTTTGAAAAAAAGGTGGTTGTAAACCACGAGCTCGGATAAAGCATGCCAAATTTGATACTTCTCTAAAGGGAAGTAAGAAGGAGAGAATATACAAAGTATGCAGTCTGCAACTTTGATAAATGATACTTAAGTCTCGAGAAGGTGAAACTTGTATTCACCTATTCTTAAAGGGATTTCAAGAGAAACCCAAAAGCATTAGAAGATGCTTAGACTTAAGTAGTAAATGAGATTCCTAGAAAACCCTAGGGTAGCTTTTTGAAAGTGGATAGATTAAGGAATCTAAAGGGCAAGAATAATCTCTTGTCACTTCAAGATAGTTAAGGAAAAACTAACTAGATCTTGAATACAATTCAGGACACTTGGAATCATGAAAAGGATGGATATTTATTCCGTCAGGATGGATGTTTATTTCATCAAAAGGTTTATAGCTTCCAATATAAGTTTAGGGATAATTAAGATCATAGAGAGATCTTATGTTGGAAGCCCTAGTTACCTAAGCAAAATAGAAAACTCAGAAGTAATTCCTTGACTTCAGATTCTTGCAAGAAGAATCTAAGTAAAGGATACTCCATAGTTAGATTAAGCTTCTAGACTTTAAGATAAATATCACCTACACATCAGTGTTGGATATAAAGTATGGTGGTATGGGACACTATACTTTATATTCACATTAATGTAGGAATGATGGTATGGGACATCAAACCTTGATATGATAGGTATCTTTTAGTCTTGGGCTCATGAGTTGGAGTGAAATTCCACCCCAAGGAAAATTGAAACTTCATGGATAAAAAATGAAGTACAGAATGGTCAAGAATATGACCATGAAGCACTTCAAATATCAAGTAATTGAGAAAGTTTGAAGATCATGAAGTGAAATCACTTTCTAGATCTTCATAAAGATTTACAATAAGACTAATGTAGTCTTGTTAAAGATTTTGTAATTTCTTTATCAGAAATGCTACATGGATTTCTAGAGAAAGAACTTGGAAAGATCCTTTTAAGAAAGGTAAGTTCAATTGAGTCAATCTAGGATAAAACACTTAATTGACAAATACACTAAGTGATTCAATACCTTGACTCAAGTTTATACCTTTTTGTATGAAGGTGTACCGAGAGGTATTAAAAAAGGATTGACTTAGTTATCTACATAATTGAAGTTAGACTAAGTTAGTCCAAAACATCTTGTTGATAGTACAATGAGTTAATCAGTCTCCTAAAGTAAGAGATTTATATTAGACTTGGTAGTCCAGTCTATAGGAGTCTCAAGAGATTGAAAAAGGGCTAGCTTCTTAATTAAGATATTCGAAGCATCATAGTAAAGTTGAACATCATCAAAACAATGGCTCGAGACACCGATGTTTTATACCACTAAAGTTTGGTAGATGGATGATGGTTTAACTTTACCCAAAGGATCTTCTTGAGAATTTAGATTCAATCTCATAAGATAGAAACAATGCTTCAAACCATTAGCTGGATTAAATCCTTAAAGTTTTGAGTCTTATCTGATTTGACTCAAATCATTTTAGTGTTTCAGAAGTTGAATCAGTTACATCGAGTTCTGGTTCTTCCTTCTCCCTTTTCCAAACCTTGGATTTGACTTGAAAGAAGTCTTCAAAGTCACTCATAGATCAGGTTTAGCTAGATGGAATGGATAACCAAATTAAACATCAACAGATAGATGTTTTATATAACCCCTTCAATTTCATAAGACAATTAAGTTTAAGAGAATTCATTCATCCATTTAATGTTGCTTTAAGATCAATGGATGAAGAATCTAAAAAATTCTCTTAAAAGAGTTTGAAGTAAACTCTTAGGAATCGCTTATAGATTTTTAAAGTTCCAAACAAGTCAAGGCTTTAGTCTTAGGAAAATCATTTTGAGGTTGGATGCCCAAAGAATGGAATCACTTATTTCCTACATTCTACCTTGACTCTAAAGTACAATAGGACATGGTAGTTCTGTAATTGGAAAAGGAATCGGTAGATGTTGGTTAAGAAGTAGAAGATAGTCAAAACATCTTATTTAGATGTTTTGGTCAACCTCAATTTAAGGAGACTTCTCAAAGCCTTGAACTAGTAAGAGATCCATCTATTTTGCTAGGTCCACACCCAAGTGGTGCATAGAAATGGATTTGCATAGTAAAATAGTTGGAGACTGTTATAATCCACCTACTTCATATGTTTGTACTATTGGATGTGGGAGTCTGCACATACAGAAACATTGAATTAGGCACGGATGTTTCAATCCATCCTTATCATTCTATCCATAATTAGCACTTGATTTAATGTTTCATGTGCAAACTTAATTAATATGAGAATAATTGGGAAGGGATTTGCCCACAAGTGGATTCCCTTCTTTTCAGATCCATAATCCCCTTCTGATAAAGAGGTGAATCAGAGAGATGAAAAAAACCATGATCTATGGGAATGATCATGGGGCACGGGGGAATACTCCATATAATATACCTACAAACATTTTCGAGGACAAAAATGTTAAAGGGGGGAAGAATCTTGTATAACTATGGGTCAAAGTGGCCAAAGACATGGGTTTTGAGGGTCCAAAACCACTAGGAGAACCCTTGGATTCTATTGGGAAACCCTTGGGAAAGTGTCTCCAAGAGTGTGGTTTGAACCCTTAAGTTACTTGGATTTATTTACTCCCAATTGAAGGGTTTTGACCCTTAGGATTGATATTTCCTAAGGGTATGGTATCCAACCCTTAGGGATGCCTCTCAAGCCTTGACACTTGTACGTACAAGCTTGGGAGAAATCCTTTTAGAATCCATGTGAAGGCCATGTGATTCCATGTGATTTCCAAGGTTAGAAGGCCTTGGATTAGTATCCATGTGGAGAGGACACTTGGCAAGCTCTCCTCACATTTCCTCCCTTTGCCTTGAGGTATTTATATGGGTGGAGTTGGTTGGGTGGATATGTGCATCTCTCGCCCCTTGTGGGTTTGATTTGACTTAGAATGTTTACATTGGTCTCTCCTAGAATAGTTTTGTTGTTCATATAACACTACCCAATTTCCTTGTTTATCTTAGCTAAGCAGATTCTTTCAAAGAGTGCTAGTACTTAAATATCTTGAACCAAATTTGGTTCATACTATTGCTATATTTAGGTAGTGATATGTGTGAACACACTAGGACTATCGGGGCACTTTTTTCCCTCTTTAGGAGGTTTTTTTCTAGGGCTTCTATATATGACTATAGCCCTAATGGGTTACTTATCTTTGTACATTCTAGTGGTAATGCATTGTGTGTTGTGCTCCAAGCTTCTTCTTCTTCCTTGTGTTGCTCGCGTGCTTTTTGTAGATATCTAACTCCAACAATTGGTATCAGAGTAGGTCATTGCTTCATCTAGGGCATTGTCGACACCCCTCCGATTGTAGTCTCAGAATCGCACAAAATTTGGTGAGCATACTCAAGGTGACTAGAAGATCAAAACAGCTTTGTTGTGTGGTGCCAAAATTGTGATCTGAGCCCCTTTCGGCCTCTGAATGTACTATCATAGTGCTTGTGCAGGCTACTTTGTCTTATTTTGTGCCAAAGATATATTAGGTTTCGGTTTGCTAGTATATGCATCTCAAAGTCTGCTGTAGGTCTAGTAGAACTCTCCGGGGTAGTTCTGTCCAACTTTTTTAGATAAAGTCATTTTTTGCATCAAGGTATTCTAGTGAGTGGCCATGGCTGAAAGCAGTGATGTATTCCGTATGTTGGCTATTGAGGATAAGTTAGACAATACCAATTACCCATTGTGGGCTTATATGATGTGATATGTATTGGTTGCAAAAGGACTATGGAACATTCTACAAGGTGTTGAAAAATGTCCAGTTACACTTGCAAATATAGGTATTGAAGCTAATGTAGATGGTGTTGAAGATGCTGATATTCTTCAAATTCTTGTTCGTGCTTCAGTTTCTGCTCCAGTTACTGCAGAGCAAATTCATTGGGATGGCAGAGATGCTCAAACACATGCATTGATAGCCTTGTTTATCAAATGTGCCATTATTCCTCACATTCGCTCTTGTAGAATAGCTAAGGATGCTTGGGATACACTTACCACATTGTACCAGGCTAGGAATGAGGATCGTGTTGCTTAACTCCAAAAATAGTTGGAGAGTGAGCATATGAATGAATGTGATTCTGTGGACGATTTTCTAACAAAGATCAAAGACTTGAAGGAACAATTGATTTCTGCTGATGAAGTTATACCAAATAGCTCACTTGTGCAGACTATTCTGAATGGACTTCCTGATTCATATCAGAGTTTTGCTTATACTCTTTGTTTGATGATGAAAGGCAATCCAAATGACTTGTCATTTGAAAAGTTAGTCTCTGTTCTTTTGGAGGAAGATTAGTCTAGGCAAAACAGGTCCATTATGCCTGTTGCAGATTAAGCTTTCTTGGCTAGTCAGAAGGGAAAAGGTAAATGGAGCTCATCTACTAGTAAGCAGAAATCCTACTAGTAAGCAGAAATCAGTAAATGCTGCACATTTGAAGAAGGAAGACAAAGATGAGAAGAAATTAGAAAAGCAGAAATTCTTTTGTAAGTATTGTAAAGGAAACGATCATGTCATAAAGAACTATCCAAAACTAGCTACAAAAGAGGCAAATAAAAAAGAGGCTGGAATGGTTGTTGCAGAGGCCTCAACACCAAAAATAGAGTCTGCTAATCTTGTGCATAATGAAGAATGGGTGTTTACTATTGTTTGCAGTTTTGACCCATCTTCTCCTCAACAGTCTATGTCTACAGTAGACTCAAACGTTTTGATACTTTGATAGTGGGGCAACCAAACATATTACCTTGTAGCACAGTTTCTTCACTTCACTCAAGCCTGCCCCTATAGGGAATACTATCACATGCACCAACAACTTCTCTTATCCTGTCATGGGAGTTGGTAAGATCATTTTGACTATAGCTGATGGTAGTTCTTTCACTTTGTCAGATGCTTTATTTGTGCCAAGCATCAAGAAAAATCTATTATCAGATTTTGCATTAGCCAAGATTGTCTTGGTTGTAAAATTTATTGATGATGGATGTACAGTTCATGATCTATCAAATGGTGACATGATTATTGCATTTGGCATTTTATGTCGTGGGCTGTATAAGCTCATAGACTATGAAAAATCTATGAATAATTTAGCATGTGCAGTACATGATTCTCAAGCTATGTTAGATGCAAAGCTTTGGCATGCATGCTTTGGTCATCTGAATTTTGCTAATTTGCTATGCCTATAGAGATCTGAAATGGTGTCCTCTTTGCCCAACCTTGAGGCACCCCGAAAACATGTCTGTGAAGGCTGTATTTTGGGCAAAATGTAGCATTCCTCCTTTCCAAAAGATGGTTCAGTTTGAGCTACTCAGAAATTGCAGCTTCTTCACAATGATCTCTGTGGTCCTATGTAGACACCCTCTTTTGGAAATTATCTTTACTTTGTGACTTTCATTGATGATTTTTTCAGGCATGCATGGGTATATCCATTGAAAGCAAAGTCCAAAGTTTTTATGTGCTTCAAACAGCTTTTGGTTTTGGCTGAAAATGTGTCAGCATGTAAAATGGGCACCCTTTGTTCTAATAAAGGGGGGAGGGGGATATATGTCTTATGAATTTAATGCATTTATGGCTGAACATGGGATAAAACATCAGTGTACAGTGTCGTATACACCTCAATAGAATGGAGTTGTTGAATGGAAGAACAGGTCACTCATTGAGATGGCGAGGTGTATTGTCAAGAGTTAAGCTTTACCACATAGTTTCTGGCTTGAGGGTGTCATGTGTGCAGCATATGTACTTAACAGGTGTCCCACTAAAGCACTACAGCCGATCACTCCATATGAGGCTTGGCATGGTTGCAAGCAATTTGTTGCTCATCTGTGTGTTTTTTTGGTTGTCTGGCATATGCATTAGTGCCTGAACAACATCACAAGAAATTGGATGATAAAGCATTAAAATGTATTTTTGTTGGGTACAGTTCTGAAAGCAAAGGCTATTGTCTACATCATCCATAGACTAATCTCATTTTGGTTAGTCGTGATGTTTTTGTGGAAGATGCTATTCATCATTTACTTTCATGTACAAAGGAGACTTCTGTTAGCTCCAAAGACATGTATGATACTTTGCTTCCTCTTTTTATAGGTGGACACTCTAGTTCTAGTCCTATTGAGGCAACTTCTCAACCTTTAGAGGTTTCATGTGATGACGCATATTCGCATGATGCACTTGTTGATGAGAGAGCTGATATTGAGGAGGAAAAAACTATGACAAATTGGCTAGTGCAAACTTTGTGTGACAACAAATTAAATGCATCTCTATCATACCATATTTGCTTGGGCTTTCATAGTGCCTCTATTGCATCAGATTGCTATGGTATGGCCACCTCTAATCTTTGTGATGAGACTGAGCCCGTTTCATTTGATGAAGCACAAAATTCTGAACATTGGATGGCTGCAGTGCAATTTGAATACGATGCTATCATGGAAAATGGTACTTCGTCTTTAGGTGACTTGCCTCTTGGAAAGAAGGCCATTGGCACTAAATCGGTATACAAGCTGAAGCATAAACCTGATGGAATTGTTGACAATATAAGGCTAGGCCTGTTGCAAAGGGTTATGCACAGGAAAGAGGCATTGATTTTGATGAAACCTTTGCACCTACTTGTCGAATGACTACTGTTTGTAGCATCTATGCACTTGCAGATTATCATGGTTGGAATGTACATCAGTTGGACATTAAAACAAAATTTTTTTATGGTGACTTGCATGAAGAAGTGTATGTTTTTCATCCCCATGGCTTTGTGCAGAAAGGGCATGAAAACCGGATGTGCAGGTTAAAGAAGGCATTATATGGTTTAAAGCAAACACCACGTGCTTGGTATGAAAAGATACATGCCTATCTAATTGCACATGGTTTTGAGAATAGTCCAATTGAAAGCTTCTTATATGTTAAGCGTGCTAATGATGTGCTTCTGATCATTGTTGTGTATGTTGATGACGTGTTGTTCACTGGTCCTCATGAGAAGCATATTGCTGATTTCAAGGCTGATTTCCATGCCTCATTTGAGATGTCTAATTTGGGGCATTTGCATCATTATTTGGGCATTCAGTTTATGCACATTGATGGTAGAATAGCTTTGTGTCAAACAAATTATATTGACACATTATTGCAACATTTTGGCCTTGAAGTCTGTGAACCTATTGCCACTCCTATAGAGACACGTTTATAATTGAGTCTTCATGATGTTGGAGATGCATTTGATGACGTTCTCTATCAGCACGATGTTGGATGCTTGATTTACTTATGCATTACTTGGCCAGATATTCAGTTTGCTATCTCACAGATGAGCAGGTTTATGCATTGCATAGGTGTCAAGCATTGGCAGGCGGTTAAGCACATCTTTTGCTACTTGAGTGGTACCCATCTACTTGGGTGGTTTTATCACAAGGGAGGATCACTAATGCCAGATTTGCATGCTTTTTCTAACTCTGATTGGGCTAATTGCTATGACACTGGACTGTCCACTAGTGGTTTTTGCTTCATACTTGGTAGCTCATGCATATCTTGGTTGAGCGAGAAGAAACCTACTGTAGCCACTTCTAGTTGTGAGGCTAAGTATAGGGTAGCTTTCACAGTGAGTATTTAGTGTGTGTGGCTCAGATGCCTTATGGCTCATTTGGGTGTTGGTCGGTCTTCTACCACTACCATCTTCACTGATAGTCAGAGCGCATTGGCAGTTGCGAGGAGCCCTGTGTTCCATGCTCGCACTAAGCACATTGAGGTGCATTATCATTATGTCAAGGAGAAGTTCTCTGTTGGAGAGATCAACTTGGCATATGTGCCCATGCAGGAGAACATTGCGAACCTTTTCATGAAGGCTTTGTCTAGGGAGAAGTTTAAAGCTTTCCGCAAAGCTTTGGGCTTACTTCCTTTTGTGGATTGATTCCACATAGCTTGGCACTTCCTTATACATGAATGCCAACTCCTTGTTCACCGCATCAATCCTAGGGGGGTTTAGGTAGTGGTGTGTGAACACACTAGGACCGTTGGGGCACTTTTTTTCCTCTTTAGGAGGTTTTTTTCCCCTAGCTTATATATACACCTATAGGCCTAATGGGTTACTTATCTTTGTACATTTTAGTGGTAATACATTCATTATTGTGTGTTGTGCTCCAAGCTTCTTCTTCTTTGTTGTGTTGTTTGCATGCTTCCATAGATATCTAGCTCCAACACACACCATAGATAGTTAAATACACTAACCTTAAAGGTCACCAATGCTTTGTGAGAGGAAAAAATCATTTCTTACTTAACAAATTCCTTCAAATCCTCAAAATATTTTTTTTTCAAAAGGAATTTTGGCCTAGGCCTACTCTTCTGGACTTTAATTAAAGAAAAAGAAAGAACAAGTTACAGGTGAATGGGACAAGTGCCCTTGGAACCCCCCAAATCCCCCAAATCAAGGGCAAAACATGCGTCTCTAGAGAGGGTTACAAAGGAGGTTAACAACTCTCTCATGCCCCTCATGCGAGGCCCACTTGGGTTTGAGTTTATTGTTCTCGATGAGAAACACTTTATGACATAAAAGGTGGAGCCCTCCTACAGTTGTAGATTCTTTTACCAAGGAGGAATAGAGACTTCTTGATCAACCACTCCTTTGTGGGGCATCCAAAATTGCAGGTACACTGCTCCCCCCAGATCTTCTAAAGGGTTTCCCCTCTTACAACATTCCACAACAATGCTGAGAATCCAATCACTTTGCCAAGTAGCACTTGCTTCCAGGTGATTTGTGCCTACAATCTCAGAATATTCACAAGGGTCCACCAAAGCAAGAGTGACTTGGGGCAAGTGAAGAAGATGTGACTCAAATCCTCGATGTTGTGGTGGCATCGTTTGCACCACGGAGAGACCCCACAAATTTTGTTAGTCTTTAGGTTGGTCCAAATACCATAGTGGAGAAATTTTCCACATGAGAACCGATTTTTTGATCTTGATGAGGGGATGCCAGATAGACATGAGCTTCAAATTCCATCATAGCCTAGTCCAAGGCAGGCACCACTTCTTGTTAAGCATGATATGATAGTCCATGTTGACCTTAATTTTGGGAATTTTGGACAAGTAATTGCCATTGTGCCACCTAATGCCCTCAGGGCACGACGATCCCACCCAATGAGAATCTGGGTTTTAGAACGTTACCAAATTGTGCATCTGCTCTGCAGGAGAGACCATTCTTTGAAGTTCACTCTTATTTCAGGGTCTATGTCCTCAAATCTGATCCATTAGCAAGTTTCTTGTTTCCACATGTGTTTCTAGTGTCGGAAGCCCTTGTGCCAAAGCCTCTTGCCAATTTGGAGGTTCTAAGAAGCCACCTCTTGATACTCGAGATCGACAACCAAATTGAGTCATATTGTCTAATATCGGCTACCCATTTCCAATCTTCACTGACTCTCACAAATTGTTTGAATTTGTTCCAACTCTTCCACAAGGAGTGCACAAGATTTGATCCTTTAGGGGAAACCGGAACAGGGGAGAATAAAAGGGTAAAGAGGTGCAAGTCCTTTCAACCTGTGAGGCCCACTAATGTAATCATGTTCTTGTTCTTGAAAATGAGCTTGGCCCAAGAAGTCCCGTAGTTACTCCAAGCTCTGATGATCCATTTTGCCACCAATTTGTCAGCCATGTCTTCAATATCCATAATGCCTAGACCCCCACACTCCTTTTGACTGATGCACGTAGATCATTTAATTTTGGGAACCCCCCTTTTGTTGTGATTCCCGGTCCAAAGAAAGTTTCTGCAAATATTTTCCAATTTGCTAAGCCCTTGATCTTTTTGTCTCTAGCAAGAGAGAAAGTAAATGGTGGAGGAGATGAGGAAGGTACTAATTACCATGGCTCGGTCCGCGAGGTTGATGCATGTCCTTCCAATACACTAACTTGTTATCTATCTTGGAGAGGACCCGATTCCATGATTGCTTTGTTGGGACACCAAAGCCCATCGAAATATCAAGTAAGCGGAAAACCTAACCCCTGGGGATAATTTGGGAACCATGGTCAACCAGTAGTTGGGGTGTCAGAACGGTGATGGCACAAAAATCGATTTTGGAGTGGTTGATTTTGGAACTAGAAGCCTCACAGAAAGTGGACAGACATCCCTAGAAGTTCAATGTTGGTTGCATCGTTATGCACAAATGCGTTCATGTCATCAGCAAAAAGCCTCATGATCATCTGACTCTGGTTGTGGGGAAGCGAGAGGCCTTTAATATGGCCCATTTTCTAGTGATGTTTCACGGGACGACTGAGCCCTTCTGTGGAAATAGCAAAGAGCATAAGTGCCTGTGGGCATCCTTACCTTATCGATCATTTTAATTTGATAGCCTTTGATAATTATTCGTTGATATTTATTTGCATCGTTGCATTCCCAGCAAAGCAACGATCATCTTAGTGAATTTTTGACTATAGTCGAGGTCTTTAAGAGATTGTAGGATGAAGTCCCATTCAAGCCTATCGTAGGCTTTGTCGAAGTCGATCTTAAGGAATACTATGACTTGCTCTGCCTCTTCAGCAAACTCAAGACCTTCCCAAATATCAATAATCGCTTCTAGAATAGACCTACCCTTGACGAATCCTTTTTTGTCCTCGCTCAACCACTCCTTCAAGTGATAAGAGATTCTATTGTAAATTACTTTTGCAAGAATCTTGTACCCAGTTTGAAGCATCGTGATTGGGTGCTAGTTTTCAATCATGTTCTTGTTCCCTTTTTTATGGATTAGCTTTATGACACCATTGTTTAGGCATTTGGGAAGGGCTGTCCTCAAAATAATTTAGGCACAATACTTATCAAGCCATCAAGATACCTTCTTTCTAGATCTTCTATCTATTCAACGGAGTTAAATGATTCAAGGTTTATTTGCTTTTAGTTCCAAGGTCTTACAAGAAAAGATACCTCTTTCTTGGAATCATATCCCACACACTTCTAGGAACTTGGTGACCATTCTTTAATCACTTGTTCTCGCCATCCAAGGATTCAAAGAATGATTTTTAATTCTATCATTAAAATAGGCTTGCTTTGTCACTTAAATAGGCTTGCTTTTAACAAACTTCTCACTTTTGGAATTTAACTCAAAAAAAGTCCTAAAATTTTATCCTCTTATTTATCCAAATCTAGTATATACTCTAAAGTTGAATATTCATTGTATATAAGAGAATGCATCTTATTTACGAGGATAATGGATATCCTTGTCTATATTAAATATCCTCTTGTTCCATTTATCATCTTCTAAATACAACCAAGTGTATTCAAGTAGTTCAAGTAGGTACATCTTTTCACCTTTTGATGAACCTAAGACCTTAATCTCTATGGTCTTATGGTTAAGGCTTATCTCGATGTTTCCTATTGGATATTGAGTCTATTTACTCTCTGGCATTGGGGGAAATTCTCAAGGGGACTCAGTTCCCATTGTCCCATACTAGTGAGTTCTTTCTCCAATCGATAAACTATATCCTTTATCTTTCCACCTTCTTCATCCTCCTAGTGCTTTCTGATAATTTCCTATGATTTTGAATTCCCTCTTTGAATCCTTTGGCACCTTATACATGAGAGCAAGGACCAACATGTCTAATACCAATTAATCTTATATCTTAAAGATTTCTTTTGGTCAATCATTAATGATTTATCAAACTAGAAAAGGTTTGATCCCCTTGACTCCTTTACTTTCAATACAGAGTTAATGAATGCATCTTTTTCTCTTCAAAGTGTCATATCAATGATACCTTTCTTCCTCCCTTTAAAAGTTTTCATACCCAAAAACTGTAGGATTTTGGAAAATTAATGCTCAATTATTTCCTAAACCCGATTGGAGCTTCATTAATGCTTAGTCCGACTAAACAAGTAATTGAATATCTTTAAATCTAGTGTCCCATACTAGCGAATTCCACTTTAGTGATAGTGTAAGCCTAATCATCTCATACCATCCAGTTTACACTCTCATCCTAGTGTAAATAACTTTAGCTTTTACTCTTATGATTTTTCATGGGAAAAAAAAATTTTCTCTAGGTCTAATCAAGTGATTATATCAATAAGTTTTTATTCTTACCAAGTGTTCTCTATACTTGAGAAGACTTTGTCTTTGTTTTAATCTTCATTAAAATATTTCTTTTCTTGGATGTAATCAAAGAATCTTTTCTATGTCATTAGATAACAGAGCTAGTATTCTCACACAAGATAATTGTTTTAATCTTCATTAAAATATTTCTTTTCTTGGATGTAATCAAAGAATCTTTTCTATGTCATTAGATAACAGAGCTAGTATTCTCACACAAGATAATATCTCTTGACATAGCTAGGCATCGATCACAAAGGAAATAGTCATGTGCCCATCATTCACTTAGCCAAACGTTCATATCTTTAACCATGTTTTAAATTGTTGCTCTCTCATAGGGAATATTCTACAGTAGTTATATTTAGAGTATTTTTTCATCTCTTAAGTTATCCTCTTCTCTAAATATGCATGAATGAGTTACAACTCTTCATTCATGAAGCAACTCTCTTTTGAAGCTCCAAATGGATCATACTTCTTATAAAAATGGGAGAATCTTATTGGGAAATAAATGATTCTCTTCAAAAAGATGATATGGTTTAATCATCTCGTGATCCTACTTTGTTACTTTATGCTATTTTCTTTCCCCACTGGTTGATCATTGTCCTTAATGATCAAGGCTTTGAACCTCCTAGTGCATTTGAATTTTGAGACATCTTTCCTAATTATGAAAGATTTATTTTAGTCCAACCGAATACTATGTGCAAGGTTTCCTATAGTCTTTAGTCTCTCTTTTGGATGACTTTTAATCCAAATTATCATTGCCACTAACTTATAGTCAATAAGAAGAGAAAAATTTGACTTAAGGCTTCAGTCCTTTCACCTTGCTAATCAAGCATGCCATGGGTTTTATGGAACTTGAGAATAACAATTGATTTCTGCTGATGAGGTTATACCAGATAGCTCACTTGTGCAGACCGTTCTGAATGGTCTTCCTGACTCATATCAGAGTTTTGCTTCTACTCTTCGGTTGATGATGAAAGGCAATCCGAATGCCTTATCATTTGAGGAGTTAGTCTCTGTTCTGTTGCAAGAAGATTAGTCCAGGCAAAACAGGTCCATTATGCGAGTTGCAGATCAACTTTCTTGGCTAGTCAGAAGGGCAAAAAAATGGAGCTCTTCAACTAGTAAGTAGAAATCTGCTAATTTTGCATATTCGAAGAAGGAAGATAAAGATGAGAAGAAATCAGAAAAGCAGAAATTATTTTGTAAGTACTGTAAAGGGAATGATCATATCATAAAGAACTATCCAAAATTAGCTGCTAAAGAGGCAAAGAAGAAAGAGGCTGGAATGGTTGTTGCAGAGGCCTCTACACGAAAAACAGAGTCTACAAATCTTGTGCAGGAACAAGAATGGGAGTTTACTACTGTCTGCAGTTTTGACCCATCTTCTCATGAGCAGTGCATGTCTGCAGTAGACTCAGATGTTTGGTATTTTGACAGTGGGGCGACCAAACATATTACCTTGCAGCACAGTTTCTTCTCTTCACTCGAGCCTGCCCCTACAAGGAATACTGTTACATGCGCCAACAACTCCTCTTATCCTGTTATGGGAGTTGGTAAGATCATTTTGACTATTGCTGATGGTAGTTCTTTCACTTTGTCAGATGCTTTATTTATGCCAGGGATCAAAAAGAACCTATTATCAGTTTCCGCATTAGCCAAGAATGGCTTGGTTGTGAAATTTGTTGATGACAGGTGTACAGCTCATGATCTGTCAAATGGCGATGTGATTATTGCTTCTGGCATTTTATGTCGTGGGTTGTATAAGCTCATAGACTATGAAAGATCTGAAAATGATTTGGCATGTGCAGTGAATGATTCTCAGGCTATGTCAGATGCAAAGCTTTGGCATGCACGCTTTGGTCATCTGAATTTTGCTAGTTTGCTACGCCTACAGAAATCTGAAATGGTGTCCTCTTTGCCCAAACTTGAGGCACTTGGAAAACATGTTTGTGAACGCTGTATTTTGGGCAAAATGCAGCGTTGCTCCTTTCCAAAAGATGGTTCAGTTCGGGCTACACAGAAATTGAAGCTTGTCCATAGTGATGTTTGTGGTCCTATGGAGACACCCTCTTTTGGAAATTACCTTTACTTCATGACTTTCATTGATGATTTTTCTAGTCATGCATGGGTATATCCACTCAAAGCAAAGTCCGAAGTGTTCATGTGCTTTAAACAGTTTTTGGTTTTGGCTGAAAATCTGTCAGCATGTAAAATGGGCACCCTTCGTTCTGATCGACGGGGGGAATATATGTCTTTTGATTTTAATGCATTTCTGGCTGAACGTGGGATAAAACACTAGTGTATAGTGCCGTATACACCTCAACAGAATGGAGTTGCTGAACGGAAGAACAGGTCTCTCATGGAGATGGCAAGGTGTATGGTCAAGAGTCAAGCTTTACCTCATAGTTTCTGTCTTGAGGCTGTCATGTGTGTAGCATATGTACTAAAGAGGTGTCCCACTAAAGCACTGTAGTCTATCACGCCATACGAGGCTTGGCATGACCGCAAGCCATCTGTTGTTCATCTGCGTGTTTTGGTTGTTTGGCATATGCACTAGTGCTTGAACAACATCGCAGAAAATTGGATGATAAGGCAGTAAAATGTATTTTTGTTGGGTACAGTTCTGAAAGTAAAGGCTATCGTCTGTATCATCCACAGACTAAACGCATTCTGGTTAGCCGTGATGTTGTCTTTGTGGAAGATGCTATTCAGCCATTGCTTTCATGTACTAAGGAGACATTTGTTAGCTCTAAAGATATGTATGATACTTTGATGCCTCTTTTTACAGGTGGACAGTCTAGTGCTGGTCCTAATGAGGCAACTTCTCAGCCTTTGCAGGTTTCATATGATGATGCAGATCATTCCATTTCTGATGCAGATTTACATGATGACTTGTTGATGAGAGAGCTGATATTGAGCAGGCGAAAACTATGCCAAAATGGCTGGTGCAGACTTTGCGTGACAGCAAATTAGATGCACCTTTGTCATATCGTACTCGTTCAGGCTCTCATAGTGCCTCCTTTGCATCAGATTGCTATTCTATGGCTGCGTCTAGTCTCTGTGATGAGAATGAGCCTGTTTCTTTTGATGAAGCACAGAATTCAGAAAATTGGATGGCTGCTATGCAATCTGAATATGATGCTATAATGAAGAATGGTACATGGTCTTTATGTGACTTGCCTCCTGGCAAGAAGGCCATTGGCACTAAGTGGGTATACAAGCTGAAGCGTAAACCTGATGGTACAGTTGACAGGTATAAGGCTAGGCTTGTTGCAAAGGGTTATGCGCAGGAAAGAGGCATTGATTTTGATGAGACTTTTGCACCTACATGCCGTATGACTACTGTTCGGAGCATTTGTGCACTTGCAGCCCATCATGGTTGGAATGTACATCAATTGGACATTAAAACAACATTTCTGAATGGTGACTTGCATGAAGAAGTGTATGTTTTTCAGCCCCGTGGCTTTGTGCAGAAAGGGCATGAAAACTAGGTGTGCAGGTTAAAGAAGGCATTATATGGTGTAAAGCAAGCACCACGTGCTTGGTATGAGAAGATACATGCCTATCTGGTTGCACATGGTTTTGAGAACAGTCCAACTGAAAGCACCTTATATGTTAAGCGTGCTAATGATGTGCTTCTGATCATTAGAATCTGCAAAACATTTGTGGTGTATGTGAACAATCTATACGGAACAATATAAAGGAACAACTTTTGAATTACGTAGAAAATATTTTAAAAGACTATGTATAAGTATTTCTTGAAAACCTACCTGGTATAGTTCCACCTAGGAAGATTGAGCACACTATTGGTCTATATTCTAGGAATGAAACATATTCCTGAGAACCCTATAGATTTAACCTAGCTGAATCAAAGGAGCTCAAGATTTGATTAGATTATCTTTTCAAGAAAGGCTTAGTAAAATTGAGTGCTTCACCTTGGCGAGCACCTATTTTATTTCAGATGAAGAAAGATGAATCTTATAGATTATGCATTGAGTATAGGGGGTTGAATAAAAGAATGTTTAAAGGGGGTATCCACTTCCTCATATAAATGAATTATTAAGTCAATTAAGTGGAGCGACTATATTCACTTAGGTTGACTTAAGATATGGATATCACCAAATGAGGATCAAACCAGATGACATACCCAAGATAGCTTTTCAAACATGCTATGGCAAACATGAGTTTATAGTTTTACCTTTTGGATTAACAAATGCTCTTGTCATATTCATGTGCTTGATGAACAATATTTTTCATGATTATCTTTATCTAAGTATTTCTTGATGATAATGTGTATACTCTAAAGATGATGAGCATGTTGTACATCTCAAGAAAAATTTGCAAACACTTAGAGAACACAATTTGTATGGAAAGATGAGTACATGTTTCTTTGCAAAAGACAAACTCGTGTACCTAGGAAGAGTCATATCTAAAGAGGGAATTCATATAGACCAAGATAAAGTGAAAAAATAGTTTATTGGCGGGTTCCTAAAACTATAACAGATGTAATAAATTTTTTAGGATTAATGCAATATGAGAGAGCGCATACTAAGGATAGATGATCCCCTCATAGAGTTGACTAGAAAGAATGCAAGATTTGTGTGGATTGTTGCCTCTCAAACATCATTTGAATCATTGATACAAAAATTGATTAAAACTATGGTTTAAAAATACCAAAAATGGGAAAACTTTCATGATTGCATGCGATTCAAATGATATTCAAATAGCATGTGTTCCTTCACACGATGGTACGATGATCGAATATGAACTGAGAAAATTACAGAAACATGAACCTCGTTATCCTACACATGATCTAGAACTCCTTTCTATTGTACATGCACTTAAGCATTCGAAATATCTATTGTTGGGGGTTAAGTTTGAATTAACCATCAAAGTATTTACACACAACCTTTTCTTCAAATAGGCAAATGTGTAGGATTGAATTCTTAAGTGATTATGATTTTGACATTAAGTATTTGGATAGTAAGTAAAATAAGGTGATTGATGTATTGAGTTGAAAACCTTTACATAATCTCCTTTTTGTAATAAGCTATGATTTTCTTAATCAAATTCAAGAAGAATGAAACGTGATTCTTTCTTTGCACCTATTTTGATTTTTTTGCATACAAGTAGGGAATCGATATATTAGGAAAAATTTCATTTGCAAAATGGATCTTTATCCTAGAACTAAACATTACACTATCCTGGTAGGTGATCGACTTACTAAGATGGCACATTTCTCTCCTATGAAAAAGACTAATACAGCCTTGAATGTTGCAAAAATATTTGTAAAATAAATTTTTTGATTGTGTGGAATGCTCAAAAACGTAAATTTTGATAGAGACTCTAGGTTTACATCAAACTTTTTTAAAGAAAAAATTGAATCAATGGGTAGTCAACTTTGTATGAGTACAGCTTTCCATCCACAAAGTGATGGGGGAACCGAGAGGGTTAATAGTGTACTTGAAGATATCTTTCATATGTATGTGAATGAAAAGCAAGATATTTGGCGTGAATGTTTGCCCTTAGTTGAGTTTTCATACAATAGTGCATGGCAAGCATCTATAAAAATGACTCCATTTGAGGCTATGTATGTTTATAATTGTTTGACTCCATCTTCTTTTCTAAATTTTGAAATAAAGTAGAAGTATCTAAAGAAATATTTGAGAAGATGGATGAAGAACTTGGAAAAATTAAGGAACACATAAAAGAAGCTTAGAAAAAACAAAATAATTTCTATGATTCGAAGAGAAGATGACTTGGATTTCAAATCGATGACATGGTATTTTTTAACATAAAATGTCACCAATCTAACGTATTTTTAGGAAAGGATTATAGAATTTCTTCACCGTATGCATTCCTTTTAAATTTTTGAATAAGTTTGAACCTCTTTGCTTATTTATTGGAACTGCATGAACATTTAAATGTGCGTCTTGTATTTCATGTTAGCTTATCTTAAAGACATTTACCTTATGCAACTCATGTTTTGCAAGACAACTATAAGCTGAAAGATGACGGACCTTTTGAGCTTCGATGTGAAATAATATTAGATAGGAGGGAAAGATTACTTATAAATTGACGTATAGTAAAGATTTTAGTAAAGTGGAACACATTTCTAGTTGAAGGTTCAACATGGGTGATATTAAACAATTTCGTAGCACATTATCCTTCTTTCCAACTTTGAGCATAGAGCTCTTCAAAGGGGGAAGAATTGTAATAGGCCTTTCGATAGCGAAATAATTCATTTTGAACTTTATGTTGTACATTGTGTGGATGATGTTTAGAATGAATGCTTAGGTCATTTTATGCATATAGAAAAAATCTTGGGATGTTAAGTTTTGTATTCTCACTCTAAACCTTATTTGCATCAGACTAGACGCAGCCATAGCATAGCAATCTGATGCAAAGGAGGCACTATGAGAGCTTGAACGAGTATGATATGACAAAGGTGCATCTAATTTGCTGTCACGCAAGGTCTGCACCAGCCATTTTGGCATATTTTTTGCCTGCTCAATATCAGCTCTCTCATCAACGAGTGCATCATGTAAATCTGCATCATAAATGGAATGATCTGCATCATCATATGAAACCTGCAAAGGCTGAGAAGTGTCTCATTAGGACCAGCACTAGACTGTCCACCTGTAAAAAGAGGCATCAAAGTATCATACATGTCTTTGGAGCTAACAGATGTCTCCTTAGTACATGAAAGCAATGGTTGAATAGCATCTTCCACAAAGACAACATCACGGCTAACCAGAATGTGTTTAGTCTGTGGATGATACATACGATAACCTTTACTTTCAGAACTGTACCCAACAAAAATTTATTTTACTGCCTTATCATCCAATTTTCTGCGATGTTGTTCAAGCACTAGTGCATATGCCAAACAACCAAAAACATGCAAATGAGCAACAGATGGCTTGCGGTCATGCCAAGCCTCCTATGGAGTGATAGACTGCAGCGCTTTAGTGGGACACCCGTTCAGTACATATGTTGCACACATGACAGCCTCAAGCCAGAAACTATGAGGTAAAGCTTGACTCTTGACCATACACCTTGCCATCTCCATGAGAGACCTGTTCTTCCGTTCAGCAACTCCATTTTTGTTGAGGTATATACGGCACTGTACACTGGTGTTTTATCCCACGTTCAGCCAGAAATGCATTAAAATCAGAAGACATATATTCCCCCCCTCGATCAGAACGAAGGGTGCCCATTTTACATGCTGACAGATTTTCAGCCAAAACCAAAAACTATTTAAAGCACATGAACACTTCGGACTTTGCTTTGAGTGGATATACCCATGCATGCCTGGAAAAATCATCAATGAAAGTCATGAAGTAAAGGTAATTTCCAAAAGAGGGTGTCTGCATAGCACCACAGACATCACTATGTACAAGCTGCAATTTCTGAGTAGCCCGAACTGAACCATCTTTTGGAAAGGAGGAACGCTGCATTTTGCCCAAAATATAGCCTTCACAAATATGTTTTCCAGGTGCCTCAAGCTTGGGCAAAGAGGACACCATTTCAGATTTCAGTAGGCATAGCAAACTAGCAAAATTCAGATGATCAAAGCGTGCATGCCAAAGCTTTGCATCTGACATAGCATGAGAATCATTTACTGCACATGTTGAATCACTTACAGATCTTTCATAGTCTATGAGCTTATACAGCCCACGACATAAAATGCCAAGAGCAATAATCACGTCGCCATTTGATAGATCATGAACTGTACACCTGTCATCAACAAATTTCACAACCAAGCCAATCTTGGCTAATGCAGAAATTGATAACAGGTTCTTTTTTATCCATGGCACAAATAAAGAATCTGACAAAGTCAAAGAACTACCATCAACAGTAGTCAAAATGATCTTACCAAGTCCCATAACAGGATAAGAGGAGTTGTTGGCACATGTAACAATATTCCCTGTAGGGGCAGGCTCGAGTGAAGAGAAGAAACTACGCTACGAGGTAATATGTTTGGTTGCCCCACTGTCAAAATACCAAACATCTGAGTCTACTGCAGACATGCACTGATCATGAGAAGATGGATCAAAATTGTAGACAGTAGTAAACACCCATTCTTCTTCCTGCACAGGATTTGGACTCTGTTTTTGGTGTAGAGGCCTCTGCAACAACCATTCCAACCTCTTTCTTCTTTGCCTCTTTAGCAGCCAGTTTTGGACAGTTCTTTATGATGATCATTTCCTTTACAGTACTTACAAAACAATTTCTGCTTTTTTTATTTTTTCTCATCTTTGTCTTGGTTCTTTGAATGTGCAGCACTTGCAGATTTTTGCTTACTAGTAGAAGAGCTCCATTTTCCTTTGCCCTTCTGACTAGCCAGGAAAGCTTGTTCTACAACACTCATAATGGACCTGTTCTGCCTGGACTGATCTTCTTGCAATAGAACAGAGACTAACTCCTCAAATGACAAGGCATTTGGATTGCCTTTCATCATCAACCAAAGAGTAGAAGCAAAACTCTGATATGAATCAGGAAGACCATTCAGAACCGTTTGCACAAGTGAACTATCTGGTATAACCTCATCAGCAGAAATCAACTGTTCCTTCAAGTCTTTGATCTTTGTTAGGAAACTGTCCATAGAATCACCTTCATTCATGTGCTCACTCTCCAACTGTTTTCGGAGGTAAGCAACACGAGCCTCATTCCTAGCTTGGTACAATGTGGTAAGTGTATCCCAAGCATCCTTAGTTGTTCTGCAAGAGCGAATGTGAGGAATAATGGCACGTTTGACAGACAAGACTATCAAAGCATGTGCCTGGGCATCTCTGCCATCCCAGCGAATCTGCTCTACAGTAGGTGCAGCAGAAATAGCAGCACGAACAGGAATCTGCGGAATATCATCTTCGACACCATCTTCATCAGTTCCAACACTTGTATTTGCAGTACCTGTAGTCAGAGGTGTAACAGGATGTCTTTCAACACCCTACACAATGTTCCACAATCCTTTTGCAACCAATACATGTCACATCATATAAGCCCATAATGGGTAGTTGGTACCATCCAACTTATCCTCAACAACCAACATACGGAATACATCACTGCTTTCAGCCATGGCTGGTGACTAAGATACCTTAATGCAAAAAATTGACTGTATCTCAAAAAGTTGAACAAAACTACCCTGACGAATTCTGCTAAACTTGTAGCAGACTTCGAGACGCTTATACTGGCGAACAAAAATTGGTATATACCTTTGGCACAAAAAGACGAAATAGCCTACACAAGCATTGCGATAATGCGTTCGGAGGCCGAAACGAGCTTAGATCGCGTTTTCGGCGCCATAGAGCAAAGTCATTTTGATCTCGGAAACACGCTCAGTATGCTCACCAAAATTCGTGCGATTCTAAGACTGCAAACGAAGGAGTGTCGACGGTGCCCTAGATGAAGCGACGACCTGCTCTGATACCAATTGTTGGAGATAGATGTCTACGGAAGCACGCGAACAGCACAAGGAAGAAGAAGAAGCTTGGAGCACAACACACAACACTGAATGTATTACTAGAGAATGTACAAAGATAAGTAGCCCATTAGGGCAATAGGCGTATATACAAGCCGGGGGAAAAAAACCTCCTAAAGAGGGAAAAAAGTGCCCCGACGATCCTAGTGTGTTCACACACATCACTACCTAAATATATCAACAAAATTCCCTCAAATTTTATCCAAGGTGATGTATGTATTTGTTACTTAAACTTGTACCTATAGTGGAAAAAAGATTATATTCCTAGATAAAACTATTGGATCCAAGCTTTGAATTTAATTTGAAGCCCCTTTGACTTTCACCTCGACTTGTAGTTGACAATGAAGAAGCACTTGGAGCTTGGAACCTAAAGAATTCTTAAATTGTTGTTATGTGTAATCAAATACCTCCATCTTCAAGCCGCCTAATTTGACCGTCAATGGCATCCCATAGATCATTAATCATGACATGATATTGGATTCTTGTTGGCCATGGTTATTTCAATTAAATCGATATGATAACACCATTTTGGAGGCTACCATCTTCTCTATACATTGGGAGTTTATCAAAAGCTTATACTCTACACACTCCCAGCTTGTTGTGATCTCAAATCCTACACAAATAACAGAGTAACTACTCTTAAATTATATACAATTAAAAAAGAAAGAAGAGAGTATATATATATATATATATATATATATATATATATATATATATATATATATATATATATATATATATATATATATATATATATATATAGAGAGAGAGAGAGAGAGAGAGAGAGCATGCTCACACAACTAGATAAAAAGAGCAAATATAACTCCACACACTAATAGTAATCTCAAAATACTTAAAAGAAAGCTCCAAAGCTTGAGTAGGACAAGATCTCATACCAAGTGCGCGATACAAGTCATCTTAGAGTGGAATTTACATAGGCACGCAAGGCTACTACAAAATTTATCAAAAAAAGCCCAAAAAGCTTAGTTCAATGCTTTGCAACATGATTTTTGAGATTGCCTTATTTCGATTGTCGTAGGCTTCTTTAGATGCCACATGGAATGAATTTGAGCCATTAGATCAATTATAAAAACTTGCATAGGATTATGACAAGTTTCATGTGCTTTTCACATTAAAAAGTATGTTTTTCAAGTTTTGACTTGAAATTAGGGTTTAACTTTTGACCCTCTAAGTGATGTTGATTGATGGATTACATAGTTTGGATAGCTCTCCTTTAACTCTTCAGGAGTATTTCATAAAATGTTTGACTATTTCGACTTTCCTTTGACCAATTTGACCTACCTTTGACCAATTCAACCTATAGGTTGGGCTTCCCCTAGTCCAAGGTTACCCATTTTGTTGATTTTTCTCACAATATGATGGTGGCCACGAAGCCCTTAATCCAATAATGAGGAAATCATTGTGCTAGCATTTGTATATGATACATATACAAAGTAAGGGGAGGATCAGACGGATCCTACCATCCCCAACAATTGTAAGAGTGAAGGTTATTTTCTATATTACCCAGAAGTTAAATGCATTTTGTGTTATCCATGATGTAGCTTTTGTAGAGGATGTTATGCAACCTTCGCATTCATGTGTCAAGGAGACATCCATGAGCTCAAAAGATGTGTATGATACATTATTTCCTCTTTTCATTGAAGGAAAAATGAAATGTATCACCCAGGGAGACTTCCGAACCTATGCATTTTTTAAATGAAACAAAAATAATTCCATCTTTTATGCATATATTGATGATTCACTTACTAATAAAAGGAAAGATATTTTTGAGGAAAAATGTATGCCAAAATGGTTGATGTAGACTTTGAAAGATAGCAAGTTAGATGAGCCTTTGCCTTATCATAATCTTTGAAGCTTCAATGTTGCTTCCATGGCATTTGGTTGTTATGCAATGGCTATCTTTGGCCTTTCTGATGAGAATGAGCATGTTCTCTTTGAAGAAGTGAAAATTTGAAAAAATTGGATGGATACAATGAAATCTAAATATAATTCTATTATGAAGAATGGTACTTGGTCTTTGTGTCACTTGCCTCCTAGAAAGAAGCCGGTTTTTATGAGAGTTTTTCACCTACATGCCATATGAACTGTTCATAACACTTGTGCATTTGCAATTCATAATGGTTGGAATGCACATTAATTAAACATCATAACTTGAATTCTTGAATAGCTACTTGCATGAAGAAATGTGTGTTCTCTATCCTCATGGTTTTGTGCCAAAACGGTATGAAAGCAAATTACATAGGTTAAAGAAGGCATTTTATGGATTAAATCAAGTATCATTTGCTTGGTATGAGAACATATAGGCCTACTTATTAGCACGTGCAAGAGTCCAGTAGAAAGTGCATTGTATGTGAAGCATGGAGATGATGTAGTTCTTGTTGTTTATGGAGATGATATGTTTCTCACTCATCCTACTGAGATGCATATTTTTTATTTTAAGGTTGCTTTATATTCCTCTTTTGAAATGTTATATTTTGTTGAAGCTCAAGGTCAAGGACAAAGCATGGAAGTGCATCAAGGAAGTGGACACACAAGAACAAGGAGCAAATAGGGAGCTCCAAGAAGCACCTATCAAATTTTCAGAAGAAATCCCTATAAAAATAGTGATTTTCATCACTAAAAATCATTGTAAATACCATTTTCCATTTTTCTAACTCCATTTTGTTCAATCCGAGGAGTCCTCAAGCTTGAGGAGTATTAGAATTACCATCCTACCAATTTTCATAATTTTTAGACTCCGTTTGAGCCCCCAAATAAGCCCTGGAACCTATTTTTTAACTAGGCCGGACACTAGGTCTGGACAGGGCCAAAATCACTCAAAAAACTATAAAAAGGGCTGGAGAGCTCATTTTTGAGGTTAGCTTGTTGTAGTTTTCAGCTTTGTAAGAGAGCTCTTGTGTAATCGAAGATCTTCCATTGTTCCTCTCTTTGCTCTTACTTTGTGCGCGTGTGTGTGTATGTGTGTGCATGCTTGTGTGCTTTCACTCACGCACTTGTGCCATCACTTGCTCACGGTCTTCATACCGGTCCTCACGTCTCCACGGATTGACATTTATGAGGTGTATCTCCTCACATTGGTACTCACCATTGTGCTAGAGTGACACCAAATTTGGCGCCGTTGTCGGGGAGAGAGCTTGGAGGACGAGCGTGTGACGATAAGACGTAGAGTAGCGACGTTGGAAGGTAAAAAAATCACCATTTTCAATTCAGTTTCTGAGTTTTTTCCTCTTCTTCATCTTCATCATCATCACCATCTCCTTCCCTCTTCATATTCTCTGATTTTTTCCATTTTCGCCACTACATTCACTCATTTTTTACTCGTGGCGGTGAGAAACAAGCTTAGGAGGAGCTGAGAACCAAAAGCGCCAAAGAAAATCACTTGAAACAACTCTCAAAAACACCAAAATCTGGGCGACAGTATCGTGGTGTGAGAGGAACAGCGTCTGGTATCGCGCGGGTGGTATCGCCGGTTTAGAGATATATTTTGCATCTATAGGCTGATAGAAGTGACAAGGAGGACACAAGGTACACAAATCTGCAAAAAGTTTTGAATTTGGGTGTCAAAATCTCCAAGTATCGTGTCTGGTTGAGTTTTGGTATCGCGATACCAGAACTCCCGTGTATCGCGATACTTGTCGAGGTATCGTATCGTGCATATCCACTTGAGATATCGCGATACCATTCTGGTATCGTATCGTCAAGTGCTGGTATCGCGATCACGGTCGCCCTGGTGGTATCGTATCGTGGTCCACCTGCTATTGTATCGTGCTAGTCTTGGTATCGTATCGTTGATCGTGCAGTATCGTATCATCGGCCAAGTTGGTATCGTTGTCGAGATGAAATCCCGCAGGGAGTGTGCACTGAGTTTTTTTCAAAAGTTCATTGTTTTTGAGTTTTTGTGTGATGGTTTGGCTAAAGAGGGGTATATTTCATGCATAATTTGACCGAATTGATTGATTGTGTGATGCGAAAACATGTTTGAGACGTGTGTTAGACCCGTGCGTGTAAATAACTGACGTTAGACCCATGAAAACTTTAGGTTTGACCCTTGAAACTGATTGGAAACACGAAGTTTACCCCATGAAAACCGGACTTGAACCCTTGGAAACCCTTGGATGTTAGGCCGAAACTGTAAATAAACTGTTGAATTGACGAGCTTGAGATAATTGTGACCAAACCCTGATTTTTCTGACCAAAATCCGTAGCTTAGACCCTTGAAATCGGTGTTTATCCTCGCCTAAACCCTTAGATTAATTAACCCTGTATACAGTGTGAAACCAAAACATTAATTTAGGAAAAATAAAAAGGACAAAAATCAAAAATAGAATCAAGAGATGGGATTTTCCAAGAATAGTAAGTGAACATGCATAGTCGTCTGAAATTGGAAAGTTGAGTAGGGAGGTTGGAAACTTCTAGATAAACGTCCCAAGGAGAGAAGGATGGGGGAGCCTATAAATAGAGGGCCAAGCCTCATTTGTTTTTCCTCGTTGATCTTCTTGGTGCGTCTACTCTGCAGGTATGCTTTCTTATCCTCCTCTTATTCATTTTTCCTTATTCATGTTCATTAGTCTGCATGATGGTGGAGAAAGAGAAGCCGATGTAGATGATGCTTGACCATGACAAGCTTTTGTGATGCCATCATATTTATAATTGGCCATCATTTAGCTCGTGAGCTTAAGCATCCGACAACATTTCATGATGGTTTGAGGTTTCTCATTGTGAGCACAGTACTCTGCACTTAGAGAGAGAGGCATATGAAAGGATGCACATATTAACAGAGATGGAGGCATAGACTATGGCGGTTGTAGGAAAGAGCGTTGGAGAGAGAGAGGGAGAAAGAGCTAGACGCTGCCAATGATTGAAGAGAGATAATAAGTCGGAACTCCTGTCTAGATAGGGGCCACGCAGAGGAATTCGGACGGAGATAACTGACGCACCGACAGAAAGTGTCAGACAGAAAAAGATGCACGCAGATGCCGTTCCCGGTTTCGGACCGGAGAGAGAGAGATTATAGCACTATTGCGGCGTGCTACAGAGCACCACGTAGAGATTGGATAGGCTGATGTTGGTGCTGCGCTCCGTGGAGAGAGAGAGGTAGTTGCTCAAACAAATGTGGCCGTCCGCTGCTGACCGAGAGAGACGGAGAGATGCGCGCTCCAGCTAGTCAGGCAGGAGAGAGAATCACGTGGGTCGTTGTACCTGATTTGGCACGGCAAAACCGACAGAGAGAGGGTTGGCTGCTGTGGTGTCGTAGAGAGAGAAAGAGAGAAAGAAAGTGCACGGTGATTGGCTGCCGACGTAGCCGGAGCACGAGAAGGTGAAAGAGATAGATTGAAGCAACTTTTTCGAAGAGTGTTTGAAGATGGCGCCATTTGATCAGGAGGCGAATCGCGAGAGATATGCTATGGCGCCGCGTAGAAGGCACTGGAGAGAGAGAAGCGGCTGCGTAAAACACCGAGAGGCAGAGAGAGAAAGTGAGGCACACAGAAGGCGCACCGCGTGTGCACATTAATCCGAGAGAGAGTCGCGTGGACTTGGGCTGCTAGTGGCGCATCACACGGAGAGAGAATCATCGCTATTGCATGTGCACCGATGGAGAAAGAGAGATATCCAGAGAGAGAGAGAGGTCGTGGTGAGAAATACAGCAACGGTGGTTGAGAGAGAAAGATGAAAGGAGTTTGTAATACTTCTTATGCCAATTTACTCCAAGAACATGGAATAGACTCAAAAGAACAATAGGATACAATAGACAAATCGTCAAACAGAGGATCCTAAGCTAAACATTTGAATGGTTTTTCAAAGTTGATTGCTATGGAAAGCAAAATTTATGAGAATTTGTAGGAACAAATTACATTGGCCTCTCAAACCCTCGTAAGAAAAATGAAGCATTCATTGGACAAATAATCTTCTTGGCTCTATGTTACAAACGTTCTATAAGTTAATGTAATACCTTGAGATCAACTTTAGAGTTCATACTTAAGAAAAATAGGAAATGAAATGAGAAATGACCTTCATGTTTAAAGAGTACCCACTGGACAATGCTTTTATGTGTTTATGATACGGAGTCGGACTTCTCATCAGTTAACTTTACGTAAAGAATTAGAATGAGTCGATAAAGAATTAGAATGAGTCGAGTCATGCATGCATAAAATAAAAGGGAAATTTTTTAGCATAGATACGAATATGTGCGAATGGGAAATAAAAGGTTCTTTTTCATGACTATGCTTTATTCATTCCAGAGGTACTATGAATTTTGATTAACTTAATCCCCCCTTCCTGTGGATTGCCCTCGTTGATCTTCTTGGTGCGTCTACTCTGTAGGTTTATGTGGATGCTGATTATATGAAGTGAAGAGTTGAAGATTGAAGCCGGAAGTAAAGAGTACCCCCGCCCCGTGCTCTTTCTTGTGGAACCTTCCTACAGGTTTATGCGATTTCTGATTATCTGAAGTAAAGAGAAGGAAGGCCATTGCGGAGGATACTTGAAGAAAAGAAGGGACCGAAGTAAAGTTGGAAGAGAAGCTTGGACGTGAAGATCGAAGCGGAATCCTGAGGGCGGTTTCTCGCACTGTAGCGAGGGATCTATTTTATATCGGCCGATCCGCACTGTAGCGGCGGCTTTCATATTGTATCATCGCACCGCACTGTAGCGGTTTATTGTACCGTCGGCCCGCACTGTAGCGGCCTGTTTGTATCATTCATTTTATTGGAGGCTTCAGTTTCATTTCCGTTGTATCGTTGGCTTCATCTGCGTTCCGTGTATCACCGCGGTATCCGATCGTCTCTTTTCGACGCCCACGGTCCCACGTCTTGACACTTCCGAGGGGCAAGGGACCCTACGAGGATCGCGCACGCTCCGGAGAGCACAGGCGAGGCGCCCAGCGCGTAGACGCCGCTCGCAGGACAGCGGGAACGACGCACTAGAGCGGGGCCTGATCCAACCCCACGCGCCGGCTTCCCGCCACGACCTCCTTCTTCCCGACACCTGAACCCGACGTGAAGCGAGGCGGTTGCCCGGTGATCCTCATCGCGTCACCTACTCCTTGAAGAAAGAGACAAGAACCTCGGCATCAGACAGAGATTTCAGGTACTAGCATTTCAAGTTATTTGAAATTTTGCATTGCTTCACATACACTGCTGAAACAGAAAGATTGTCTTGCTGCTTGAGTTTGAGCATCCACACTTTGCATTAGTTTAGACCATACGTGTGAGTTTTTTTCCCGCTTAGATTAGGGATTTGCTGATTTTCTATCTTAGACAAAACGTTAGAAAACATTAGAAAATTCTCATTGAAAGGGGGGAAAATACATTGAAATCTTGGGAATTGAAGAGAGGACAGTTCGACTAGACTTTGGCCTAGGCAAATCAGAGAGCTTAGACTGACCTTTACCTCCTGGCTCGTGACTCATCAAGCCTCTTCTCTGATCTCTACTCTGAGCTTAGAGAGATAGTTGAACCACTTACGCTGGACCTTGTGCTACGTTCTAGGACAGAGCAGAGAAGAGAGATGGAGGCTATATTCAAGGAAATGGTAATAGAGAAACAAGGGGCCCGTGTAGTCCAGCCGGTATTGAGAGAAAAAGGAAAGTTTACAGGCTTGAATGTAACCGAGTACCTAGATGTTTTGGAGGAACAGGCACGGATTTATGGTCTACCCGAAGATGTATTTACACACTACTTCACACGGGTAGTATCAGGATCCATTTTAGCCCCTATTACAGCACATATAGCAAAGCCTTGGACCGAATTCAGAAAAGAATTGCATAAGCTGTTTTATTTAGAAGACTTTTCCCAACATAGTAGAGAAGGGTTCTTGCGGTGGATAAGCTCTCCGAAGCCCACTGCATCCCTCACTCAACTTTTGAATGAGTTCTTGAGAAGATATGAACAACTTCCACAGGCCGATTTAGATGCTTTGAAACCTGATCTAGTTATATCTTTCCTTAGGATTTTAAGTCTTGAAGACAGGACTGAGGTCGAAAGGAGGATTGAAGAGCCTGGGAAGAGAGATTTGGATTGACTGAAGATTGGGGTGTAGTGAGGAGAGAGGTAGAAGCGGTTGCCCAAATGAGGCAATGCCAAGCGGTGTTATACGATAGACCTGCAGTGGTAACACCACAACCGCCTAGGGAAGCTCCACTTCCGGCAATTCCAAATGTGCTTGCAACGTCAGCTTTTGCTAATGTTGCTTCCACTTCGCGATCGCCAATGGAGCTACAGGTTGAGATTCTCAGTCGACAGATAGAGAATCTTATTACGATGCAAGCGTCTATGTCAAAAGAAATGGCAAGTATTCACAATAAAGTTAATTCTATGGGATATCAAGAGTCCACTCCTCCTCAGGCGAGTACGAGTTATGTAGATACATTACAGAGAGGCACTATGCCCATTCCAAATATGCAAGGCTATGTGATGCCACAGCCTGCACCTCTAGTGCAGCCTGTTGCCCAACAGATAGCTACACCACCAGTGCAAACCACATTTCAAAGAAACACTGGACCTTTTGAGAGACGAGCGACTGGTGGGTTTGGAGGGGCTAAGAGATGCGTATGGTGTGATGCACAAGAGCATTTTTCATATGCCTGTGAAGAGCTTAAGCTAGCAAAAGAGCATCAACTGGTGATAGATATCGATAAGAAGTTATGTGACTTCAGGACCCGCCTTCCTCTACCTGTGAATTGGGGAAAGGGGGGAATGAAGAAGTTTTATGAAGATTTATCTGGCAATAATGCAAGTACATCAGCTGCACGATTAGAACCTGTTGAGGAGGAAGATGAAAAAGTGCCTAGACCTCGACCCCAAAGAAATTATTCCATAGAGGCTTTAGTGAGGGCTAGGGATGCCATTATGCAGAAGACTGCCTGGAAGTCTCCTGTTGAAGAATCCTCGGTCTATTCCCATATAGCCAATGTGGAGGAAAAGAGGAAAAGGGATGAGAGTCAAGAAGAGATTGAGCCTGAAAGAAGAGTGACTAGAAAGCAAAGTCAAGAGGCCGAAGAAAAACCTAAAGAGCCAGAGAAGAGAGTTCATTTTAAAGAGCCTGTTGTTTCAAAGGAAGAGGCAAAGAAGAAGGAGATAAGAGAGGGAAAGAGGCCGGCTGGGCCAACTAAGATTCAAGAATCGACTAAAGAGAAAGAGAAAGAACCAGAACCTATTCAAAAGACCGATCAAATTCAAGAAAGTATTCAAGAGGCTGAAAAAGAAAAGAAGAAGAAAAAGAAGAGAACTCCAAAGACTGTATTAATTTCTGAGTTGGAAAGGAAAAATGATGCAAGAGAGATATTAAATGACATTTTACTGAAGAGCCAAGTGACCATGTCCTTGGAGCAGGTCTTCTCCATAGCGAAGCCTGAGTTCAAGGACAGTTTTATAAAGCTGGTTAAGAGAAAGAGGTTTCCACTACCTGAATATGTAGAGATGGAAGAAGCAATTGAAGATATTCAAGTGATAAATGAAGCAGTTACATTGAGTGATACATCTGATGATGATGATGATGAGGTTGTCAGGTGTCATAAAAATTCTCTAGGTCCTATCATACCTGATGATGAAATGAGGAAGACAGAAAGTGAGTTTAGCAGGACCTTTTGGGCGAGAGGAACTCCAGAGATGAAGATAAAGTTAGGGAGCAACGAGGAGTCATGTTTTGCTCTGGCCTTGATTGACTCAGGATCAGAGATAAATGTGATTTCTAAGAAGCTCTATGATAAGTTTAGGTGGCCGATTGATAAAGATCATGGATGGAGGATGAGGACAGCGGATAATGGATCAGGAGCACTACTTGGGGCATGCGCCTTTGTGCCTGTGACCATAGGAGGGATTTATGAGGAATTTCACTTCTTTGTCCAGGACCATTGTTCATATGAGGCTATCCTTGGGCAGCCCTTTATAGTTGAGGTAAGAATGGAGACTAAGGCCATGGATGATGGATTTGCCTATGCACGAATCCGTTCTAGATCTGGCCTTCATTCTTTGCAAGTGATGATTGTGTGTCCAAATCACTCCAAGAATAGAAAGAATATAAGAAAGAAACCTATTAATTCACATGACCATGATGACTGTATGCCTGTTGAAGAATATGGAGCTTCTGCTGATCAAAATTTCTGTTAGGATCCACTGTTGAGCGAGACAACAGTGGGAGTTGGTTTGATGTCTCGCATGACTTTGTACATAGTTTTGAAAGTTTTTCTATTTACTCATCTGCATTCAAGTTGCTATGTTTACAGAAAGAGAATGTTTTAAATAAATTCAGAAAAGTTCATGAGAGATACTATAAGGATTTAGGAATGATGTTACCTGATGAGAAGATTGAAGATGTGATCCAGTTGGAGAGAAGTTTGACTACTCTGGAAGAGCTTGAGCAGGCATTTGAGAGAAATCAGAAATCAGAAATGATTATGCTCAGTTCTATCAAAAAGTATGAGATGATTGAGGAGTTTATGAGAGAGCATGAAGTAAGTGTAAATACAAAGTATAAGACTGTGGATAAGAAAGTGAAGCCTATAGCTCAGCCATTGCCAGAAGATAGTCATGAGAAATATCTGCGAGTGTCAGAAGACCCTATGCTGAGACGACGAGAGCTCATAGGGCATCATTTCATTGACAAGACTATTAAAGAGATCAAGTTTGGAGAAAAACCATTCCTGAGAGAAGAAGAGAAAAAGAAATTTATTGAAGCCATCAAGAAACACGAAAAAGCGTTTGCACTTTTCCCACATGAGATAGGTTGTGCAGACCCGAAACAAGTACCTCCCATGATTATCTTTACAGTGCCACATATACCATGGAATATCCGGCCTATACCAGTCCCAAAAGCTCACTTACCTGAGCTGATGAGGCTGCTGAAGGAAAAGATTTCCATGCGGATATTGGAACCCTCCTCGGCTCCATATTCGAATAGGTGGTTTACTGTGCCTAAGAAAAATGGGAAGCTTCGTTTCATTCAGGATCTGCAACCTGTGAATAAAGTCACAATTAGAAACGTAGGGACAGGACCCATAGTGGATGAGTTTGCTGAAGCGTTTGCTGGGCATTCCATCTACTCTATGGGAGACCTATATTCAGGTTATGACCAGTTTCAGTTGGCTATGGAGAGTAGAGACATTACGACCATGAGGACTCCACTGGGCCTTGTACGCATATGTACTTTGCCGCAGGGAGCGACGAATTCTGTGGCTCACTTGATGAATGCCATGAATCTGGTTTTACGAGACTTTATACCATCTGTGACTATGCCATTCATTGATGATGTTCCGATAAAGGGATGTGAGGAAAGAGTGAAAGATGTGAGTTTAGATGCTTCAGGATGTAGAAAGTTTGTGAGAGATCATATTGCTGATTGTGAGAAGATCTTTGAGAGGTTTCAAGATGTGGGGCTAACACTTTCTTTAGCGAAATCGGTTTTTGGCATTGATGAGATCCTCATTGTAGGACATCTGTGTGGACATTATGGCTGCAAGCCATACCCGCAGAAAGTTGAGGCCATTAGCAGGATCTCTGAAGTGTGTCGCAATGTCAGTGAGGTGAGAAGGTTTCTAGGAGCCTGTGTATTCTATGTGATATGGATTCCTCACTTTGCTCACGTTGCGAACCCCTTATATGATCTTCTGAGAAAGAGAAAGAAGTTTGTATGGACAGAGAAACAGTCGAGAGCTATGCGTAAACTGAAGCAGCTGCTAATTGAAGCTCCAATTCTGAAGCGTGTTGACTATTCAGGTCAGAGACCTATCATTTTGACCATTGATACCAGTCCTATTGGCATAGGCTGGGTCATAGGGCAAGATGATGATGAGGGGCGGAGATATGCAGTGCGCTTTGGTGCTAAGATCCTACATGATACCCAAAGAAAATATCCTCAGATTAAGAGAGAGTTATGGGGATTGGTGACTGCTTTAAAGAGCGATAAAGAGTATTTCATTGGGGCGAATGTGATAGTTAAGACTGACTGTCTTCCACTGATTGGCATGATTGCAAATTGTTCATCTCCAGATATTGCTATGCTTAGATGGATCTCTTATATAAAGTTCATAAATCCTGCATTTGTACACATAGCTGGGAAGTTGAATACAGTGGCCGATATGCTTTCAAGAGCGAAATTTGATGATGAGTCTGATGATGATGATGAGGTAGAAAAGGATATACATATGATAAGATATGATCCATTGGTGTATGTTTATGAGCAGTTCCATGAGAGTGAGTATGATGGCGAGTGGAGAGATATTGGAAGATATCTGAGTACTCTGAAACCTTCCCCCGGTTGGTCCACAAATAAGTATAGATCCATCAGGAAAAAGTCTTACAACTTTTTCTTGAAGGATGGGCTTATTTGGCGACACGCTAAAGGCAAGGTGAAGTGTCCACAGAGAGTATTGAGTTCGAGGAGTCTTCAGAGAAAGGTTATGAGAGAGATGCATGAGACCTTATGGGCAGGTCACAAAGGATTCTATGCTACATATGAGAAGATTAGGGAAGCCTACTGGTGGCGAGGGATTTATGTAAGTGTGAGAGGTTTTGTAGACACTTGTGCTACATGCCAGGTGCATTCATCAGTTAGGCACAGAGACCCGTTACATCCGACTTACCCTCCTTGTATCCATTACAAGTGGGTGGTCGACCTTGTAACTATGCCCAAAGGGATAGATAAGATGAGATACATTGTGCTTGCCAGAGAGGACTTGACCAACCATGTGGAAGGTCGAGTTCTTCGTACAGAGACTACTTATAATGTATGCAAATTCCTTTTAGAAGAAGTGATCTCGAGATTCGGATACGTTGAGAAAGTGGTTGCGGACAAGGGAGAGTTGGATGCGAGAGAGGCAAAAGAGTTCTTTGATCGTCATGGAATTCGATTGTCTCTCACCACTGCCTATAATCCAGAGGCAAATGGGAAAATCGAGAGAGGTCACCCTTCCATTGTGAAGGCGATCTCTAAGGCTTGCAGCGATGACATCAAGCAGTGGCCTAGGTTTCTTCCGTTCGCGCTATGGGCTGATAGGATGACTTACACTCGGTCCACAGGATTCATGCCTGCTGAATTGATGTATTGTCAGAAGCCAGTCTTCCCCATCCAGACTCAGATAGTGACATGGTTGATGCTCCCATGGAATGATGATATGACGAGACAAGAGTTATTATCATTGAGAATAAAGCAGTTAGAACAAGGAAATGAGAAATTGAGAGAAGCAGTCCAAAAGTTAAAGGAGTCAAGGTTAAAGAACAAGATCTATTTTGACGAAACCCATCGACTGAGACCACGTAGAATTGAGGTAGATGATTGGGTATTGGTGTACGATAGTACATTCGATACTCAATATGATGCTAGGAAGAAATTGACCACACGATGGTTCGGGCCGTATGTGGTGATGTCTGTGTTTGAAAATGGTGCGTATGCACTTCGTGAGTTAGACAGTACTCCTTTGAGATCTTTGATTGCAGGAAAGAGGATAAAATTATTCAAGAAAAGAAATGAAGCGGATTATGAGATTGAGCAAGAACTTCTGGAGGATACTGATGACACTGGAGGGAACTGATGACACTGAGGCTGATGGTGACGAAGAATGATAGACCATGGAATTAAAGAGAAGCTGGATCAAAATGAAGAAAAATGACCAGGTGAAACGTTTCCAATTTGAGTTTTGTTTTCTTTCTGATAGAGCATATGCATTGCATTGATGTGTGTGTGATAAAGATATGTATGAGTTTATGGAAATCATATAGAATGAAGATAACAAATATCTATTATGGATTTGCATGAAGCATGAGCGACTAGGAATTATATGAATGGGATCAGTTAGTGGACTATAGACTTTTGGGAGTGAAAGCTTGGGAATGTGATGGCATGCTTAGACCGAGTGCATGTATATGCTGATTGATTTGAACACTTAGTGAGTGGGAAACTTTGGATCCTAGTATTTATTTCTTATGAGATCTTACCTCCATATGGATCATAATTCATGAAAAACATTCATACTCATGCCAGCTGTATATGTGCGTGTATGTTGTTGGTGCGCTACGATGGGCTAGTAGGCAGGTGCAACCACCTTGGTCAGGTGATCAAGGCCACGAGCCGTAGCTAGTTTTGTCGTAGGCCTGACCTATCTGTTGTCATGCGCCTGTATGGGTCGGTAGGCGGGTGGAGTCACTCTGACCGGGTGGTCAGAGCCACGAGCTGACGTCGATTTCATGCAGGGCTGATGTTGTGTATGTCGTGTGCTATGTCGGGTCGGTAGACAGGTGGGGTAAACTTGGCCGGGCGGACAAGTCCATGAGTCACACCCGATTTCGACATAGGCCGATTTGTGAAAAATAAAAGACAAAAAGAAATGCTGAGTTGAGATGAAGAGGAAAAGAAAAAGAAAAAGAAAAATGAAAAAGAAAAAGAAAAAGAAAGAAAGATCTAATGGAGAGCTGGACAAGTAAGAGATAAATAGTAGGAATCGAGGTATATTCTACAAAATGAGTTAGTAGAAACATATGTATATGCTAGTACTTAGAATGAGCAGTTGGATCTGAACCAGTTGAACGAACAAAAGATCTAGAAAGCCGACGATTTATTCATGTGATTACTTATCAGATTGCAGACGCAGAAACATAATATGATGTTTGTGAAGCTTGAATCTACCTTATTTTCTAAAATTCATACTAATCTTTATAAAAATTGCATGACTACATGAGATCATGATTTGAGTTTGGAAAAGAAAAAGATAAAAAGTGTAAAGAGATTTTAAAAGAACCCTGATACTCTTCTGTTGGATCTTGCAGGTTGGCCCATCGGGACGATGTACAGGTTTAGCGGGGGCGAATGTCGGGATGAAATCCCGTAGGGAGTGTGCACTGAGTTTTTTTCAAAAGTTCATTGTTTTTGAGTTTTGTGTGATGGTTTGGCTAAAGAGGGGTATATTTCATGCATAATTTGACCAAATTGATTGATTGTGTGATGCGAAAACATGTTTGAGATGTGTGTTAGACCCGTGCGTTAAATAACTGACGTTAGACCCATGAAAACTTTAGGTTTTACCCTTGAAACTGATTGGAAACACGAAGTTTACCCCATGAAAACCGGACTTGAACCCTTGGAAACCCTTGGATGTTAAGCCGAAACTGTAAATAAACTGTTGAATTGACGAGCTTGAGATGATTGTGACCAAACCCTGATTTTTCTGACCAAAATCCGTAGCTTAGACCCTTGAAATCGGTGTTTATCCTCGCCTAAACCCTTAGGTTAATTAACCCTGTATACAGTGTGAAACCAAAACATTAATTTAGGAAAAATAAAAAGGACAAAAATCAAAAATAGAATCAAGAGATGGGATTTTCCAAGAATAGTAAGTGAACATGCATAGTCGTCTGAAATTGGAAAGTTGAGTAGGGAGGTTGGAAACTTCTAGATAAACGTCCCAAGGAGAGAAGGATGGGGGAGCCTATGAATAGAGGGCCAAGCCTCATTTGTTTTTCCTCGTTGATCTCCTTGGTGCGTCTACTCTGCAAGTATGCTTTCTTATCCTCCTCTTATTCATTTTTCCTTATTCATGTTCATTAGTCTGCATGATGGTGGAGAAAGAGAAGCCGATGTAGATGATGCTTGACCATGACAAGCTTTTGTGATGCCATCATATTTATAATTGGCCATCATTTAGCTCGTGAGCTTAAGCATCCGACAACATTTCATGATGGTTTGAGGTTTCTCATTGGGAGCACACTACTCTACACTTAGAGAGAGAGGCATATGAAAGGATGCACATATTAACAGAGATGGAGGCATAGACTATGGCGGTTGTAGGAAAGAGCGTTGGAGAGAGAGAGGGAGAAAGAGCTAGACGCTGCCAATGATTGAAGAGAGATAATCGGAAAGTGTCAGACAGAAAAAGATGCACGCAGATGCCGTTCCCGGTTTCGGACCGGAGAGAGAGAGATTATAGCACTATTGCGGCGTGCTACAGAGCACCACGTAGAGATTGGATAGGCTGATGTTGGCGCTGCGCTCCGTGGAGAGAGAGAGGTAGTTGCTCAAACAAATGTGGCCGTCCGCTGCTGACCGAGAGAGACGGAGAGATGCACACTCCAGCTAGTCAGGCAGGAGAGAGAATCACGTGGGTCGTTGTACCTGATTTGGCATGGCAAAACTGACAGAGAGAGGTTGGCTACTGTGGTGTCGTAGAGAGAGAAAGAGAGAAAGAAAGTGCACGGTGATTGGCTGCCGACGTAGCCGGAGCACGAGAAGGTGAAAGAGATAGATTGAAGCAACTCTTTTGAACAGTGTTTGAAGATGGCGCCATTTGATCAGGAGGCGAATCGCGAGAGAGATGCTATGGCGCCGCGTAGAAGGCACTAGAGAGAGAGAAGCGGCTGCGTAAAACACCGAGAGGCAGAGAGAGAAAGTGAGGCACACAGAAGGTGCGCCGCGTGTGCACATTAATCCGAGAGAGAGTCGCGTGGACTTGGGCTGCTAGTGGCGCATCACACGGAGAGAGAATCATCGCTATTGCATGTGCACCGATGGAGAAAGAGAGATATCCAGAGAGAGAGAGAGGTCGTGGTGAGAAATACAGCGACGGTGGTTGAGAGAGAAAGATGAAAGGAATTTGTAATACTTCTTATGCCAATTTACTCCAAGAACATGGAATAGACTCAAAAGAACAATAGGATACAATAGACAAATCGTCAAACAGAGGATCCTAAGCTAAACATTTGAATGGTTTTTCAAAGTTGATTGCTATGGAAAGCAAAATTTATGAGAATTTGTAGGAACAAATTACATTGGCCTCTCAAACCCTCGTAAGAAAAATGAAGCATTCATTGGACAAATAATCTTCTTGGCTCTATGTTACAAACGCTCTATAAGTAATGTAATACCTTGAGATCAACTTTAGAGTTCATACTTAAGAAAAATAGGAAATGAAATGAGAAATGACCTTTATGTTTAAAGAGTACCCACTGGACAATGCTTTTATGTGTTTATGATACGTAGTCGGACTTCTCATCAGTTAACTTTACGTAAAGAATTAGAATGAGTCGAGTCATGCATGCATAAAATAAAAGGAAAATTTTTTAGCATAGATACGAATATGTGCGAATGGGAAATAAAAAGATCTTTTTCATGACTATGCTTTATTCATTCCAGAGGTACTATGAATTTTGATTAACTTAATCCCCCCTTCCTGTGGATTGCCCTCGTTGATCTTCTTGGTGCGTCTACTCTGCAGGTTTATGTGGATGCTGATTATATGAAGTGAAGAGTTGAAGATTGAAGCCGGAAGTAAAGAGTACCCCCGCCCCGTGCTCTTTCTTGTGGAACCTTCCTACAGGTTTATGCGATTTCTGATTATCTGAAGTAAAGAGAAGGAAGGCCATTGCGGAGGATACTTGAAGAAAAGAACGGACCGAAGTAAAGTTGGAAGAGAAGCTTGGATGTGAAGATCGAAGCGGAATCCTGAGGGCGGTTTCTCGCACTGTAGCGAGGGATCTATTTTATATCGGCCGATCCGCACTATAGCGGCGGCTTTCATATTGTATCATCGCACCGCACTGTAGCGGTTTTATTGTACCGTCGGCCCGCACTGTAGCGGCCTGTTTGTATCATTCATTTTATTGGAGGCTTCAGTTTCATTTCCGTTGTATGGTTTGCTTCATCTGCGTTCCGTGTATCACTGCGGTATCCGATCGTCTCTTTTCGACGCCCACGGTCCCATGTCTCGACACTTCCGAGGGGCAAGGGACCCTACGAGGATCGCGCACGCTCCGGAGAGCACAGGCGAGGTGCCCAGCGCGCAGACGCCACTCGCAGGACAGCGGGAACAACGCACCAGAGCGGGGCCTGATCCAACCCCACGCGCCGGCTTCCCGCCACGACCTCCTTCTTCCCGACATCGTATCGCGTGAAGGATTGGTATCATGTCGCCTGGAAGGTATCATATCGTCTACTGTGCGGTATCGTATCGCTTGCAAACTGCTATCGTATCGTGGGCCAAACAAGTATCGTATCGCGTAAATTTTTGGTATCGTATCGTTTGTCACCTTGGTATCGTATCGCTCAAGAACTCGGTATCGTATCGTGTCATTACTGGTATCGTATCGCGAGGTCAAGTGGTATCGTATTGTGAGGTTGGTATCGTATCGTGCAATTTAGAGATATCGTATCGTGACCACTTTCAGTATCATATCGTCTAAGAGAGTAGTATCGTATCGTGAAAATCTAATATTGTATCGCCTGTCCTGAGTTCCCAGAGAGATCCTATTTCCCTGTTTTAAACCCCAGAACCCTGAACTGGCATAACTTTCTCATACAAAATCCGTTTGCTGTGATTTTGGTTTTGTTGGAAAGCTCGTGGGGAGTACAAAAAAAACATTGACTACTTACGGTAAAATTAATACCAGGATTATTAGATAGGGTATTTTTAAGTTGACCCTCAAGTGGATTGAGAAACCAAGGAGTTCCAAAGAATTCTGAGCAATACAAGGGGAAATTGTGGACTTGTAGGCAAAGCTTATGAACCTAAGATCTGGCAGACACTTAGGCAAGGATAGGCAAAGCATTAGATCATCTGAGGCTAGTGTCAATCATACAGCTAGGTCTTGGGCACAACAACTAAGTGGTTATCCCTACACATTAAGTTCTGAAACCAGTGACTCAGAAATGTCTTTTAGCATGGAAAGACCCACACGTAGCTCAAGCACTGCCTATTTACAGACACCAGAAGGTCCCTATAAGACACAATTGGAGTATATCAGGACCAACCAAGTAGGTGCTCGCATCTATGAGGATGGTCTAAGACGATCGGTTGTCCAACTCAAAAATCCTGATCAACCCTTTGGACTTGAACACCCAGTGGTCAAGTTTGAAGAGGGTGCATACGTTGATAAGGAAGGAACCATGTATGTGGTTACCAGCCTACCAGATAGGACAGATGAGTGTGGAAACATCATTCCTGAGAACGAGATAGGAGACCTAGAGCAAGGAGACCTAGGACGAGAACCCAAGACCCCTAGAGGTAAGTCAGTCTTGACCAGAGTGCTCACTCCAGAATGGATTCCTCAAGATAACAAAAGCATAGAACTATTCTTGAATAGAGAAGCAGAGGAAGCCTTTTGGAGATTTAGGCCAGATCAACCCAGCCCAGTAGTCACCATCTATGAATTCAAGGATCCAGAGACACCAGGGAAAGTTGTCTATCTAGATCACACCTCAGAGAAACTGTTCTTAGTAACAGAGCAGGATAGGCATGCATACACTTGGCAAGGTGAATCGATTTTCCCTCCACTAAGATCCAGTGTTTCCCAGGGCCTCCAAGGAGTAGGATCATCCAAGGCTCATGAAACCCAGAGGGAAAGAGCTAGAGAGAGACCGGAGGTAAGTTTTGCAGACACTGTGGGCAGAGACAGATCAGGATATGGAACGGAAAGACCTGAAAGGGAGAGACATAGAGTTCATAGGCATCAAAGAGATGATCATGATTTCCCTTTGCCTAGACCACGAGAGCACTCAAGAACCCTTAGACCCTCTCAAGTGGTTAAGACAATGAAGAACTACTTTGATGGATTTGGAGATCCTTATGATCATGTGGCCGAGTTCAAACAAGTGCTAAGAGCTGAACAGGTTGAAGACTTATTCACCCAGTTCGAGGCATTTGGTTTGACTCTTAAGGGTACTGCCTTAGCTTGGTTTCAACCTCTAAACAGTCACAACTATAGAGAGATAGGTCAGCTTCTAGAAGAATTCATTGTAGAATTTTCCAAGAGTGGTATCAGACATAACACATCATCCTTGATCCACAGCTTCAAGCAGACACCCCAAGAAACAGTGCGACTTGCAGGAAGAAGGTTTAGACAGTACTTGGAAAGATGCCCTACACCAGAATTACCCACACCAGCCAAACAAATGGCCTTGTTCTTAGATGGCTTATTGAGCACCAAGTTAAGGTCATATGTGTACCTGAAAGAGCCTAGATCCATAGAAGAGTGTGTGCGGATATGCATTGACATAGAGGACAACTTGGGTGAGGAGTTAGGACTGTCCAAACTCTATAAGGACTCTGACAGTTCTACTAGTCATACCTCTAGAACCTCCACTGAGATAGATGAAATAGTTGAGCAGGTGGCCAAAAAGCTAGGAGTTCAAAATAGACAAATGCCAAGGGTCACCTCATTGAAGCGATGTTATACATGTGGAGGAGATCACATGGCTAATGTCTGCCCAATGATGGCTCAACCCTAAGGAAACCCTAATGCTCTATATTGCACCATTGAGAGGAAATACACAAATCATACCGCCCAAGATTGTCCCTATAACAGGCAGGCTGTTAGACAAAATCATCAGCAACCTTACCAGCAGGGTAGGTATCAGAACCAGTACCAACAGCCATATTATAGGCCACAACAACAATATCAACCTCAATACCAACAGCAATATCAGACACCAAATAAGCCACAGTCAGTTCTGGGAAACCAACCACCAACTCCTGCCAATGTGATCCTAGTTAAATATACGATGGCGGAGGAGAACCCTAATAGAGCATTGGTTCCACTAACCCCTTTGGTCTCAGAAAATGACTCTCATGCTCATGGTTTAGACTACTTCCATGAAGATAGTCCACATGCTTATTACATAGAGTCACCTGAGCAAAGTGAAACTTCTCAGTATCAATATGAGGCACCACCTATGGAACAAAATTGGGAGCCAGAATACTCCAATGTCATGTATACGAATCCAAATACTAGGCCCCAAGTGAGAAAGTAAGACCACAAGCCCCTAGAGGACCATGCTTTAGATGTCAGGGTGATCATTTCATTTGGGGAATGTCCCCATCAACCAGCGCTTGGACAAGGACAAAACATCACAATACAAGGCTTTTGTCCTGAGTGTGGCAAGGAACATCTTCCTAGAGAGTGTCCTAGGAATCCCTCTAGTGTGCCTAAGGTTACACCCATCAATGTGGTAGGCTTAGTGGCGGATTCAAGTTCAAGTAGCAGTAATGTGGCTCCTGTACAGGCAGTTACTAGGGCACAGGCTGCACAACAAGCAAAACCATCTGAGCAATCGGAGTCAAGTGAGTCAGGAGAGCCTAGTAAGAGGAAAGAAAGAACATGGAAGGATACCAGAGAGAAGGCTAATCGCAAGTGGAACAAAAGGCTATCCGAGCTAGAAGAAAGCCTAAGGGATACCAAAACAAAAATAGAAGACATTGCATCTCAAAGCCCCTTGCATGCTGAAGCTCCATCCGCTCCGCTTCATCCCACCCCACCACCCACTGTAAATAACCCACAACCAGGGTCTGTTCTTGCAGATGCAACCCCAAAAGGCTTGGACATGATGTTCAAGGCCTACCAGGCTCGACTTCAAGAAGGGCCAATAGCTGCAAACCTAGACAAGAGTTACCCTAGAGAGGATTTAGAGATTGAACGAATGAAAATGTGCATGAAAATGGTAGAACAAGCTCAAGCTATACTTGAGACTAGTCAAAAGTTCAATCAGACAAACTCTGTCAAATCAGATTTGCATTTCCATGGCTTACTAGAAAGATTAGAGCAGTTGGTAAACAAACCACAAGTTTCTTTACCTCCGCAGGCTCAACCTGTTATTGAAAGAGGAAGCTCACCACCAATGGGAGCTTATGTTCCTAATTCCACGGATGCTGGAATACCTCCTTCAATTCAACAGTACTCTCAAGAGTTCTTGCGGGAAATACAAGAAGAGAAATGGGCCAAGGAGAAGGGTAATTCCCCTCCTATTCCAGAGATTGATGATCTTCATTATCAATTTCCCCAAGACATTCCATCTATTTACGGAGATGAAGCAGAACAACAAGAAGACAAAAGACTAGATTTTGAATCTAATACCTTAGAAGAACTGCCTCAATTTCCAGGCCCATGGGAATCTGAATCTCTTCAGATCAGAACTCCCACAATACTGGTCAGACATGAGGACTCAGTGGTCCCAAGGAACACTGATGTCGTGAAGAACACTAAGGTTCAGTGTCATCTCACTGTAGAGGAGCTGCTCAAGGCAAAACCTGAGCTATGGAATCATGTGAAGGATCAAGTTCCAAAACTTGAGTCCAATATGCCCAAAGCAACCTCTAAGCAAAAAGTTCCAGCGATACCTCTAGACAAGATAGGAGACATGAGTGAAGGTGAAAAAGGTAATACTTATCTTCCGATCACCTATCAAGGTTACACAACCAAAGCAATCGTAGATTCAGGTGCTGGAGTCGCTATTGCAACCACTTCCTTGTGGAAGCGATGGGGCAAACCCACATTAAGACCCACTAGAATGAAGCTTCAAATGGCAGATGGTCATTTTGAAAGACCTCTAGGATTGCTTGAAGGGATAACTCTAACCACTTGTGGTGTAGAGTTTGAACATACATTTGCTATATGTGACTTTGAGAAAAATAATGTCTATGAGATGATCCTAGGAAGACCCTTCCTACGACAATTGCAAATAGTACAGGATTGGAGAACCAACTCCTTGTACTTACAGCACTTAGGGGTCACCACCAAGGTCAATCTGAAGGATTACACCTTCAGAGATGTACCACCCCTACAGTGGAATCCTATCCACAAAGCAGAAGAAGATTCAATCTTTGTGCATTCTGGAAGCTCACCTGATCCATCCTGGCTGCATGAAGATACTCACTTGTGGATGTGCAAGGTCGCAGAGGAAGAGGAAAAGCGCATAAAAGCAAGAGAAGAAGGAACTTCCCCAGGAGATAGACCAATAAAAGACCCAGCCTATACACCGATGATATTTCCAGATGAGGAATTTGAGCTTCATGGTTGGGTAGAAATCTTAGCTACCATGGACATTGCAGTCAATGAAGAACAATGGACACCTCATTGTGATGAGGAGGGTTATGATATTTCCGTGGTCATGTGTCAGCCCTTATTGGAAGAGTGTGATCCTAGTGAGGTCATAGAAGAAGAAGAGAATGATGAAGATCTAGAATCCATTGTGATGGATACCTACTTTGACTCAAAGGAGCACTATCTAGAAGATGTAGGGTTATGATATTTCCGTGGTCATGTGTCAGCCCTTATTGGAAGAGTGTGATCCTAGTGAGGTCATAGAAGAAGAAGAGAATGATGAAGATCTAGAATCCATTGTGATGGATACCTACTTTGACTCAGAGGAGCACTATCTAGAAGATGTAGGAGTATTAACTCAAAAAGAAGAAGAACCCCTCACAAGCATCAAAACGGTAAATTCAAAGGAAGGAAGTGAAGGAGGTCAAAAGAAAAAGAAATGAAAAGTAGTGAAACAAGAAGAGGAGGAATCATTGTTTGAGGTACCAGAAAATTTCAGGAAATATGAAGTTGAGGATCGAAGAATTGTGGTACGAATGCCTAAGAGGGAGGCCATTATAGGAGAAGCATATGACAATAAAGAAAAGACTAAAAAGATTGTGGTAACCATTGAAGGGAACGAAGAGTGATGCACATACATAGGAGATGACCTAAGTGCAAAAGAAGAAGTGGAGCTTGTAGCTCTATTAAGGGAATATAGGGATGTGTTTGCATGGCACTATAGAGACTTGAAGGGAGTAGATCCAAAAATTTGCTCTCATACGATCCCGATGACTGTTGATGCCAAGCCCACCAAACAAAAGCCCTACACATATAATGACAATTATGCAGCCAAAATAAAAGAGGAAATTGATAGGCTGATTGAAGCTGGATTCATCTATGAGATTGAACATACTGAATGGGTGTCCCCCATTGTAGTGGTGCCCAAGAAGAATGGAAAATTGCGAGTGTGTATTAACCTTAAAAAAGTTAATGCTGCTACGATTCGAGATAGTTATCCGCTTCCAATCACTGAACATTTATTGGAGCGTGTTGCAAGCAAGGAAGTTTATAGCTTCCTTGATGGATTTTCAGGTTACAACCAAGTAGCCATTGCCCCAGAAGATCAACACAAAATAGCTTTTGCCACTGAATGGGGAATCTTTGCATTTCGCGTGATGCCATTTGGGCTCACTAATGCACCTGCTACATTCCAGAGACTCATGTGTCATGTCTTCAAGGAGTTCTTGCGGAAGAGCTTAGAAGTATATGTGGATGATTTATGCACTCATTCCCAACAGAGAGGATACCACATCCCTGAGCTCAGACAGACCTTCAACAAATGTAGAGAATATCGAGTTTGTTTGAACCCATAGAAGTGTGTGTTCATGGTACGACAAGGTAAAATCTTAGGTCACATTGTTTCTAAAAATGGGATATCAACAGATGAAGACAAGGTAAGAGCCATAGCAGAGTTGCAAGACCAAGGAATGTTAAAGAGGTACAAGCCTTTATGGGCCATTGTGGATATTACCGTAGGTTTATCCACATGTATGCCATCATTGCTAAACCTCTTTATGGGTTGTTGACAAATTTTGAGTGGAACGATGAATGTGAAAAATCCTTCAATGAGCTAAAAAGACGTTTGTGCTCAGCACCAATACTGACCACCCCTGATTGGAATAAACCATTCCATGTCCATGTGGATGCATCCAATCATGCTATAGGTTGTGTGCTAGCACAACCCACAGGTGAAGGAAACCTAGATTTGCCGATAGCATATGCTAGTAGGCAATTAAATGCAGCTGAACAAAACTATACAACAACCGAGAGAGAAGGTTTAGGCATGGTATATGCTGTGAAAAAGTTTAGACACTATCTATTGGCCAATAAGTTCAAGTTTTTCACTGATCATCAAGCTTTACTATATTTGGTCAATAAACCTTGCAATACAGGCCGCTTAGTAAGATGGTTCCTCTTACTAATGGAATACGATTTTGAAGTGGTTGTCAGGAAAGGTAGGACCCACCTTAGGGCGGACCATCTTTCTCGCATCACTTCAGGAGAACCACCGCAAGGAGTGTCTGACGAATTACTGGATGCTTATTTGTTCAATTTAGAAGTTGTTCCTAAATGGGCAAATAAGTTGGTACCTGTCCTAACCTTCGGGCCTGCAAATAAAAACGTAAAAACAAACAAAGAAGAAATTGTACGATCACAACAATATTAAATATTGGCAGGAAGTATGTACAAGCAAGATATTGAGGGCGTACTAGCTTGTTGTGTCGAGGATGATGAACATACTAGTTGGTTGCAACAAGCCCATGAGGGATTGCTAGGAAATCACTACTCTAAACAACGAACATTGCAAAACCTAAAACGTTTAGGAGTGTATTGGCCTAGCATGGACAAAGAAATACATGAGTGGATTAAGAATTGTCCAGTGTGCCAGAAGAGACCCCCCGTGGAGCATGCCACTCTTTATCACGTGTCATTAATTCCAGATTGGAGCGCTCCATTGGTAGAATTTATGAGATCAAGAACACTAACGAACGAGGCTAGTCTATCAAGAAGAAGAAGCATGGAGCAAGAGGCTCAAGACTATGCATTAGTAGGAGACAACCTATATCGGAGAGGCAAAGATGGATACTTAAGACTTTGCGTTCATGAATCAGACTATTTGAAAGTCTTAGAAACTGCACATAGCGGTGTTGCAGGCGGACACTTTGGTCCTGAACGAGTAATCAAGACCATTCTATTCTCAGGACTTTGGTGGCCCACTCTTCATATGGATGCACATACTTATGTGAAGAAATGTGACACATGTTAACGTGCCAATATCCGATAAGAAAAGATGAGATGCCTTTGAGGCCAATGATGGGAGGGCGCGCATTCTCGAAGTGGGGTATAGACTTTGTTGGTCCTATTAATCCCCCAGCTAAAAACTCCCATGCGGAATACATTATTGTAGCCACTGATTACCTTACAAAGTGGGTAGAAGTAAAAGCCACAACAAAGAATGATGCTCAAACAACGGCTAAGTTCTTATTCGAAAATGTGTTCACTAGATATGGGTTACCAATAGAGTTGGTTAGTGATAGAGGTACGCACTTCTTAAATGAGGTCATTGAAAATCTCCTTCAAGAATTCATGGTGATACACAAGAAGTCTGCCCCTTATCACCCACAAGCCAACGGACAGGCCGAGAGCACGAATAAGATCCTATGTAACGTATTGACAAAACTTGTAAATAATAAACGCTCTGATTGGGACAAACAGCTTCATCATGTTGTTTGGGCTTACCGAGTTGCCTACAAAACGGTACTCAATGCCACCCCATTTCAGATGGTCTTTGGACAGAATGCTGTGCTACCATTAGATTTCTTAATCCCAGCCTTGAAAGTAGAACAAGAGCATGAGTGGAATGGACATGAGTTGTCCTCCAGGATCTTTGATTTAGAACGGTTAGGTGAGACGAGGCTACGAGCGGCAGCAGGCATCTATGCTGCAAAGAAACGGCAAAAGGCATACTTTGATGCCCATGTGAAGGACAAAGGGTTGAAAGAAGGAGATCTGGTGCTGGTTTATACGCTAAAGCAACATGCCCGCAAATTGGAGAAACGAGGATATGGACCCATGATCATTAACAGACTCTCCACTAGTGGTGCAGTTCAATTGGCCACTTTAGAAGGTGATATCTTGCCGAACTATATAAGTGGTTGTCGAGTCAAGTTATATCAAGAACCTCTTACAGAGGAAATGCTTATGAGACTCAACACTGCTAAGAAGCGAAAAGAAGAGGAGTTAAGGGTTAGAGAAGAAGTACAAGCAGAGGCTAGAGAGCACATCAGAAGAAATAAGTTACGACGACTAGGCCTAGATGTCAACACAAAAGCTCCCAAATATCACCTGGACATGTGCCAAAAATCGGACCTAACTACTTCTCGAATAATTGACCGACGTCCCTTTGTGACTATAGAGGTAGGACAAGGAAAGAGTGTAAAGACTGTGAGAGCATTGGTTGACTCAGGTGCAGCAACTAGTGCAATTAGACTTTCATACTGCCAAGACCTGCAATTGGACATCAAGCCCATAGAATCCTATCTCATAAGATTGGGAGGTGTGGAAACCCCTTGTTTGGGTGAGGTGGAACTTCCCATTTACCTTCACGATGTTCTAATGAAAGTCAAAATGCTAGTGTGTCATGATGACGACCTCACAGAGCGACTTGTCTTGGGTCAAGATTGGATTTACGACCATGCTGTCAACTTGAACCTAAGAAGTCAACTTCTTCATGTTTGGGTACATGAACAATGCATTACATTAGAATTGGAGAATTGCATGGCCACTGACCAGGACACCACACGCTCTCTTCTTTCCTCTAAGGCTAATCTTCTCGAACAAGATGTTGTAGATGTCAAAAGCTCTATGATCCAGACGGACACAATCATGGAAGGACAGTCGCAAAGGCAAGAAGAACCTTCTTCTTTTTCAAAGAGTAAAGCATCCACATTAGTTCAACCTCAGAAGCAAACAAAACAGTGCAAGATAGCCAGTCTATCAAATAGACAAAGAGCCTTCAAGAAGAAAGAAGTTATGGGCATGAAGCAGATCTGGGTAAAGAAAGGAGTGCAACCATCGATGTTGCCTCAAAGATTCCCACCCAACCAGATCGACCATGAAAAAAGAAGGACCAAGCACCTACGACAGGCTCAAGCACAAAGAATCCAACAAATTTGGGTACCGAAGCTATCAAAGAAGGCCGACCACAATCAAGTACAAATTTGGGTGCCTAAAAAATTAGCTACAGCTCAACACGGGCGATTACAGATGTGGGTACCCAAGAAGCTCTTACATACACAACGGCCTATGCTCCCCACCATGCAAAAGGTCTCAACAAAGAAGCCAAGGAAAGCAAAGGGTAAGAACAAAACACAAAGACCAAAAGAAGATAAACTCAACCCTTCTGCAAAAGTAAGCAGGCAATCATCAAGGATATGGGTTTGGAAGCCAAAAACACCAGCAACATCCATAGAACCAAAGGGCCAACCACACTGGATACCAAAGTTGGGAAAGCATCCAAAGATGAAGTGGCCTGAGATGATCTCTACAGGGCCAAATCCTATTCTAAAATGGGTTCCAATCACGAGGATTACATCATTTCGAGATCCAATCGACACCTCCAATCAAAGAATGCATCAAGTATGCAAGTAACATCAAAAGCCTCGACCAGCAACAACCATGTGCCTTTGGCATAACCCTGTCTGTTGCACCATTCAGGTCATGCATTTCCAAAGTACGCATCCAAAGGGCCACATTACAAGGCCATGCACAAGGCACATATTTTGTTCAACCCATGCACTAATGCACTTACCCACCATTCATTATGGGTTACAAGTACTTGGCATGAAAACTATGAAAGCCATCTTTGGAAGAACCAGACGACATCAAGATGACAACAACAAGAGCAAGGAAGCCATCCACCACCGAGAGTTGCTCACAATCAACATTGACCACCTCCTTTGAGCAGCTAGCAATTTTGGAAAGCTCACAAATGCACCATCGAGATGGAATACACGGAAGACGTACATACAAAGGGACTACAACCTGCAAGAGCTAGCAGTGGCAAAGTGAAGAACTAGACAAACGACTAGGCTACATTGGAAAGAGGGACCGCTCCTGTTGATACACGAACGACACTACCTCTCAATGTACCACATGGGACAAGCACCACAACAAGGGTCTGTCCGGGACGACGGACTCAAGAGGGGGGGGAGTGTTGAAGCTCAAGGTCAAGGACAAAGCATGGAAGTGCATCAAGGAAGTGGACACACAAGAACAAGGAGCAAATAGGGAGCTCCAAGAAGCACCTGTCAAATTTTCAGAAGAAATCCCTATAAAAATAGTGATTTTCATCACTAAAAATCATTGTAAATACCATTTTCCATTTTTCTAACTCCATTTTGTTCAATTCGAGGAGTCCTCGAGCTTGAGGAGTATTAGAATTACCATCCTACCAATTTTCATAATTTTTAGACTCCGTTTGAGCCCCCAAATAAGCCCTGGAACCTATTTTTTAACTAGGCCGGACACTAGGTCTGGACAGGGCCAAAATCACTCAAAAAACTATAAAAAGGGCTGGAGAGCTCATTTTTGAGGTTAGATTGTTGTAGTTTTCAGCTTTGTAAGAGAGCTCTTGTGTAATCGAAGATCTTCCATTGTTCCTCTCTTTGCTCTTACTTTGTGCGCGTGTGTGTGTATGTGTGTGCTTGTGTGCTTTCACTCACGCACTTGTGCCATCACTTGCTCACGGTCTTCATACCGGTCCTCACGTCTCCACGGATTGACATTTATGAGGTGTATCTCCTCACGTTGGTACTCACCATTGTGCTAGAGTGACATATTTGTAGCTTTTCCATCATTATTTGGGCATTTAATTTATGTAAGTTGATGAGTATATTGCTTTGTATCAAACTAAATAAATACATTGACACTTTATTGCAACATTTTAGTCTTGAGGACTATAAGCCTATTGCCAATCCCATGGAAAGAGGTTTATAATTAAGGCTTCACGATTTTGGATTTTCACTTGATGTTGGTCTCTATGAAAGTTATTGGATGCCTTATTTATGTATGCATCACTCGGCTTGATACTGAGCTTGTTTTCTCTCAAATGAGAAAATTTATCCATAACTGAGGAGTTAAGAATTGGCAAGCAATTAAGCATATACTTTGCTACTTATTTGGTACTTGTTAGCTTGGGCTTTTTAATCCCAAGGGGAGATCGATACTACTAGATTAACATGTTTTCTTTTTTTTTCTTAGATATGAAACTTGTGTGTCATATGGTCTTGGCTTCATGCGTGCTAGCTCAAGCATATCTTGGTTGATCAAGAAGCAAACACTATGGCCACTCATAGTTATGAGGTTGAGTATAGGGAAGCTTTCATAGCTATTGTTGAGTGTGTATGGATCAAATGTCCTATGGTTAATTTTCATGTTTGTCAAACCTCTTCCAGCACCATACATTACTAATAATTAGAGCACATAGGTAGTTTTTTATAGATCAATTTGGCATATATACCCACACAAGATAATGTTGCAAAACTTTAACACAAAGGCTTCACCTCATGAGAAGTTGGAAGCTTTTCACAAAGTTTTGGTCTTACGTCCGTTTATGGATTGACCTCAATCCACCTTGATTGGCATTTCTTTATACACAATGTCAACCCCTTGTTCAATGCATCATTCATAGGGGGATTTATTAGTATATTTTGCAAGTAATGTGTACCGACACACTTGATACTATCAAGGCACTTCTTTCCCTCTATAGGAGGGTTCTTCCCTGGCTTGTGTCATGGACACAAACAAAACCATTTGAAACCTTAGATTCCATGTCAATTTTCTATATCTCATGTTTGGTTAAGATTTTGGAGAAACTAATGCTACGATTGCATTCGGAACGTTCCAAAACCCCAAGATCGATTGTCTACTTGTTGAATTCTGACTTCGGGAGGTCTTGTTTCAAATCGATGACATCATGATGACATCATCAAATCATAACCACCATATAGCACCACCTTTGAAGACCTATAAAAGGAGGGGTTGGCCACATTCATTCTCAGACTTGCCAATACCAGTCTTGGGAGCTCAAGGAGTCATGGCCGCCAAGTAAGTACTCTTCAAGTTCCAGTTCTAGTTCTTGTCTTGTTCCTTGTTCTAGTCTAGTTCTTGGACGTCCTATCTTGTCCCCTTGTAATCTCGTAGTACGAGATCCTGTCGATTTCTTTCGTGTATCCAGTTCATCTCCCAGAAGGGAGTTCTTGTAATCTAGATATCTTGTCTCATACTTACGATCCCGGGTTGTCGGATCTCCTGTATCATCTCTAGTCCAGTTTTACATACCTATTGGTCCCGGGTTGTGGGACATCTTGTATCAGTCACATATTCTTGTATCATTTTCCCTACGTGGGTGTTTTGGTAATCATAAGTGTATTTCGGAAATCTTGTCTACTGTAGTCAGAGAGCACAATCTAGTGCTCCCCTGACAGCTTGCATATATGTGCATAACACCAAAGGGCTACTTATCTTTGTACATTCACCACTTATTAATAAATTTGCATGTTGTGCCCCCAAGTTTTTTCTTCTTCCTTGATTGTGTGCATTTGCAATGCCAAATCTCCTATTAATATATGACCAATGCCTACCCCTCATGATTGTATATTATATTGAGCAATATTCCTTGTCTATCTAAGGAATCATTCATAATTGTTGGGTCAACTGAACATCCAACCATCCATGTCTAGCTATCAGGGGAAGGTGATTCCTCTCCATCAGCCCCTTTATAGATAACTTTTGCACTACCTCAAAAATCAAAATTGAGGTAACATACCTCTACCTTGTAATCTCCCATCTAGAGTTGTCTAGATCTCCATCTTAGATCTACCTTGAGAGTGCATGGGTGGAAAACACCATCATCTTTGTACTTGCTATTAGTAATGATTTTTTAAAATTATACTAAGTGATTGTCTTCTTTGTTATTGTTCTTGCATTTTCTTGCATAACTATTTTCTTACATGGTACAAAACTCTTAGGTATCGATGAGTAGAAAGGATTACTTTCTAAGCTTGCAAGTATATTTTCATTATCATCATAGTGTGTGAGTCATGGCTTCATCTTCTATTGTTGCTGAATATGTTATTTTTATGCTACACCAATTTGCATTCTTTCACCCACATTCATTGAAGGAAAGCTTGATGGAACAAATTAAATAATCTAGAAGTTAAAAAATTCTATAGTTTTAGACTTTTAAGAGTTATTGGATAAAGTCATGGAGGCAACAAGACCCGTTCCAAAGTTGATTCTCATGGAAGATCCAATAAATCCTTGGCCAATAATCCAAACAAATCTAGATCAACTTCAACTTTGGAAAAGGTAGAATGTAGATGCTTTATTTGCCATTGTTACTAGTGTAAGTGGTTTTGTGCTTACTCAATGTAGCCCACCACTAAAGCACACTTGTAGATACATTTATTGCCAATTAACTCCATTCCTTCTTTCATACTAAAATCCATGTGTTCTTGCTCTCTACTACATTGATAAACTTCCTTCCATTTCTTTGTATGCTTTTGATTTCCAAATGTAGATGGCTCCCTATCATTTAAATTCATTCCTTCCTTCTTTCATACTAAGATCCACATGTTTTTGCACTGAAATGCATTGATCTCCACTTCCATAACTTATTTCCATTCCTTTGTATGCTTTGGACTTATGCACATTATCTTACTATGAAATTATCATAACTTAATTTTGAAACATGATATCTTGCTTTGGTTTACTTCCTTTCCTCAATCTAGGGTGGAATGAAGCTCTTTTTTCTTGGCATCTTGATCTCTACTTCAGTAACTCCTCTTTCAATGATGGGACCATGATCATCATCCACTTCATTCCCTTCATCTCTCTCCACAATTCTAGCTTTGTCCTTCAGTTGGTTGATTGATTAATGTGTTGAAATTACTTCCCCTTCATTAGGAGTTCATGCTTGAGCCTTCAAAATCGTTTGGAACACTTCATTCCAATCTCTCTTGCATTATTGGCTTATTTTTTCATGCTTCCTCTATGTATTTATCGTTAAAAGTAACCTTAGTATGATACCATGATTTAAGTTCATCAAACACAACATATTGAGATACCTTTAGTTCCTTTGAATTAGGGTTATAAAACCTATATACTTTATGCTTCGAAGGATAGCCAATGAAGATGCATCTTTCTGGCCTAGCATCAAACTTACCTCTAAGCTCTTGTGGGACATGTGTATAACACAGCTTAACCTAAAGTCAAGAAGGGAATACCAGGTGCTAAAGAAGATGCTTAAGCAAGACCTTAATGGTCTTCCCTCCGGTATGTATCTACTATTCCAAGCACTCCATGTGACACATAATTGATGTTCCTGAAAGGCTTCCTAGTAGGCTTTCCCAATTGGAAATCTTCACACATTTAATGTAGAATTTTTAATGATAAATGAGGAAGAATTCTTATCATTTGTTCTTTCTCCAGATATTTGAGTCTTTGGATGTTCATACAGACACACCTTTTTTCCACAGATCCAAGTATCCAATCTTCTTTTCTCCATAAGTGATGAACATAGCTTTGTTCCTCCTTGTTTGACCTACATCAAGAGTAAAATCATTTCTTCTTTCTTACCTTTGGTTATTAATTCATAGACATTTCTTAGGTCCTCAATGAAGCACCCTTTGTGGTTGAATCTAAGATGATATCCTCTCTCAAATATCTAACCAAAAAAAAAAAATTTGCAATGGTGGGAGCATGTAGTACTTCAGAAAGACTCGTCTATGATGGCCTTCAAACTTGACATCTCCCATATGTTTAATCTCATACTTTTTATTGTTTCCACTCTCCACACATCCTTTTTTTTGGTGTGTGAATGTTGCTAACGAATTCCTCTCTTCTTGACACATATGTGGTTACTACAACCACTATCTATATGCCATACTTCATCATGTGTCTTTGCTTCATTACCATGTCTCATGACAAGAAAGTGCTCATTCTATGATATGATAGAAGATTTAGCATAATTGCTTTTACCCTTGTAATTGTAGCATCTTTTCTTTTGATAGAAATAATTGGCTTAATGTCTTGGCATCCCACATATGTAGCATCCATTGGAGTTGTTGTAGTCTCTTCCTCCAAATTTGCCTCCACTACATTTACTTCTTCCTCTTCATCTTGAATACTAATCTTCCTCTTATTGTTTTTGGCTCCCTTTATTGCTTTTCTTTCCTTGTTGGTAGTTGTTTCTACCTCTTCCTCTTTCTCCACCTTTGTTTCCTCTACCTCTTCCACTTTTTCTTGCATAAAAAAGTCGGTCCTAGCTGCCTTTGGACTTGTTTCCTCCATAGTTGAGTTCCTCATTCACCATAAAAGAGGTACATTTCTCAAAATTTGATAGAGAATTCCTAACCTATACAGAGGTAGTAAAAGCTTTCCATTTTTTATCTTCTCTATTCCCATTGAATATGTGGAAAACTAGGTCATCATCATCTACCACACATTTGTTTGATCCAAGTGAAAATCAGATATATCTTTGAATGTAAGTATGAAGTCATTGATTCTTTGTTCTGAACCCTTCCTAAGTTTATTAAGCGTAGTTTTTAGTTAGATCTTTCTATCTTTTGTAGAGGTAGAGTACAATCCCTTGAGGCACTCCCAAACCTTCTTTGATGTGTCTAGATCTTGAATATGGGATAGTGTAAATATCACTATCGTATCCCTCTCTTCCCATTCTTTGATGGTTCTTGATTTTAGTTGGAAGTATAGGATCTATTTATGCCTTAGCATGTGTGCCACTTACTGACCCCCAAAGGCTCTTTCGCATAAGGAAATTGGATATTCTAAACTTCCATGGATGGTAGATTTTCTTCTCTAACTTCTCAATCTATGTGTTGAGATCAACCATGGTGCTTGAGACTCCCAATGCTCCCCTTGATATGATGGAAATTCAAGGAATAAGTATTATACCTTCTTTCCCAAGTTGGAAGTTGATTAAATTTTTTATGTTGTCTTTGTTGATGAATGCTTCCCCTTTCTCCAATGGTTCCTCGAAGCTTGTCCTTTCTTCACTTCAAACTTGAGCCTTCCTCCAAATTTTCTATTTTCTCTTGATGTCTTCAATGCTCCAAGTTGATCTCCAATACCATTAATGGTGAGTATGAACTCCAAGTAGAAATAATAGCACAATGGACCCTCTCTAGGACCACACACATGGCTACCACAATGAGTGGAAAACTCGATTTCTCTTAGTTTTCTAAAATATGTTTTTAGTGAGCCTACACACTCAAACTAGAGTGTATAACATATCAGATAATCTTTGAATCACTTTGATTCTATTCAATCAAGTCTAAAAATCAATCTCCCTAAGATAGACTACTTACTATCTACATAAATTATGTAGGTCTATGCGTACACACAATATAAAATCACACATAGACTTTGCAAAGATGAAAACTGAGAGTCATGGCATTCAATTGATTCTAGATCAAGAAGCAAAAGTGCAAAAATATATTATTTATATAGTCCTTTATGATACACAAAGCATATAGGCAAATAAGCTACCAATGATAGAAATCTACAAAGAGATATGTGTGTGTAAAGTTCTTTGCCAATACATAGAGATAAGCAAGTAGGGGGTAGCTTATATGTTACCATTAGTGTGCATGTGAAAGGCCAAATGGTCATTGGGCACTTTTTTATATATTCCTTAGTAAAACATATAGTGCCCTAGTCAACCATAGACTATGAGTTCGACCACATTTGTGGAAAAACAACACTCTTGAATTTGTGAATAATGGAAATGAATTTTGTATTCAGGGAGAGAGAGATGTACCTAGTGCACCTCTCATATTATCTTTCGAGTTAGATATTTTGTTTCATTTTTAGCATGTACAACATATCTTTTTATTGTATAGTTATGAGTTTGAACATTCTATAGCCACCTCATCTGATATATATTCTCTGAGAATGATGTAAATAAGGACATGAATGTTCCATTACTCATTTTTTCAAGAGTTTGTAGTTAAATTTTTTAAGGATTTAATGTTTGAATTTAAAAATGTTTTTCACACTAATCTTCCTAAAAGGATACCACTAGACAGAGGAGACATTGACCATGTCATTGAGGTGCTTACTAACACTAACCCTATTGGCAAGTCACATTATAGGCTTAGCATAACTCAGCATCACGAGGTAGAGAAGCTACTTCAATATTATTTAGGTAAAGGCTTCACTAGACCTAGTAATTCACCTTGGGCATCACCAACGCTCCCAATCAAAAAGAAAGATGGCTCTATGAAACTTTGTATAGGCTATAAAGCATTAGATAAGGTAACAATAAAAAATAGGTTTCCAATGTCCAGGTTGGAAGACCTATTTGATCACTTCAAGCTAGGTATTTTACCAAGCTTGATCTTAGGCTAGGATATCATCCGATTAGGATTAGGGTAGAAGATGTCCTTAAAATTGCTTTTAGGACTAGATATGGGCACTATGAGTTTTTGGTGAAGGCTCACCAATGATCATGAAAGATTCATGAAGCTGATGATTAGTGTTCTATGTTCATATCGAGGGCAATTTTTAGTAGATTGTTTGGATGATATTCTAACTTGTGGTAGATAAGAAGAGGAACACTTCGAACACTTTAGGAAATTATTCCAAGTGTTATGGGAAAATTCACTCTTTCCTATAGAATCAAAGTGTCACTTTTTCAAAATAGAGGTTAAATACATTGGGCATATATTCTTCCAAGACAAAATCTAGATGGACCCTGATAAAGTATGAGCTATTATGGAATATCCACATCTTAGGAACATAGAAGAGTTTTAGATCTTCCTAGTTTTGTTAGGCGTCTATCATAGATTCATCAAGAGCTATGCCAAATTGTTGTCTCAGTCATGAACATCTTAAAGGGAAAGAGAAAACCTTTCATTGGGGAGACGAACAGAAGCAAAGAGGAAAAGCAATTGCTATAGTTCCACTTTTACATATAGCATATCCCAATGAACCCTTTGTGGTTGATAGCGATGTGAATGATTGTGCTATAGAAGCATTTTTAGTTTAGGATGGTTGACTAGTGGCTTTTGAGAGCTAAAAGCTAGAATTGGCTTAGAAGAATTACACCCTCTATGAAAAGGAGTTGTATGCAATTGTTCATGCTTTGAAAAAGTGGTGCATTAGCTATATGGTGCCAAGTTTATGATAGTGTTTGATCAAGAGAGCATTAAATGGCTCTCTAATCAAATAGACCTTAAAGGGCATAAGGTCCACTAGTAAGATACATATCAAAAGTTTGACTATGCACTTAGGTATAAGAAGGGAAAATTTAATGTGGTGGCTAACTTGCTTAGCCGCATGCCTATGCTCACGGGATCAAGCTTTACTCAGATCATGAGTGAGCTACTGGAGTCTATCAGTGGAAATGTAGATTTGATCTTGCATATACCAAGATTTGGGAAGCCATAGAGAAAGGGAATCCTGACATACAGTTTTCCAATGAGGATGAAGTATTAAGGGGTACTCAAGAAGTATTCAAGTGAAACAACTATAGTATCCATGATGGATATCTATTATATAAAGGTAATGTGTGTGTCCTTACAGATTTTGGCAATGCATAAACCTACTCATCTTAGAGACAGCAAACTAAATATCAGGCCGATTCATGCATAAGTAAATCAAGCATTCAATAGCTTCTTGCTAGAGAACAACATCAAATGCATCTCCAACATCATGAAGACCTAACCATAAACTTGTTTCCATGGGACTAGCAATAGGTTCTCAATAGGACCAGTGAGAAGCATGTCATCAACATATACAACAATGATCATAAGTACATCACCTTCATGCTTAACATATAAGGCACTTTTAGTTGAACTATTCTCAAAACCATGTGCTAGCAAATAGGCACATATCTTTTCATACCAAGCATGTGGTGCTTGCTTCAAACCATATAATGCCTTTTCAAACCTGCACACTATGTTTTCATGCCCTTTTTGCATAAAATGACGAGGTTGAAATACGTACAATTATCATGTAAGTCACCATTCATAAAGAAAAGTTTGCATGAGCCATTTAGATATAGTTTAGGCTCTTTGATGGTAGCCCTATCATCAACAAGTGCATCATGAAATCTACATCAGAAATGGAATGATCTACATCATCATGTGGAACTAATAAAGGTAGAGAAATTTCCTCGTTTGGACCAACAGTTGAGTGTTTACTCGTAAAAAGAGGTATCAAAATATCATACACATTCTCATAGCTAATTGATGTCTCCTTGGTACATGAAAGTAATGGATGAATTGCATCTTCCACAAAAAATACATCACGGCTAACCAAAATGTGTTTAACTTGTGGATGATGCAGACGATAGCCTTTGCTTTCATAACTGTACCCAACAAAAATACATTTTATTGCTTTATCATCCCATTTCCTACATTCTTGTTCAAGCACTAAAGCATATGCCAAATAACCAAAGACATGTAGATGAGCAACAAATGGCTTGCGACCATGCCAAGCCTCATGTGGAGTGATAGATTGCATTGCTTTGGTGGGACACATGTTAAGTATATATGCTACACACATAAAAGCCTCAAGCCAGAAGCTATGTGGTAAAGCCTAACATTTGACCATACACCTCACCATCTCCATGAGAGACGTGTTCTTTTTTTTAGGAGCTCCATTTTATTGAGGTTTATACATCATTGTGCATTAATGTTTTATGCCACACTCCACTAGAAATGCATTAAAATAAGAATGCATGTATTCCCCTACTCGATCATAATGGATGTGCACAATTTACATGCTAGAAGATTTTTAGCCAAAACTAGAAACTATTTGTGTTACATCTTATAACCATGCGTACATAGAGACTACAAAATATGAAAAAACACACAGAAATAGAGTTGCATAGTAGTCGAGAGAGTACTCAATATTAGGTGCAATCTCCCTCCATGCACTTCGTTATGACGTAAAGATAGTTCCCAAAAGAAGGTGTTTGCATAGGACCACATACATCACTATGAATAAGCTGCAATTTTTGAGCAGCTCAAATTGAACCATCTTTTAGGAAGAAGGAATGTTGCATTTTGCTCAAAATAGAGCCTGCACAAACATGTTTATAAGGTGCATAAAGTTTCGGTAGAGAGGAAACCTATTAGATATCTGCAAGTGTAGCAAACTAGCAAAATTCAGATGACCAAAGCATGCATGCTAAAGCTTTGCATCTGACATAGCCTAAGAATCTTGAACCGCACATGCCAAATCATTCACAATTTTGCATAGTCTATGATTTTATATAGCCCACAACATAAAATGCTAGAAGCAATAATAACATTGCCATTTGAGAGATCGTGAAGTGTACATCTATCATCAACAAAATCGACAACCAAGACAATCTTGGCTAATCCTAAAACTGACAACACATTTTTCTTGACCCTGGCACATATAAAGCATCTGACAATGTGAAAGAAGTGCCATTAGTAGTAGTTAGAATGATCTTACCAACTCCCATTACAGGATAAGAGGAGTTGTTAGCACATGTGATAGTACCAAACAACTGAGTCTACTGTAGACATACACTACTCATGAGAAAATGGAGCATAGCTGCAAATAGTAGTAAGTGCCCAGTGTTCATTATGAACAAGATCAACAAACTCTATTTTAGGTTTAGAGGCCTCTACAACAACCATTCAAGCCTCTTTCTTATTTGCCTCTTTTACAACTAATTTTGGACAACTATGACATGATCATTTCCCTTCCAATATTTGCAAAACTATTTTTTCTTTTCCATTTTCTTCTCATCTTTGTCTCCCTTCTTCAATTGTGTAGCATTAGCAGATTTTTGCTTACTAGTGGATGAGCTCTGTTCTCCTTTGTCCTTCTAACTAGCTAAGGAAGATTGATCTGCAACATGCATAATTAACCTATTCTATCTAGACTGATATTCCTACAACAAAACAAAGACACATATGGATTTGCTTTCATCATCAATAAAAGATTAGAAGAAAAACACTAATATGAATCTGGAAGACCATTCTGGCAAGACTTCATCTATAGAAATCAATTGCTCCTTTGAATATTTGATCTTTGTCAAAAAAAGTCCATAGAATCTCCTTCATTCATATGTTTCCTCTTTAATTGTTTTCGTAGGTAAGCAACATGAGCCTCATTTCTTTCCTGGTATAAAGTGGCAAGTGTATCCCAAGCATCCTTTGCTATTTAGTAAGAGTGAATGTGAGGGATAATGGCACGTTTGACAGACAAAGCTATCAATGCATGTGCCTGAGCATCTCTGCCATCCCAACAAAAGTTGCTCTACAATAGGTGCAATAGAAACCATAACACAAACAAGAATTTGAAGGTCATCATCTTCAATGCCATCTACATCACCTTCAATAATTGTATTTGTAGGTGTAGTAGGACGTTTTTCAATACCCTGCACAATATTCCACAACCCTTTTGCTACCAATAAATGACACATCATGTATGCCCATAATGGGTAACTAGTACCATCCAACTTCCTCAACAACCAACATACAAAATACATCATTGCTTTCATCCATGGCCAATGACTAAATACCATGATGCAAAAATATGAATGCATCTCAAAAGTTGAACAAAAACACCCTAACGAGCTTTGCTAAACTTGTAGCACACTTTGAGTCTCTTGTATAGGCAAACCGAAACTTGTATATATATTTTTCATAAAAGGAGAAAACTCTCTGCATAGTCGCTGCAATATTTCCTTTGAAGGTTGAAATGAGCTCAAATCAAAATTTTGACACCACATAATGAAGTTGTTTTGAACTCTTGCCTTGAGGATGTTGACTAAATTTTGTGGACTCTAAGGTTTGCAGAAGCACACAAACAACACAAGGAAGAAGAGGAAGCTTAGAGCACAACACAACACTAAATGTATTACCAAGTGAATGTACAAAGATAAGTCACCCGTTAGGGTTATAGGAATATATAGAAGCCGAGAAAAAAAACTCCTAAAGAGTGAAAAAAGTTCCCCGACAGTCCTAAGTGTGTTCGCATACATCATAACCAAAATATACAATAGAAGGATATGGGGAAAAACCACAGAGATATGAACATGTACATCGAATACATAGGGCTTAGTGGGATAACCTATCACATTATGTCTCTCTCTTTCATCAAGATCTTCCAACACCATTTTTGAGGAAAAAAATGAAATTAAGGGGAATTAGATGTTATATGGATATTTGGCATCTCTAAGGGAATGGGTGTGTGAACCCACCCTAAGAGATGTTGTATAGATGGGCTCTCACATGAGCCCCATGTGACACTCATTTGATAGGCCATATGGTTCCATTTATGTAGCTTGCAAGAGAGTATATACATTGGAGATGGTAAGTGGCTAGGAGTTGCATTGATCATCAATCTCTGTGTGGTGTTTTCAAATAGAAAGGTTGACATAATCCTCCTTGGAACTGTGCTTGTGCATAGAGAAAATTGAAGGATTCATTGAGGGCTTATAGCATCACATATAATTTTTACTTTATAATATTAGATGTAAAAGTGCAGAGGAGCTTTGGAAGAAGTTATGCAACACATATGAAAAAGAAACAACATCAATTAAGTTTATCTTGTGAGAAAGTTATATGACCTTTGCATCAAGGACACATGTAGTGTTGTCTATATTTTCTTAGTTATAGGCTTTGAGGATGGAGATGGATAATGAAATGAAAGCAATCTTGTTGCTATGCACTATGCCATCATCATGGGATACACTTTGCACAAACATCAAGAACAGTGCACTTGGTGGTAAACTGGGAAAAAATGACATATGTGGAGCACTCTTGAAAGAAGACAACAACATAGCAGGAAAGAACAAGGAAAACAATGGTCAATGGAATAAGAGTAGAACTAAATTGAGGAAGATGGATGTTGAGTGCCATCATTGTCATAAAAAATGACCTTTGAAGAAAGACCTATGCATCAAAGAATGATAAATGTAAAGGAGAACATGTTGATGGGCATGTTAAATAGTTACCTACACCATCTTCTTCAATGATGAAGATTGAAGAAAATAATGCTATTTTTGATGATCTTCATGTGTTGAAACTTGACAATATTGTGTCTATGAGACTCTTATGACTGATTCTCTTTCCCACACATGGTTGCTAGATTCTGGTGCTTCTTTCCATGTGATAAAATGGCTCTCTACTTATACAACAAAGACTCTTGGTATCGTTGTTAGAGATATTTTCTCTTTGTTTATGAGAAGGTTAAAGATTTCAATGAATCAAACCCTCAAGCATGGATACATATTGATGATGGAAGAGACTTGTCCATGTATGATTTAAAATCAGATTGTTTAAGCAAAGCAAGAGAGTTGAAAACGATTAGAAGCTTGCATATAGATATCGGTGGATTCTTCAAATAAAATGCATGATGATCTTTGGAAGCTAAGGACTAGAGTAATTGATATCTCAAGAGAAGGAGATCATATGTGAAGAAGAAGAAGGCAAATTTGGTGAAGATAGATGAGCAAAGAACGATATCATTGTGAACCGGACATGAAGAAATGGCACGACAACTTAGGTACACATGATTTATATGTTTCTACATATGCATAAACGATAATTGTAAATTATCGCAGTTGCTTTTTCTTCCTTGGGAGCGGTAGCTTTTCCTAAACCTTTGTGCAATCTCTTGGGTGTCAAGGGTTGATCATCTTGATCTGAGTGCCTCCACAAAGATTGGCAAGTGGGCAATCCTCGTCGCACCACCCATTGCATCGACTATTGAAGCGACAATGATTGCACACACATCATATTCTTAACAATTTTTGTATTTAGGATTTTGATAAATTGAAAAATAATGTATCAAAAATTCACATGTGCACATTTATTGAACCTCTTCTTCAAGCCTTGATCAGTAAGGTTTCCTCATATTCTCAAACTTTTTGGTTTAATTGCATATCTTTAGGAGACTATAAATCAACAAAGATGGATACCAACGAGCTTGTAGATTTAGTAGTAGAACATAAAGAGAAGGTCAAGCAAGAAGTACAAGATATTATTAAAATTGTTCAATTTAAATCACATCAAGAAGAAAGAAAAATGGATGAATTAAAGGGACAAAAGGTTGTGGATCATAATTGGAGGTGGCCATAGTAGGTTGCTTCTTGCTCAACCAAGATATGCATGAGCTACCAAGCATGAAGGAAAAACCACTAGTGGACACACGAGTGTCATAGCAACCAGCCTAGTCAGAGTAAAAAAAAGCATGTAAATCTAGTGGTAGTGATACCCCCTTGGGATAAAACAATCCAATTAGTCGAGTGCCACTCAAGTAGCAAAAGATGTGCTTAACTACCTGCCAATGCTTGACTCGTGGACAATGCATAAACGTGCTCATCTGTGAGACAACAAACTGAATATCTTGTCGAGTAATGCATAAGTAAATCAAGCATCCAACAGCCTGCTGATAGAGAACAACATCAAATGCATCTCCAACATCATAAAGACTCAATTGTAAACCTGTCTCCATAGGAGTGGCAATAGGTTTACAGTCTTCAAAGCCAAAATGCTGCAATAATGTGTCAATATATTTTGTTTGATACAAAATCATTCCACCATCAACATGCATAAACTAAATGCCTAAATAATGATGCAAATGCCCCTAATCAGAAATCTCAAATTAGGCATGCAAATCAGCCTTAAAATCATCAATATGCTTCTTATGAGGACCAGTGAGCAACATGTCATCAACATACACAACAATGATCAGAAGTACATCATTAGCACACTTAATATATGAGGTGCTTTCAGTTGGATGTTCTCAAAACCATGTGCAATGAGATAGGCATTTATCTTTTCATACCAAGCATGTGGTGCTTGCTTTAAACCATATATTGCCTTCTTTAACCTACACACCTGGTTTTCATGCCCTTTTTGCACAAAGCCATGGGGCTGAAAAACATACACTTCTTCATGTAAGTCACCATTTAGAAATGTTGTTTTAATGTCCAACTGATGTACATTCCAACCATGATGAGCTTCAAGTGCATGGATGCTACGAATAATAGTCATTCGACAAGTAGGAGCAAAGGTCTCATCAAAATCAATGCCTCTTTCCTGAGCATAACCCTTTGCAATAAGCCTAGCCTTATACCTGTCAGTTGTTCCATCAGGTTTACGCTTCAGCTTGTATACCCACTTAGTGCCAATGGCCTTCTTGCCAGGAGGCAATTCACATAAAGTCCAGGTACCATTTTTCATGATAGCATCATATTCAAATTGCATTGTAGCCATCCAATGTTCAGAATTTTGTGCTTCATCAAACGAAACAGGCTCAGTCTCATCACATAGACTAGACGTAGCCATAGCATAGAAATTTGATGCAAAAGAGGCACTATGAGAGCCTGAATGAGTACGATATGATAGAGGTGAATCTAATTTGCTATCATGCAAAGTTTGCACTAGCCATTTTGGTATAGTTTTTGTTTCCTCAATATCAACTCTCTCATCAACAAGTGCATCATTCAAATTTGCATCAGAAATGGAATGATCTGCATCATCACATGAAACCTGCAATGGCTGAGAAGTTGCCTCATTAGGACCAACACTCGATTGTCCGCCTGTAAAGAGGCAGCAAAGTATCATACATGTCTTTGGAGCTATCAGATGTCTCCTTCGTACATGAAAGTAAAGGTTGAAGAGCATCTTCCACAAATACAACATCACGGCTAACCAAAATGTATTTAGTTTGTGGATGATACAGACGATAGCCTTTTCTTTGAGAATTGTACCCAACAAAAATATACTTTACTACTTTATCATCCAATTTCCTACGATGTTGTTCAGGCACTAATGCATATGCCAGACAACCAAAAACATAGAGATGAGCAATAGATGGCTTGCAACCATGACAAGCCTCATATGGAGTGATAGATTGCAATGCTTTAGTGAGACACCTGTTAAGTACATATGTTGCACACATAGCCAGAAACTATGTGGTAAAGGTTGACTCTTGACCATACACCTTGCCATCTCCATGAGTGACATGTTCTTCCATTCAGCAACTCCATTCTGTTGAGGTGTACATGGCACTGTACACTGATGTTTTATCCCACGTCCAGCCAGAAATGCACTAAAGTCAAAAGACGTATATTCCCCCCCTTGATCAGAATGGAGGGTGCCCATTTTACATGCTGACAGATTTTCAACCAAAACCAAAAACTGTTTGAAGCACATAAACACTTCGGACTTTTCTTTCAATGGATATACCCATGCATGCCTCGAAAAATCATCGATGAAAGTCATGAAGTAAAGATAGTTTCCAAAAGAGGGTGTCTGCATAGGACCACAGACATCACTGTGAACAAGCTGCAATTTCTAAGTAGCCCGAGTTGAACCATCTTTTGGGAACAAAGAAGGCTGCATTTTGCCCAAAATACAGCCTTCACAAACATGTTTACCGTGTGCCTCAAGTTTGGGCAAAGAGGAAACCATTTCAGAGTTCTGCAGGTGCAACAAACTAGCAAAATTTAGATGGCTTACTTATTTAGCCAATTTAGACTACCTATTCTCACTTATTTGGCCATATCTTGGTCATACAATCTCCAAATTCAAAAATTCTTTTTGGTATGGATTGTCTCTGAGAGATCTTTCCAGAGAGTGCTCATAAGCCATCTTTTGTATTTAGTCACAACCCTATTCAAAGCTTTTATTATGGTTGTTCATCATCATCGACCCCCATATGAGCACTTTATTGATGCACCTACCATCAAGAGATTCTTAGGAAGCCAAAAGGAAGGAGTGTGGACCATCTTCAGCACCTGCATCACCCACATATCAACTTTTGGACCTTCAGATAAGCTTTTTGTTCAATTATGCATTATTGCTTTCTTTTTTATTCACGTCGCATACAGAAAATGCATTTTTGCATAGCATCTTTAGTATATGCGTAGTTATGATGTTATTTAGTCTTGTACAGTGCATGAAGTGTTGTTTGTAGGTACAAGTAAGTATTTTTCTTGCAGATTCAGCAAGGGAAGTATAAGAACGTATCGTGTTCTTATTAAAATACCATGCCATAAGCACGAAGAAATACGTAAGGGCGTGTAGTGCCCTGTGGTTGATTTGTAGATAGATTGTGCTTGTCGGCATTGTTTTTGTTGTGGAAAGTGCATGATGTGTACTTGGTGTATTTTTTTTTAGATTTTCAATTTTATGTCGTTATGCTACCAAAATTTTTAGGATTCATTATGCATATGCATTAAATGATAGCAACCATAATAAAAGTTTCCTGTTTTATCATTTTCTTTTAAGCAAAGGCTTGTGACTTGTTTTTTTCTCCACTACCACTTATTTATCTTAGGTATACATCGAGTGTACAACTTAAAAATAAAACATAAAAATAGAAAATAAAAAAGTGACCGAAACCATATCCTAGCATGGAACCAGGACCATCATCACCTATTAGGACTGATACACTCATGGAAGAGCACCGCGTGGATCCCATTCAGACCATGAGTGCTAGGATTTGCCATCTAGAGAGCACACTTCACGATATCTTGGAACACGTGTGTGGCTCCAAGAAAGAGGAAGATGTGCATGAGCCTGACTTGCCAGGGATGGAGGTAGATGCTCCACATGAGCATCCAACTCTAGAAGTCCCTAGAGATAGTATCCTAGTTAGAGAGACCAGATGGAAGCTTAAGGATCTTAAGTTTGCTAGATACCATGGCTCGATTAGTGCTAGGACTGCTGATGTTGTTGAGCAGTGGCTCAACAAGTGAGAGCAGTGCTTCCATTTGTGTCATATCGTGGACGATAGGCACAAAATTTAGCAGGCCACGTATAACTTCATGGACATTGCCCATAGGTGGTGGTGCAAGATAAAACAAGATAAGAAAAATCCTGAGACTTGGGATTAGTTCAAAGTCTTGTTCTACAACAAATTCATACCATCAGATGAGAGGTCTAGAGCACTCAACACTTGGTAATTCATAAGTTAGAATAATTAGACCATTCAAGGGTTCTCAGATAAGTACAGAGAGGTACTTCTTATAATACCTGGTACTATCCCAAAGTTTCTCTAAGTCCACAAGCTCATCTTGGGACTTAGGGAAACTATTAGACATTTGGTGAGGAAGGAGAGATGTCAGTCCTTGGCACAGGCCACGGAGATGGCTTTGGTCTATGAGGATGGCCATAGGGGCACAAGCTTCCGGGGTGAGAGGTCCTCATGGACTAAGGTAAGTCGACCCTTTCACACATCTACTTCTGACTCGATCATTGCACAAGCTTCTAGAGAGGCTAAGCAAGTGATCAAGATAGTTTCGGGAAGGAAGAGAAAAGTGTCTGTTCTGGCTGAGAGGGCATATATTAAGTCTATTCTTACCCCTTAGCAGAAAGAGAAGGCAATGAAAGAGGGGTTATGCTATGGGTGCCTAGGACAAAACCTGTTCAAGGACTATCCTAAGAAAAAGAAAATAGCAACCACCATAGTTATTAATCCCATTCAGGCAGTGAGTGATGGAGATGAGGAATTTGGAGATTCCCCATCCCCGATATCATCTCCCTTAGTGGCCATGATGGTCACAAAGAAGGTCCCTACTGTGCCAGATGTTGTGCTTTTTCTAGTGGCACACAAAGGATATCAGTTTCTAGATACAGAACTCATTGTCATGAGGGGAGTTGTGGCAGGATAGCTTGCCAAGGTACTCTTTGACACTAGGTCGACACATAATGTGATTAGTTCCCGACTAGTCAGGAGGCTACATCTAGAGACTGTGCAGTCAGAGTATGCTTACACAATAGAGTTAGCCTACGAGAAGGGAACTAAGACATGGGATTGACGAGTTGTTGATTTTCCCATTCAGATCCAATCCTATGAGGACATAATCCATTTCAAGGTAGCTAGATTGGCATGTTTTGATGTAGTCCTAAGTAAGAAGTGGCATGCTAGGAAATGACCAGTCATTGACTTTGCATCGCATGTGTACCAGTTTGAGCATGAGGGGGGGAGACTACTAATCCGTGGAAAGCCAGATCTCCAAATGACATGATTGGTAACCGCTACCAAGTTGCTTGAGATTGATTGAAAGTGATAGCATATATCATTCTCCAGACAGGATAGTAGATCGGAGACAGAAACGGTTGAGGAACCGTGTCATCCAGGAGTATCTAGTAGCCTAGAGAGGATTACCACTTACTGACTCTACTTGGGAATCAGAAGCTCAGGTTTGCAAGTACTTTCCCTCATTGATCATTGAGGACAATAATCTTTAGAAGGGGGAGAGAGTGTCAAACATTGGTCCACAGAGACCATTCCATGTGTGTGTGGGACAAGGGCCAGTCATAGCCAAGGTCCCAAGTTGGGGGGATATCCTAAGGTATTCAATAGTAATGGGGATGAGTGTTGCATGATGGACACATGGCATCACTAGACCATTCTAGATCATTGCTATTTTTAGAATACAAGAGGATATAAAAGGATGGGAGGAGATTTGCACACACATCATTTGCAAGCCTTTCCTGCATGAGTTAGTTCTCACAATGAAGAGGGGAAAAGATATGCAGTTAGATTTGGAGCTAAAATATTACATGAAACTCAAAGGAACTATCCGCAAATTAAAAGAGAACTTTGGGGTTTAGTCATGACATTAAAAATTGATAAAGAATATTTTATTGGAGCCAATGTAATTGTAGAGACAAACTGCTTACCACTCATAGGAATGATAACAAACTGTTCATGACCTGATATCCCTATGCGAAGATGGATTTCATACATTAAATTTATAAATCTAGTGTTAATACATATTACAGGAAATGCTAATTTTGTTGTTGATATGCTTTCTAGAGCTAGGTATGATGAAGATTAAGTAGTAGAATTAGATGTTAATGCAATTAACTATGAATCTCAAGCATATGTGTATGAACAATATAAAATTGATGAATATGAAGGAGAGTGGCAAGACATTGGAGTATATCTTAGTACTTTGATTAAATCACCTGCATGGTCTACAAATAGGCTCAAGGATATTAGAAAACGGGCTTTTAATTATTTCTTAAAAGATGAATTAATTTGGAGACATGCAAGGGGAGAGATTAAATTTCCACAAAGAGTACTTGGAACTAAACAACTTCAATTGCAAGTAATGAAAAATATGCATGATACTTTATGGGCTAGACGTAAGGGTTTTGTGGCTACATATGAAAAAATCAAAGAAAGTTATTGGTGGCTAGGAATCTATGTCAATGTGAGGGATTATGTTAATTCTTGTGCTATATGTCAAATGCATTCATTAGTTAAGCATATGGATCATTTACATCCAACTTATCCACCTTGTATTCACTATAAGTGGGTAGTTGACTTAGTGACCATGCCCAAAGGTATTGACAAAATGTGGTATATAGTAAATGCAAGAGAAGACCTTAGAAAATATGTAGAAGGTTGAACCCTATGATCTAAAACAACATACAATGTTTGCAAACTTCTACTTGAAGATGTAATATCAAGATTTGGATATGTTGAGAAAGTAGTGGCTGATAGGGGTGAGTTAGATGCTCAAGAGGCTAGAGACTTCTTTGCACGACATGGAATTCCTTTAGCTCTTACAACTACTTATAACCCCGAGGCTAATGGGAAAATAGAAAGGGGCCGTTCTCCAATTGTAAAAGCAATTTCTAAATCTATAATGATAATATTAAAAATTGGTTAAATTTTCTACCTTTTGCATTACGGGCTGAGAGAATGACTTGCACTAGGACAATGGGGGTATATGCCAACAGAATTAATGTACTGTCAAAAACCTATTTTTCCAATACATACTCAAATACTTACATGATCCACTCTTCATGGTATGATAATCTATCTATAGAAGATCTCTTGGCTCTAAGAATTCAACAGCTTGAATAGGGAAATGAAAAGTTAGATGAAGCTATTGCTAAGTTAAAAGAATCTAGGATTAAAAATAAGAAGTATTTTGATAAGTCACATAGGTTAAGGCCAAAGTCAATTCAAATTGATGATTGGTTTTGATTTACGATAGTACATTTGAATCCCAATACGATGCATGTAGGAAGTCAAAACGGCATTGGTTTGGACCTTATGTGGTGCTAAATGTTAATGAAAATGGAACTTATGCTTTACGAGGTTTGGATGGAACACCTCTTAAAACTTTGATTGTAGAAAAAAGGATTAAATTGTTTAAACAAAGAGATGATAAAAACTATGAAATATTAGATGATGAAGAGGATGAATGAAATTTTGATGATTATCTTGCCTAAAATAAATTTATGTGTATGATGAAAATTTAAAAAGATGTATGATTTTTGCTTCTAATGTGGATTTTCTTTGCAGAAAATAGACATAAAAGGAAATTGCTAGCATGAATGCTCAAAAATCTTCAAGAAGAATTTTAGATGAATCTAGGAACAAAGCTTTGAGTAAAGCTAGGAAAATTCCATTGGACCAATCTTTCATTTATAGATGAATCTAGGAACAAAGCTTTGAGTAAAGCTAGGAAAATTCCATTGGACCAATCTTTCATTTATATTTTCCTTTCAATGTATTTATTCCCCAAAGTTACTAAAATTCCGCTTGATAAGGAGACTTTTGACATCTTCATTTTTGAATTTTTACTAACACCATTGAAACCACATATAATGACTTATATTTTAGCATCTTGATTCCTTCATTGACTATTATGATGATATTTTTCTAAGATGATAATTTCCCATACAAGATATTTAATAAAATATTTTTTGATTTTATGATATCACATGTGAATGTTTAATGTGTATGTTTGATGAATAAAGCTAATTATACTTGAGTTTCTAGATTTTGATGATTTGCTAGCCAGAATTTGTTGATTTGAAGATGATTTGAAGATGAATTCGGAGTTTGAAGATTGAAGTTGAAGCTAAAATTTCAGGTGGTATTTAAAAAAAAAATGAAGTTCGGCCGAGGCCTACTCCCCCGGACTTTAACTTTGAAATTGCAATTGTACAAGGAAGGGCATAGTACCCATGGGACCCTCCTTATCCCACAAGAACAGGGGTTTACAAGATTGGGTTAAACGGCGGTCAACACTACCGCATGGATAGACAAACGATGGCACTCAGCCACAATGCAATATCATTCAGATTACATGTCCCTTACATGTTGTTGCCAAGGATTGAACCCTCACCCCCGCCTCAAGAGGTTGGGCCTCCCAACCACTACGCCAGCGAACTGGGACTTGTCAAAATGGTATAAAATTTCAGGTGGTATTTTTCTATGATATCTATTTCTTGTTTTTATATTATGCATTTATGAATTACTAAAAATATAAAATTTGGATTATGGATTTGTCAAATTATGAAGTAAAACTATTTGGTCAAAGTAGGAAACCAAATATTTGATGATTTTTGTGACTCAAAACTTTATAAATTCAATTGTGATATGATTGAACAAATGGATTTTGAAATTCTATTCAAAAGAGGAAAGTAAACTTGTATAAATATGAACATATAGATGCATGAATCATGTCTATGTGAGATCCTAATTCTTGCTTCTACATGCATCTAGATCCTTAGCTCGGAATAAGGGGTTAAGCCTTTCCTCTTAAAACAAAAAAGTTGCCAATGTTAAAAACAAAAATATTATGAATGGAAGTCTATACTTTCTTCCACCCCAAAAAAGTAAATTAGGAATTACATCTAAATGAAGCTGATGCTGATGAAGTTAATGATGGAACAAAATTATGAATCTAATATGAAGACTAGTTGTGGAAAACACTTGTAGTATTAAAATTGAGCAAACAATGCGGATGTCTGTATGAGTAGAGTTAGTTGAATTTCTTTGATATGAATGAATGTATTTATGTGAGTATTCATATAAGAGGAAATCTAATTTATGATGGGATTTGTTTCTTGACCATCTCTATTAAATTTATCAATGTTTCTGAACCTAAATTCAAATATTGTTGACCAAAATAGTTATTAGTAGAGCTTTAGATTTGATATTTTCATCAACCAGATTTTGATATGAAAGAAATCATTTGCATCTTGCATAAAAATTAAGTAACAATTCGAAAAATATTTAATTCCCTTAAAAGAAATTTGATATTACTTAATGATTTATTTTCAGGTTGGCCCATCAAGATGTTGTGCATGTTTGGTGGGGGTGGATGTTGGAGAGATTTGCTCTCTATTTATGAGAAGGTTAAAGACTTTAATGAATCAAACCCTAAAGCATGGAAACAGGTTGATGATGGAAGAGGCTTGTCCATGTATGATTTAAAATCAGATGGTTTAAGCAAAGCAAGAGAGTTGAAAACAATTAGAAGCTTGCATATAGATATCTATGGATTCTTCAAATCAAATGCATGAGGATCTTCATAAGCTAAGAATTGAAATAATTGATATTTGAAGAGAAGGAAGCCATATTTGAAGAAGAAGGCGGCTTATTTTATGAAGATAGATGGGCGAAGAACTATGTCAGTTTTGAGACTTTGGAAAGAATAATTTTTTGCACTCATCATCCGAGTTCCGACCTCTCTGATGCTTAACGGACAATTGCCTACCAAAACTGGATTCTATCACATCTGACAACATAAACGACGAATTCCTCTACTTGTTCCGATTTTCTTTTCTGATGAATGAGATCCCTGGCAACATTAATGGTACTGCGCCATATCTCACAATGTCAGTTCTCTGACAGACGGTTGTAGCAATTGCAACTGTTGAAGAATTCATCCAACTACAATCATTGGTTAATGCATAATTTGGTATATACACTCCGACCCTCATCCCGTTTCTCCGAGAATTGGCAGTTATGATACAATTTGAGCTTTCTTTTGCACTGTTTAGAAACGAGCTTCTGTGGTTGAGGACCTCATAACATTCTTTTGTGCCGTATGACAAGAATTATCAAATACTTCATTATGAAGATGCGTGCCCTTCGATAACTTTCTGTGTTGAGAGAGGAGGTTAAGTGAAGTATAGATTCAACAACGGAAGGATATTCATCTCAAGGAGTAGACAAGTATCAGCCATCGAATCACAGCTCAAATCGCTTACAAGTGCAATCGAAAATCGCTCACTAAAGATGGAGCTAGTTCTGTGCATAATTGTTGATTAGCTATCAGTTATCTTTTTAAGTCTTGTGGCATCCATTAGAAACTTTTCCTCTAACGCAACTGCTAAGAAAGTGGAAGTAATGTTGTCTTCTACGTAGGATATGAAATTTATAATAATGAATATGAATTTACATGAATGGTAGAAGATTTTCCTGAAAAATATCTTATCATGTAACTATTACTGCCTATTATTTCAAGTATAGCTCCTCTTTCACGTGAGTGGGTACTCACACATGCAATTATGTATGCATGGTTTATTGATTAATCTTACGATGCTCAATTTTAGTGGAACTCTATACCACTGATGGCATGTGGATTTAACTCGCACAAATGCATCCGATAAAAAATAAACAGTTCAAGTTGAAAGAGGACACTCATAGAGTAGAAGCGTTTGATTTGTAAATAGAAGTTTTTGTAAACAAAGTGCAACAATAGATTCAAACATTCGTTCTTTATTGTTTTATTTTCATTTGAGACCATTGTGTGGTAATATCTTTCAATTACACTTCTAATTTGTTATATAAAACAAAGAAGTTTCTTTTATAAGTGATGAAAGTTTTGACATATGTGATTGAAATTCCATGTACGCTTGTGCAAATGAATCTCATTATCCTATAATCACATGAAGTAAAATTGAATAAATGTTTTATTACTAATGATTTTCTTCCAAGTGCCAGAGACATACCTATGTTGCTAAAGTCACCTTGTGTGAGCCGTTGAACTTGGTAGTTGAATTGATCCACCAACTAAGCATTCCCATCTTCCCAACATCATGAGACTTGGTGACTCTTACCATTTTGATATTGTTTTTGGATATTTTCTTGTGAAACTCATTGATGGTTCACAATTTACTATACATAATGTTTTCCATGTGCCTTAGTTATCATGCAGTTTGATGTCAGTTGGTCAACTTGATGAACTTGGTTACAAAGTGGTTTTCTATGGTTATCCTTTCACATATCAAAGGGAAATATGATTATGGCAAAAAGAAACAAAGTTGGCTCACTTTATCCTTTAGTTGTACCATAAAAAGAATACTTGCCAATTGTCACCAAAAAACCTATGTTTTGTACATGAAATGGCCCTTTGGGCCACATATTTCGTAGTGGGATAGAACATATTTTTGATTCTGGCTACTTACCCATGTTATCTTTCTCCGATTTTCCATTTTTGTGAGCATTGAATATGGAAAGCAAACTAGGAATGTGCATAAAATGCACATTGACTCTTCAATTTAAAGTTAGATCTCGTTCATATAGATGTGTGTGGTCCTATGCCCACAAGGTCATTAGGCGATTCTCTTTACTTTTTCACTTTCATAGATGATGATACTAAAAAAGTGTGGGTATATCCTATGGAGTCAAAGGATAAGGTATTCCCTACTTTCAGAAAATGCTTTAGTTGAGATTGAAAAAAGAACTAAGCTCAAGTCTTTATGTTCAGATAATGAAGGTGAGTATACCTCACATGGATTCAAACTTTTATGTGAACAACTCTTCATACCCCATTATAGCATGATGTAGCTAAGAGGATGAGTATAACTATTTAAGATATAGTAGTTTCTATGTTGCATCATGCAAACCATTCACAAGGCTTATGGGCAAAAGAAATATTGATTATAGTTCATGTGATTAAGCTTTCACCTAGTATTGCTAAAGGCCTAAAAGTGGCACAAGAGTTGTGCATAAGGTAGACACCATATTGTGATAATCTTCAAGTTTTTGGTTGTGAAGCGTATGTCTATATACTCAAGAATCTTAGACAAGAGTTGGACTATAAGTCCAATAAATTAATGTTTCTTGAATATGGTCAAGAGGGTCAATTTGGATATCACTTATGGGATCCTCAAACATGGTTACTGATCAAAAGTAGTGATGTCATTTTTAATGAGTCTAAGATGCATAAACAACCAATTAAGGAGGTTGACATAGAAGAGTGGCGTTTGAGGATACTATTCCTCTAGTTAGCATGCATAAGAATGCTACACATAGGGATATGATCACTCTGCAAATGTTCTTGTTCAACAACCATTGAGATGTTCTACACGTGTCTTGCATCCACCTTATAGATGTGTTTTAGGTTTGGATTCTATTATGTTGACATATGTTGGTGAGAAGTATTGCTACAAAGAGGCTATGCAAACAAAGGATCATGTCAAGCATTGTCATGAAGCTCTTGCAAAAGGAAATCTATCGTGGTGCATCACCTTCACACCACTTCATTATACAAATGACACACTAATAAAAATCCTAATCCAAGTCAAAGTGACTCATTTGAAATGGTTGATTTACCTCTGAAATCCACCTAAAAGTGGGCCTATCCTTTATCATAAAAAATTGGTGGAAATTCAATTACTTGGGACTCGTATCATGAATTTAATTGACTCTCCTAAAAATACTTAATGATGTGGCATAAGCTATTGGATCTCGTTCTCATACTTGCGCTTGTAGGTGACTTTGAAATCTAACAATTGTGGATGCTCTTGAATCAATTCAAACTACTCCCCTTGTTTGGCCTTAGGGCCATTGCCATATGCAAGACAAGGGAACTTGTTATATGCAAGCTAGGAATTTGATGGGCTAATCACATGCCCCAAAAGCCATGGTGGAGGATTAGGATTACTTCCTAATCCTCCCTCTTAGGGTGTGGTTCAACCATCTCCTACCTATCATTTTATGATATTCTCCCCCCCTTGGTTGATCATTGTCCTCAATGATCTTCCCGTGTATCCTCTAGCCTTGCTAATGAACTCCCGAATTCCCTAAGGACCCTTGAAATGATGTCCTCACCTTTGCAAAGTGTTGTAAACCTTTTTCACAACCTTGCTATCTTGAACTCTATTCTCAACCTCAATATTTTGAACCTCATTCTCACCCATGCTTGGTATCTTGGACCCTTAATCAAGTGCCATCCAAGGTGTTCAAAGGAATTCATACTTCACAACTTCATAGTGTATTTCAAAAGTTTTTATGAGGGCTTCCCAACATACCTTACACGTTTCAATTTGACCTACAGATTGAGAGATACAATCGGATCTTTAGTAGGCAAACTTTTAAAAGCACCACCTTCTTTGTACCCTTTTAGATGCTAGAGCATCCAAACACCTTTTTTCAAGGCCTTTAGGTGCCCATGACCTTCATGGAATCCATCCACCTTGCCCAAGCCTACTTCTTAGGCTTCGATACCAATGTTGTATGCAAGACATGTGATTTGAGCTCATGACCTACAAGCTCCGAGTTCGATGGGTTAACAACATGCCCCAAATGCCATTGTTCAGGATTACTTCCTAATCTTTTCTTTTAAGGTGTGGTTCAACCATCTCCTTCCTGTCATTTTATGACAACCATGATCTCCAAGTTCCTACCCCTAGTGGATCTTTGGGTTTGTAGATTATTCTAGTAGGTGTTAGGTGTTCTATCCTTCCTTGTGTGGACTTAAAGGGTCCCATGGTTACCATTCCTTTCATTGTATAGTCACACTTGCAATTAATTCAAGCTTTGAGAGATGTAAGTAGTAAGATCACACTCCCATAAAAAGCTCATTCTCATAAATCAATGAGAGACTCCAATATGAAGAATAATACATTAAACCAAAGCTCGGAAGTTCAAATTGTCATCCACAATTCAAGCCAACCGTTATCATCAAGAAACCTACTAAAATCCTAACTACCTTCTAGGAAAGAGTAAGGGACTTCACAAAAACGCAAGAGTTCTAAAGGGCACCAAGTTCCTCACAAAGGACCAACAAGAGTGGTCAAATATTACCTTTATTAAAGCACTTATAACGAAATTGAAACCGTAAGTGTTTGGGAATAAAATGCCGTTTTCCGCTTAGTTTGTCTTCAAAAACTTGATGAATATCAAAAGCACCGGCGCTCAAACAGATACCTCAACTTCTCAATAGGAATAGAGGCTTACCTTGACATGGTTACAAGTGTGGTGTGGTGCCCCTAGTACTTAAGGTACAAAAATAAAGGTGTACATAAATAGTCGCAAATTAAGAAGGTGGAAATGAGGGGATGGACGGTACACATGTTTTCACTTACACGTATTGGTTAATGACCCTTTGGAAACATGTTATGCCAACGTCAAATGTGAAGAGGGCAAGACGATAGCAAATTTCATTGTGACTCCCTTCTTTCACCACCATCCTCCAAATCCACAATTATGCCCTTTGTAATGAACGTTCTTTAGTGTGTGCTTATCCCGTCGGCTCTCCTTAAGCCAGGGACTCGGCGGCGGTCGGCGCAACAACTCTATAGGGTAATAGTAACGCATGAGTCAGATAACTTCTCGTTTGCTACCTCCGCTTCGGACTAGGAATCACCATTCAACGGGATATTGGATTCTTGCATATGATCTTGATCAGCGGGGAAGTGTTTTCATGCCACGTCATGAGAACCGACAAAAGGAAGCGCGTTTCGTCTGCCTCAGCATGCATGTGCTTACTTTCCGTAGCCGTCCAATCAGCAGCCGAGACCAGCGTCTAATTTCTACTTTCTGGTTCTGTGTCGTCGGGTTAATTTTTTGTGGAGTGTCGACGTCAATAATTTTTCTCGTCTGTAGCTGCGAAGTCTGAAGGAATACTTTCCAACCAGTGGATTTCACGGGTCACGCAGCTGTTCCCTTCGCAGACCGGGAGGCTTCACGTGCGACATCATACAGGACATCTATGGTCCTCATGGAGCAATTATGGTGTAGTTGTCTTTCGAAGCATCAGTAGTGGTGACTAGATTGTATCATCAACGATAAACAAATTGCAATTCCTACTGTAAGTGTAGAGAATGCCGCTCACCAAGTGGCTAATCTTACTTATATGTGCATCCTTTTTCTGGTTTCATTTTGTTTCATCTTTCCTCTATGGCCCAGGGGATCTTGTGTGCTGTCATCTTTACTCTTTTGCTGTAGATTTCGCTTTCTCTTTTCATCCGAATCTAAAAACCTGTTTGTCGCATTTTACTTGATGCTGTCTTTTCCTCTAGTCTGCTTTGTCTTCGCTACTTTTGTTGCCTAAAGTCCATTTCCCAAACAATACCCGATCAACAGTCCAACATCTTAGTGATCTCCCTTCCTCCTTTCTCATTCGCTTTCTGCCCGTTTAATTTTCTCGTCCCTTTATCTCTTGTCACCTATATACTTACCCGTTTTTACTTGTATGTGCACTCTGAAGTATGCTTGAGCTCATTTTTTGAGATCATGATTTTCTCTATGAATCCTTTGTAGTGTATGGACGTGTTATTTGGTTATCGGTACGATTGAGACTTCCCATGAATTGTTGCTAGCAAGATTTCTAGCCAGTGTTCTCGATGCTCAGTTTGGAAGTCCAAAGTTCGGATGACATTTTGATTTGCCTGTTAATCAGTTTTGAGATATTTATGCATTTCACTTAGGTCTTCGAAAGTTCATCAGAAATGATGAGAGATTGAAGATTTTCGCAGCTCATCCCACCAACGCACAAAAGAACAACTTTTTGAGCCAGCGTTGCTATGTTTCGACTCTCTCTCTCTCCCCCCCCCCTCCCCCCCCACCTTCTCAGTCTGAGTTTTAGGACTCTTGCAGCTACCAAACCTCTGAACATTGCCGCTTAATCTTGTTTCCCAAACTTCTTCCGATAATATTGCTTAAAATATGTCCATTTTTGACGACGTTTGTTGTGCTTGAATATAGAAAATCTGAGATCTTTAACTTTTCTTTCCCCGAGTGTGTAGTGGGCATGGTATTGTAATTCAATCTCTTTTATGCTGAGCATGTGATGCATATTTATAACGTTTTGATGTATTCAGAAGTATATGGCGCTTTCTGCATAGAATTTTTCGGGCGTGTGCGGTCTGATTTAAATTTAAGAGTAGCGATCTGCGCAGGCCAATTCCCGTACTAATAAATTAATGATTATTTTGGCATTGAAAATTACGTAAACAAATTAGAGGCAGGATTAGAACGGATGCATGATGAACAATAATGTGTTTCCCACAAAATATTTGCGACTATAATTAGGCAACTAGACCCTGAAGTAAGGTATTGACAAGCACATTCTACATATCAACAAGGTTAGTTATGGCTTTAAGATATATGAAACGCTTCACTAAAAAGATAACAGGTATGCGGACTGGTTGACTGCTGGATATCTTTTTTACCACTACTTATGCTATTTTTATTTCTCTAGAGATTTGTACATGTCATTTATAGTTCCTTTGAAAACAACCTACGCATCCATGGGTGTTGAATTCCACCTCGTTTTCAACTATCAACAGGACCTCGAATAAACACGATGGTACAATAGAGTCCAATGACACTTTGTTGCTCTCAAATTTTGTTGATCCTTGTGGAATTTCTTTTTGATTAATAGAATAGAGGTACATATAAAACCAAGTACATGCCTAGGTAGATTTGCAAACGTTGACGTTTGGATGAGAAGTAGACTATTGGGATGAAAAGGATCAAGTTTTGATATCCTTTCAAGGGACTAGATGCCTGCTATCAAAAAAACGTATTAGATTTGTTGGAATCTAGACACATGATAATTTGCAAGAAACCATACAGTTTAGAAGGATAGTTTTAAATCAAAATAGATGCCAAGAAGGTCCAAGTATGATAAGGAAAAAGATAGAATTTTAAGAATATTAGAGCAACATTCCACGACAATTATATACTCAAATAGATCTATTGACCTAAGAGCTTAGTTGAGCAAATCTTAAAAGGCAAATGATAAATCCTTGCTTACAACCTTATGCAGAGAATATTTGCCTCACCAAATTTTGCATCTAAAATCCTTTGGAAGTTGTTATTGCTTTTTAATGTGTTAGAGTTTGTGAGCGATTTCAAGTACAAAATCATTCAAATGGTGGGGTTTTTAACTCACAACATTCTCAACATCTTGAAGCAAGCCAATTCTAAAATTAGAGAATTGCTTGAAGTTTTTTCCTAGAATTTTGATGATGTTTTTATCTGGTTAATTGAATTGCCATGATTGATATGAGCTCCATGCATCTAACAATTGGTCCATCGATGCACCTCATATCCATCTTTAACATCTTATGACCATACTCTCTAAGGCTTAAACTTGGCAAATCTTATACATGCCAATTTTATTTTCACATTTGTTAGGCATGTTTTGTTCTATAACTCGCACTACGAAATCATCACTTGCATTTTAGAAAGGCTTTGGTTTCAAAAAATTATAGAAGTGGGAAATCAAAGTAGAATATATATCTAATCAAATATGCATACACAAAAAACTAATTAAAGATGAGAAAGATACCTCTTTTGAAATTTGGAAAATGACCTCAATTTTTTGTGAAGAAATGTACAAACTTACACATTTCAACATTCGTTTGCCATATGGGCAATCAAGCCACAAAATGGGTATTTATTTGATACATTTAGACCTAATTGATATCGTTGTTAACGTTGAGTTTGATTGGGAACTTAGATGTGCTTTTACACACCAAAGCGAGCAAATAACTCATAGTACGCTCATACAAGAAACTTATTGAGCACATGTTGAAGATTTAATAGACTGCAATTGAAGTGTATCTAAGTACAAATTCCATGAATAAGGTGAGTTTTATGATTCTTTTATGTCCTTCCATTTGGGTGAATACTTTTTAAATTGCAAAACATATGTTCTTAGAAGCTTTCTCTTGATTTTCCTTTTCTTACATGCTGAAATCTGTTATAGAATGAGGACTTTCTCTATTTTCTTTGGCTTTGGTTGTCTTATTAGATGGCATATCAAATGGAACATTATCTAAAAAAGGCCTCAATGTGCATATATAAAAGCAATGTGAAGCTGGCATGTGTTTGGTAATTCCAATCTATACGGACACAAAAAAATTGCTTTAACATGATTGATTTTGAGGAAAGGCATTCTTTGCCTTTAATATGCCTCAACCTTGCCCTTGTAGATGGCAATAGTACTTGGTCACTATGGTTAAGTATATCATGGTTGATCTTGCATCAATATGTAATACGCATTTTGAAGGCACTCACCCTTTTTGCCTAGTACTTACATAGAGATCTTAAAAGTTGCATATAACTAATGTGATGTTACATCTTGGTAAGTGAGAATCAATACTTCGAATCTTGGATCAATCATTATGAAGTTGAGAGGGGATGCTTGCCCAACCCCATTTTAATAATTCTTGGTGAACTCCAAAAAGAAAAAGGAAAAGAAGACCTCCCATAAGAAAAGTCAATACCTAACCACTAATTGGGAAGATAGGAACTCTTTTATGGCTTTCAAATTTCTCTTTTTGGTTTGGGAGGTGGAGTTGGGGTTGCTCATGTTCTTGTAATATTAAGATTTGGCTTTTTGCATGTCTACTTTAGCTTTTTGTATATATAGATCGACTTGCAAAATTTCCTTTTCATCTCTCACCATCTCAAAGGGTTTCCTTTCCAATGGATGTAACCTTATAAAAAACTTATATGCATACTTTTTCCACCTTCAACTATCGGAAAGGTTGCTTACTTCCTTACTACTAGAGGCATGCATTCCTTTTTTATGTGCATACCGTACAAATGAAAGGTACACAAAACCAGAAAAGAATGACCATGTGACACCTTTGGGCCTGGTAGACAGCTAATGCAAAAAGGAGACTACAGAATGGTGGACTCGGTGAGGCAAATATAGTGCACGGATACATAATAACAAGCGTAAGATCTTAGTATTTAGAGATTTGATGATTCTTAAAAAGCAAAGGTGTGCTTAAAAGTTGAATTGACTCAATAGGTATAGAAGACCTTTGCAACAAGAGCAACCCACTTGGATGAGACAACTCCTTGAAGTATAGCTGAAGTAAACTAAAATGTACTATTGACTCTTGGAAACAATAGTAATAATCACAGAATCAGGGATTAAATCAGGGGGATGCATTAAATCAACAACAATACATATATGATCTTAGCATTGGTACATGATTGTAGAAACAATTTGACATACGAATTCAGGTAGAGTGACACCCGTATATAGAGCCACCAATAAACAAAACTAATGCCTGATAATTTATTCAATTGCTTGGTCACCTTTTCTCTTTGTATCTTTAGAATGCTCAAAAGGAAACAAATTATCAAAGATCTCTAAATTCAAAAGGAACTGAATCTATGACTTTGAATCAACTCACACCTCTGACTTTTGTGTTCAGATACCTTATCAAGCACATAGAGGTTTTTCTTCAAAGAAGCTACGAACAAAACTTGATGATTTGTTTAATTGACAAGACATTAACTTTCACAAACATAACTGATAAACTGTTTTTTAACAAGTGTTGAAACTGAAAGTAGGTAAGTTGCAACTTCTAGACATATAGACCTTTTGTAAGTATGAAAGCTTCTCTTTATTGTATGAAGACAAACTATATCGTCTTCTTTAAGTTCATATTTTTTTGTATCTGCACACACAATGTTTTTGAAAGGAAATTAGTAGAACTCTACAAAAATGTCTCCATTGCCAATAGATCAAATTGAAGAAGTAAGTAGATTAGATAATGATTTGATTGTGCTTCTCTTTTCAACTCCTTAATTGTATTCAAGGCATAATTGCTAGAACATGAATCAATAATTGTTGTACCAATAAATTCCACCCGTTTATCTTTTACTTTGTCAAAGATATTATCCAAATTCCTTGAGATTTTGCTTCCCTTGCCTTTGGTCTCTTGCATTTTGAGATGTAATGACGAAGCTTCTGTGACAAAAACTTGATTTCCTTGAAGATGAAGATGGACTAGAACCTGTCTTATTATTTGAACCTGAAGAAGAAATTTTTCACTGACTTTGATTTGAACTGAATAGTATGATCTCTAGGATCCTTCTTGTCGATTGAGAGCAATGAAACCTCCATCTTTTGAAGAGGCCTGTGTCCAAATCTAATGTTGTTTGTTCTTTCGCAACAGAAGTTATTGTAGCTCTATTAAAGTATAAATAGCACACTGCTATGCATAGTTAATAAAAGGTAGTTATGAAACTTAAATAAGAGTAAGTTATTTCCTCAAACGTTGCTTCGGTGCAATGTTTTTTTTGATTGAAAAGCCGATCCAATCTATCCCACTTTTCTTTTAGTGTCTTGTAAGCTCTAATGTGTTGTATAATGACTTTTTTCATTGGAACTGAAATCATAGTTTGTGCTTACATATCCTTAAGAGTCCCAGTGATTTTGCTCAAAAGTTAACTGTCTTGTAATCTTTCTCTGGGGTTTAAAAATTTCCTGATTTTTTTCTCCTTTGAGTCTCGGCACCACTTGAACATGGTAGATTGCTTGATACATAATCCCACGTATCCTTGGCAATGAGCAGCTTTCTAAATTCTAACCATATTGCTCATATAATGGGTAGTTTGTTGATGTTTTTGATTCCTCATTTGCATTGAGAATTTCAAGAATGTTTGTCTGATGTGATATCTCGTATCAGATTTATTGAAAATGTACTGAATATATTCCAAAGAAAGATCAAAGTTTCACTGAAACTACACTTAAAGGAGTAGATGGATGTGCAATAGCTGAAGCATTTGAATGGATAGTAACATCATGAGCCAAAACAGAATTTCAATGTTCAAGTAGCAAATAAATTAATGCAGAAGCAAAACAAGTGACCTGTAGCTGAAGCTATCTCACGGTAACAATAACTGTTTATATTGACAACAATCAGTAGAGTTGATAGATGTGTATATCCGATCAGCTATGCATTTTCTGTAATTTGTCCTATCTCTTGTTTGCATTTTGTGCAAGTCTTCATTATGGCCGAGTTTGCCCATCACTTCCGGAAGTGATCGACACTCAGTTCGCAGAGCTTGTTGTGAGTATGCTCGTGGTGTGTGTGCGTTGTTGGGGTGTGTGTGTGTGTGTGTGTGAGCATGTATTCATTTTGTGCTCTATACCCACTATTGGGCACTGGTGAGGTTAGTGGGGACGTCATAGTATTGAGTCGATACTGTGCATAATGGAGCTGATATGCGATATAGTCTTGTGGTTGACTACCATGAGCTTATAGTTGCGCTTTCATTTGAGAGTGAATTTGGGGTTTGCCTGGATTCATATATGATTGTTGTATTAGCAGACATGCGGTTTTCACGTGTGGATTCTTCGTCTGAGTTACGACCAGTTGATAGGTGTGTATATCCTATCAGCTATGCATTTTCTGTAATTTTTCCTATATCTTGTTTGCATTTTGTTCTAGGCTTCATTATGGCTGAGTTTGCCCATCACTTCCGGAAGTGATAGAAACTCAGTTTGGAGAGCTTGTTGTGAGTTCATGCTCGTGGTGTGTGGGCATTGTGGGGTGTGTGTGTTTGAGCATGTATTCATTTTGAGTTCTATACCCACTATTGGGCACTGGTGATGTTAGTGGGGATGTCATAGTATTCAGTCGATACTGTGCATAATGGAGCTGAAATGCTATATACTCTTGTGGTTGACTACCATGTGCTTATAGTTGCACTTTCATTTGACAGTGAATTTGGGGTTTGCCTGGATTCATTCTGGTATATACTATTCATCCTGAATTGTCTATCACCATGATCTATAGTTGATTGAACCAATATTACTAAAATGTAATTTGACTATACAAAACCTGTAGTAAGTAACTGAATTTGCTGAAGTGGATATTAATATCTTAAACTTGTCAATGAAACCCTGCATCTGAAAGTTGGTTGCTTCAAAAAATCCAAAACTGCAAAGGTGTAATAAGGTACTGAATTAGTAGTAAGGTACTATATGGACGTGAAATGAAGTAAACAAAGTTATCATCAACGGGTGATGAATATACTGAAAAGCACCAACAATAGGCTCAATAAGAACAAATTAGCATAGTCGAACTGATCATATTAGAGCAGCACATTCAATCCAATCAGGTCCAAATTGAACTCGAATCAAGAGTTATCAAAGAAGTTCATATCAGCAAAAGAACCCCAGCACCGATCATATTCCACATAAATAAATGATCGAATCCAACAACGTGAAGCTCAAAACAACAGCCTAATCAATAGTACAAATCTGATAGCAACCAACTATTATATAACAAATATAGAGCTCTTAAATAGCAGGTCGCTAACCCAGCAATCCAGTCACTTTAGCTTCATAATAACTCCAGATAAACAGCATAACTGCAGATATTCAAAATCGGCTGATGTAAAATATTGACCTACCAATCAATATCTCAAACAGGAGCCAAATTGATGTTTGTATCCATCAACAAATAGCATCAGTCAACAGCTCCTAATGACACAACTGTAGCAGCAAGAGCATATGAGTTTTCAGCATAATTGATTAGAAGATTAGATAACAAAGCTGGGAAACTGCTATGAAATTAGTAATTACTAACAGTTTATTCTGTCAGAGCCGTCTTTCTTGCTCTCTTTTTATATTTGATTTTCTTAGTAACAGAATCATTCACATGCCATATTTTGACTTGTTTATTTGTTATGGCGTACACTCTTCTTCACAAAGTTGCAGATCTTCTTCCATGGAACAAAATTGATTTGGTTTTCATATGTGTGGAGAGCCTTCTCAAGATGATCCATCAAATGATATTTGGACTGTACTTTTTCTGTGTATTTTGTGAAGTCAAACACTGTATCTACCTTTTTATCTATCCGATGCATCTTTGGCAGGCTTTTTACTCCCCCCCCCCCCCCCCCCCCCCCCCGGCCCCCAAATCGCTGGCTTTAGGTATCATTAAGATTCTAATTTGTATTATTTTAGGACTTTATTCATCATTCATTGTATATATTCATGAACAATATTATTAGATTAGGCTACAGACAAAAAGTCAAATATGGTCAAACCATTTTCCAGAAATGATGAAAATGGTCAAATAATGGTGTTTGAAATATGCATATGTTCCTGAAGTACTCAAAGAACAACCATATACAATGCTTGCCCATCCAATAACCCCAAGGCCATCAAATCACAAACCCTAATTTCTGCACATTAGGTGAAAAGAACATGCATTTCATATGCCATGTGTCAAAACCTGATTTAAAGTTAATAAATCAGATCCAACGGCTATTATTTATGACATGTCATCAGTAAAGAAGCTGCATGCAACTCAAAGCTGCCCAAAATAAAGCCTTGTGAGAAAACGTACTTGGCTTTTTAGGCTTTTTTGTGAGAGTTTCGTTGGGCAGCTTATATCTACATAAGAGCTTGCATTCTTGCACACATATGTAGCTTTTTGCTTCTTCTTCATAATATCATCTGAAACATCTTCAAGCAAGCGAAGAGATACCAAAGTATTGGTAGAACCGGTCCGTATAGGTTGTAAACGTATCACCTTCCATCCATGTAAATTTATCCCACAATTGTCAAACATGTAGGTTGAACTATAAGGGAGAAGAGAATCCTTAAACTTTTCTTGAAAATCCTTCCATATGCTTGGACAATCTGCACTATGAGAAAGATCATTCCACCAAAGCTACACTTTTCAACTAAATACTTAGTGGCAAAATTGACTTTTTCACTTTCAGCATATGTTTCATCAGTATAAAAATCATCAAACAGTGATGACCATGAAAGGACAAAAGGGCCATCCTTACGGCCATCAAACCATAAAAACTGGTAATTCTTAACAGCGATCTTGGAATCTATTTCTTTCTCTCTACCACGTGCTTTTACACTTTATGACTCTTGGGGTCATCCTTGGTCAGACAGAGTCAACACAGCCAAAGGAAAAGTTTGCTTTGAAGTGAATAATACAAAATCTGATTTTTGATCAGTTTTTGATAAATTTGATAAATTTCTGATTGAGCTTTTGTGTATACTCTCTTGACCTTGATCTTGTTGATACAATAGTACACATTAGTTTAGAGTCTCTACACAATTTGTGTTGCTCTTCTAAATGATTGATTTGCTCCCCTAGTACTTGATTCAAGGTTGAACAATGTTTCTCCTATTTGCATTGTAACTAGTCTACCTCTTGACCAATAGTTTGTGGGATGTGCATGCACTTTAGTACTTGGACTGCATCTAGAGAATCTTTGAGTGCAATTAGAGAATTCTTTTGACATACTTACGTCGCGAGACTATTTCTCATGATATGGCTGTTTGGGTTTCTTGTGTGCATACACTGGTATGAAAAACCTTATTTTTCACTGAAACGGGCATCTTGCACTTAGAGCAATCTTGTTGACTTGCATTTGACTTAGTAAGTATTGTGGTGAGTTAAGATGGGAGATAGAGACCAATTTAGTATTTTGGGAATATTGTCTCTTGATGATCGTCTTGAGGGAAGTTCCAATTTTTCATTTTGGAGTTTTATGCTCAAGAATCTCTTGATAGCCAGGGATCTCTTGTGGGACATTGTATCTAAATGATTTACCACATCTTCAAGGATCTAGACCAAGGCCTAATAGAAGTAGAAGACATGAGACATCTAAAGATTATGATAAAGCTTCTACATCCAATGAGCCAAAACTCAACCCAAATCTACTCCTGTAATTGGACAAGCTTCTCAAGATAAACAAAGATGAGATACCAAAGATGCACAAATGTTAGTTGTCATATCTCTTTCTGTGAAGAGATCTATCATATCTCATCTTAGACCTTGTAAGATATCTAAAACAGCTTGGGATAGGTTAGAAGAGATGTTCTATTCTCTAAACCTTGCAAGAAAACAATACTTAAAAAGAGTGAGTCACACAATTTGAGAATGGAAGAAGGGAGTCCGGTTCAAGCGCATCTAACTAGAGTTCAAGATCTAGTTGATCTGTTAGCGAATATTCATGTATTCATAAAGGATGATGAGCTTGTGACCATTACATTGAATTCTTTGCCTCCATCTTACATGTCTTTCTTTACTACTTTTTTGATCATTGATATAGTAAGCACATTTAGAAAATTGCAAAATTCAAGAAGAAATCTATATTTTCCATCAACTTCTAATTCCAAATCTAGAAAGGATCGTCATTATTAGAGTGAGAATGATAGTGATTTCGAAAATCTCAATGATTTGAAAAGAAGAAAAAAAGACTTTTAAAAAAGGGAAATTGTTTTTATTGTAAGAAGCCTGGCCACTACATAAATGAGTGCAAACTTAGATTAACAAAACAGAAAAGAGATTATGATAATGTAATAGATGATTATAGGAAATCTATTGAACAGGTCGAGACAATAAACACCATAGAATTTGTGTTCTCCATAGTTTACTCTAAAAAGTATGTTGATTGGTTCTTTGGTAGTGGTGGATCAAAGCACATGATTCTTGACCTTAGCTTGTTCTAGTCCATCTTATACGTGAAACCAATACATGTTTCTTGTGCTAATAGCCATACTCATCTTGTGAAAGGCATAGGAATAACTATTCTTAAGAGTGAAAAGTCATCCCATCTTGTTGAAGTTTTGTATATGTCTGATGTTTCTCATAACTTATTGTTTATATCTGCATTGATGAAACATCATTCGAGTATTGTATTTAATGTGA
>CM035406.1:205175295-205180295 GCA_020310875.1 Ceratopteris richardii | reverse complement strand
AAGCCATTTTACCTACTATTCATGATATTTGGAAGGAATTACTCAAAGATGAAGATGTGCCAACTTCCTCTAGTTGGATCTTAGATAATTCACTAGGTGTTATTCCTGTAATAAAGTCTCTCAACTCTTCAAGAACTCTAGAAGAAAAATCTGTTCCTTTGGGGCTTCAAACTTTTGACTTCACCACTTTGTATACAAAGTTAGATTTGAATGATTTAAACATAGGATTTCTTCTTTAGTTAAGAAAGTTTTCTCTTTTAAGTTCACCAAAGATAGATGTAAGGCTCTTTTGGTAGAAAAGTTTGCATTGCATTTTGATTATTTATGGTTGAAATCTTAATCTGTAGATATAGATAGTAGAAAGAAACGTTACACTAGAATAGTAGATGAAACTGACATTCTTCTTTGGTTAGATTTTCTTTTAGAAAACTTGTATATTTCACTTGGTGATACTTTATTCAAACAATGTATTGGAATTCCTGTGGGTACAAAGTGTGCTGTCTTTCTTGCTAATTTTTATCTTTTTACTTATGAATTTGAATTTATGGAAAGACATGTTTTAGATAATACTTGTCCTATCATTATACATAAACTTTCTAATATTAGACGCTTTCTAGATGCTCTATTTGTTCCTGATTTCAGTTCTTCTCAAGATTTTATGTATTTAGACAATGATGTTTTTGCTGGTGGTATTTATCCCAAAACTTTTTGTGAGCTGAATTGTACTTCACATGGTGATTCTTGTGCTTTCCTAGATCTAAAAATATTTCAATCTCCTTTTGGTTTGGAAGTAGACATTTATGATAAAAGATTAGAACCGGAATTTGCTAGCATTAACATGATACAAATGCCTCATATTGATTCAAATATTTCAAACTTAGCAAAGTATGGCGTTGTTTGCTCTCAATTGTTTAGATTTTCTCGTTTATGTTCAAGCTTGTCTACATTTGTAGTTCAATATTGTCATCTAATCTCTTTACTTGTTCAAAAAGGGTATTTATTTAAGAAAGTTTAAAACAAGGTAACGACTTTCTTACCTTGTAACTGTTAGATATGCTCAATACTCCACCCTCATGTGACCACAAATGATCCATGGTGCTCTAAGTTGTAAGGCCCCCATTATGAGGAGAAGCCATTATGAGAGCCAGAACATTTGTGGAACCCTAACTTCCAAGTTAGATGAGGTCTATGTGTGACCGTTGATGGTTATAGATGATCTTTGTGAGCCTAGCCGTCAGGTTAGGTAGGGCATAAACTTCCAGGCCATTGGGTTATCATTTAAGGTGAAAATAAAGGCCCTGTGGCGTCGCGCGGTTTCCCCATAGAACCTTAATGGGGGGAGTGCAGAGGGGGGCTTGCCTCCTTCTGCGGGGTCCGGGGGGCCTATCCCCCCGGCCCGTAGGGCCGAGACGGTAGGACTTCTGGTCGTGGAGATATTGTCGGATCATATATTTTACCGATTAATTTGTATCTCCCGACTACGTTTATCTATACCGAACCGCCTTGTAAAAGCTATATAAGCAAAGCTCAGGTTGAGCTTTATATAGCATTGCGCACTAGTAAGCCCTTCATCTAGAGTCTGTCTAGATCGCCATCTAAGCTCCACAGTGGGAGCGCACGGGTGGACAGCACCATCATTGTAACTGCATTATGCTTTGCAATCTGAGAATTTGAGTTCTCTACCTCTCAGTCTGCGTCTATCTTTGTCTTCGTTTTTCTCTCAACTCTGTCTACCGGTCTATTCTGCTGTGCTGTTATTTTCTTACATGGTATCAGAGCTCAGGAGGCTCTGAGTGGTGCAGAAGCAGAAACGAAGAGGTTGCAGAGTTCTGAACAACAAAAGAGAGAAGATGTCAAGTGGTGCGTCATCATCTACGACTGGGGGCCAAGGTGGTTCATCAACAGGAGTAGGTGGCGCACAAGCAGGAGCAGCAATGATGCCGATCATCCCAACATTGCGGATACGGCCACCAGCCTTCACAGAAGGTAAACTTGATGGTACGAACTACACCCTGTGGAAGTTCAAAATCACTTCTATTCTTGATTCATATGAGCTTTTGGAGACTGTTCTTGGGACTGATCATGAGCCCCAAGAAAGACCTGATCCAAATACTCCTGGTCGAATGATTCCTCCCGATGCTGATCTTCTACGTGCTTGGAAACGTAGAAATGCAGATGCACTCTGTGCTCTTGTTACAAGTACTTCTGATAGTGTTCTGACTCTCATTCAGCATACTACGAAGGCATGTGAAGCATGGAACATATTGAGAAATCAATATGAAACTCGTAATCAGACACGGATTCAGAACTTGGAGAATCAGCTTGCAGCAGAACGGTTTGCTGATGGGGAGACTGCAGAGGTGTTTATCACTCGCATAAAGAATCTACGAGATCAAATGGCGGGAGCAGGTGTTCAAAAGTCAAGTGAAGAGCTAGCTCGACGTTGTCTTCGAATTTGTCCACCTAAGTTTGATGGTCTGGTAACTGCTCTTAACACTCAAATCAGACCTCAACCACTAACTTTTGAAGAATTCAGTGCCTTACTCATGGAGGAGGAGTTGCGGCTCAAGGCAAGGAGTGGTGGTAGCAAAGGAGATGCTGCATTCACAGCAAATGCCAAAGGAGGCAAAACAGACTCTTCAAAAGATGGAGACAAAAAGAAGAACGACAAAAAGAAGTTCAAGGGAGAGTGTTTCCACTGCAAGAAGAAGGGACACAGAATCCAAGACTGTCGCATCAAGAAGGCAGAAGAGAAGAGTGGCTCTTCAAAAGGTGGCAAGGGCAAGGAGTCTGCCAACACAGCAGAAACAGAGCTTGAGTTATTTGTTACGATAGAGGAGGTGTGCTCCTCGGCTGAAGATTCAGGAACAGATGACTCATGGGTGTTGGACAGCGGTGCATCTCGTCACATGACGAGTAGAAAAGACCTTTACAGTTCCTTACAACCTCTAAAGGAACCCATCACAGTAAAGGTAGGAAACAATGCAAGATGTCCTGCAGAGGGCGAAGGTACGGTTTCTTTCATTAACTCTAATGGCGATATCAGAAAGCTTTCAAATGTGCTATATGTTCCACAAATAAAACGAAATCTACTTTCAGTTGCTTCTATAACTGATCAAGGTCATCAAGTATCTTTCAGTAAGACAGGAGCTAAGATTATGGACGGTAACAACAACATTGTTGGGACTGGCATAAGGAGGAACAACCTATATGAGTTGTGTGCTCTTACAACCACTACAAATGTGGGCACAAGTAAGCTATGGCATGAGAGATTCGGCCACATTGGATACCCTGTACTGAAGGAGATGCATCGCAGAGGTATGGTTGCACACCTACCATCGATTGCAGAAATGAAGGAACCATGTGAAGCTTGCATGATGGGCAAGCAACAGAGGAAGGCATTTCCACAAGAAAGCAAGAACAGGGCAAGCTATCCTCTAGAGTTGGTGCATGCTGACTTGTGCGGAAAAATGCCTACACAGGCCTTGGGCGGATCTTCCTACTTCATGTTACTTGTCGACGACTATAGCAGGAAGATGTGGGTGTACTTCCTTCGCGATAAGGCTCAAGCTTTTGGTAAGTTTAAAGAATGGCTTCAGCTTGTTGAAATTGAAACAGGGAAGAAGATGAAGAAATTCAGGACAGACGGTGGTGGTGAGTTCACATCAATAGAGTTTGAAGATTTCTGCAAGAGTAAGGGAATCAAGCATCAACTCACAGTAGCACATAGTCCTCAACAGAACGGTGTTGCAGAACGCCGGAATCGAACCATCATGGAGATGGCAAGGTGCATGTTGAAAGGAAAGGGTTTGCCTAATCAGTTTTGGGCAGAGGCTGTCAACACTGCTGTCTACATCTTGAATCGAAGCTACACCAAGGCACTTGATGGAAAGACTCCACAAGAAGCCTACACGGGTAAAAAGCCTTCTGTTTCCCATTTCAAAGTATTTGGAAGTGAATGTTATGTACATGTTCCAGATAGGGAGAGAAACAAGCTTCAACCAAAAAGCATCAAATGTATCTTCCTGGGGTACAGCGAAGATAAGAAGGCTTATAAGCTTTATGACCCTGAGGCTAAGAAGATCATGGCGAGTCGTGATGTGGTGTTCAAGGAGGAGAAGCCACATGCAGTGGAGGAGGATAAGAGAGCTTCCACTTTATCATCAGGCGAAGGGGCAATCCACTATGAACCTGGCCCAAGAGCTATCCCTTCTACACAAGAGAAGGAAGCATCATCTTCAGATGATGAGTCTAAAAGTCACCAACCTGCCGACACCCAAGTGGAAAAGCCATTGCCATGTTGGGTGAGGCAGCTCTATGATTCTGCAAACCCCATCCCACAGTCACTAGAACAGGTTGCAGATGGACCGAGGCGATCACAAAGAATAGAGGAACAGAGACGGGCAAGCACCCATATTGTAAACACAGCCTTGATGGCTGATCTCATTCAAGAAGAAGCGAAGGAACCAAGCAATGTGGAAGAGGCACTCCATGATCCGAATTGGAGGGCTGCCATGCAAACAGAATACAACAATATCATGAAGAATGGAACTTGGGAGCTAGTGGATCGACCCCCTAAGCGTAAAGTCATTGGCACCAAGTGGGTTTGGAAGCTAAAGTACAAGGCTGATGGTACTCTAGAAAAATATAAAGCAAGACTTGTTGCACAGGGCTACTCACAAGTTGAAGGCATTGACTTTTGTGAATCATTTGCCCCGACTGCAAGAATGACTACTATCCGAGTAGTACTAGCTGTGGCTGCACATAAGCGTTGGCCAGTCTATCACATGGATGTTAAATCAGCGTTCCTGAATGGAGACCTCAAGGAGGAGGTATATGTGTCTCAGCCACCAGGGTTTGAGGCTCCCCATTCACAGAACAAGGTATGTAAGCTGAAGAAGGCATTATATGGGCTAAAACAAGCCCCTAGAGGTACCAACGGATAGATAAGTATCTCTTGAATCTAGGGTTCAAAAGATGTGCTTCTGATGCTAACTTGT
>CM035406.1:204940295-205160295 GCA_020310875.1 Ceratopteris richardii | reverse complement strand
GTTGATTCAGGCAATTTGGGATATCCTCCATCTATTCCCAGAATTTCCCGAACACTCTCTGGCTTTTCTTACAATACCTCAAATTTGAGATTTTCCCAAGTAAAATATGCAACTTGCAATCCTCGATTTTTTCAGTTAAAAAACAAAAATGTTATATAAAGCTGTTTTTAATTATTACCTCTTATCTCTAAGCTACTTGTTCTCTGCACACACAGGCTGACAGGCAAGGCATGGGAATATCAAATGATGTAGATTCAGAACCTTGGTCATCTCACTCAAGCACACAGAGTAAGTTTTTTCTAGCTGAAAGTTATTAGCTCTCTGATAATGGCATTTGACCTCCATTTGAAATTTTAGGGAATAGCCTTTCGCACCAGGACCATTGCTCAGAGGAGTGCTTCATATGCTCATTGCAAGTGCTAGATTCCTACGAAGGAATACAAGCAAGCCTTTCACGAAGTAGATCAGCTTTTCCAGGTCCAACATCTAAGTTGTCAAATGTTTCACAGGCAAGTACAGCAAAAATGTATGTACCAGCTGAAAGTCAGCCTTCCAAGAGTGGTGAAAAAGAGCATGTGCCGAGTGCAAGGAAGGGGCCTAGTTTGTTGAAGGGTTTATTCAGTGCAGTGATAGTTGCTGGAGTATCATTTTTGGGTGTTAGGAACTCATCAGGAGGTAGGTCTCAGTCAAATGATAGAAAAGTCAGGTCTGTCAAGTCATCCCAAGATTCCTTTTCAGCTAGTGATATAAGACATGAGAGTTCTTCCAGGCGTCGTTATTCATTCAGGTATTAGGATCACTGTAATGCTCAAGCTTAGGCTGTATAACTGTGCTGCATTTTCTGCATGTTCTTCTAAAATTAGATGACAATCTTTTTGGCTATACCCTTGCTATACCTCTTATGTTCATGCTTAGGGAGGGGCATTACTGCCCCTTAAAATTTCCCTTCATCCATAGCCTTTTTTGGGTCTCTCTCCTCTTGTCTAACACAATTTCTATTCTTGACTGACACAAAGATCAAGGAAATAAATGATCATCAGAAGGCCTGTCTTGTGTAAGCCACATCTACGTTTCTGAGCTTTTGTAAACTTTTCAAACCATGATCAGGATAAGAAGATTAGTTATGTATATACAAGAATCAATATTTTTAATGAATTCTCTCTAGTGAATCGAAATGATACCCCACACTATCGCCCGTTTTTTCTTCCTCTACCCTGGTTCTTTTTTGAAACCCTTTCCTTTCCTAAATTTGTCACTTTCTCATTAAAGTTGTCGTGAAGCTGTATAACAATCCTGTTGTTACTTCAATGCCATTATTTATTTGTTGGTTTTCAGTAACATTTTGAGGACCTACGTGTTCAAAGTGACGTTTATAGAAGTTGAAATCTTGTCGAACATGTCAGATCTAGTGACGTCTTGTTTTGTAGTTTCTCAAAGTCTACCGAGCCATGGCTAAATACTAACATCCAGCAGTTACATCGGAAATCTGTCGAAAGCATATTGAAAACTTCATAATGCCTGTATGCTAACAAACCTTGGAAGTTAACAAGCAATTTAGATGTACATACACCTTCAGATGTATGTACAAAGCAGACCTTCAGATGTATGTACACCTTTTGAAACTAGATTTGTCCGTTTTTTTAAAGCAGATCTTTTATATCTACATGTTGCCTGTCTCTTAGTCTGCCGTTATCTTATTCACAATTTTGCAGCGGCAACTATTAAATCTTGTCCTCCGTACTTTGTGCCCTCCATTAGGTAGGTAGCATATGTACATTCTCTTTGACAGAAACACATATGCCTCTGGCTAAAATTCCAGTTCTTCTCAGTGAGAATGTGATTGCTACGTTTGTATGTACACACTTTACACAATACAGTGGAATGCATTGTCACATACGAGGAAGTGGCTAGAGAGGATTTTTCAAAAATATAGAAGCTTAAAATATTACATATGACTGGGCAAAAAAGAGCCTCCATAGACAAGGTCCCACACTTGGTTTAGATTGATGGACAGTGCATCATACTCATTCATGCACTGTCACTGTAGCTGGTGCCTAAGGCTGTGGATCTAATGCTAAACAGAAATGTATTAGGTCAGTGGGTAATTTAGTTGTTATAGTATCTTCTTAGTAAATGGTTATGACATAATTGGATAATAATATGTCTAGTAATTATACAAGATCACACAGATAGACAAGGCAGGGCTGAAGGTTGACAGAAGAAGGTGGTAATTGTAAGGAAAAAAAATCCATTTTACGTTCCTTAATGGATCCTCTATATCATGTCATTCATTAAAATGTCCGTGTGAAGAGATTCCATTAGGAAAAGCATGATTTTTTTTTTTCGGGCCCTTTAGATTAAAGGGTAATGGAATTTGGATTAATAAGAATAGAATAATGGACATATCCTATACCTTACAAAAAAGCATGTGGAAACAGATTTAGGAGATAAGATTCTTCCACATAGATTCTTTGTTTCTAAGAGGGAGGATGAAAAAGTGGATGGGAAGAAACTTGGAACTAAGAAAGCTAACAAAACTCCAAAATTTTAGACTAAAGAAAAAATAATCATCATCATTTTAGATGCCCGTCAACCATAATATATGGTGAAAGAGTCTGTTTCTAACTTCCACTTAAACAAATAATCCAACTAGCTCTTTGCCTAAAAAATGGGATGTTTTCCAAAAGCTCTCCATTATGTTCTAGCACCTCCTCCAAATATAGTGCATAACTTGGAAAATGACATTTTTTGTACCAAAACAGCACCTACTTTCTATTATTGATTTTCCAAATTTTTTAGCTTCAATGGCTTTCCTTCATATCAAAATTCATTGAGTAGGGAGCCTCCTTCCATCCTATAGAGGTTTTAGCTTCAAGTGTCAAACATGAAAAGAAGCATGGTTGTGATGTTTTGGATACGTCTATTGCAGTGTATCTTGTTTTTTAGTGGATATATTATAAGTTTTTTCATTATTGTATATGGCTTGCATTTATGTTCAAGGTTTTTAAGTTTCAAGAAGTTTTTAAAGATGTGAGTTTTTGGTTTCAAATACAAAATTAGATGTTTTTAATTTTTTTAATTGCATGATCACTCTAATTACATGCGTTTTGTGGGGTAGAAAAGATGTGAATGTAACTTTGTGGGGTAGAAAAGATGTGAATGTAACTTCATTAAGATTGCAAGCCTCGTTGAGATCACGTGAGTTTTTTTCAAATGTCAACCATGAAGAAAAGTATGGTTGTGATGCTTCAGACACATTGTAGTGTGAGTTTCCTGATTTTTACTAGTTACGTAAGAACTGAACTTCTACATTTTATTGTTTGCATTTATGTTGCAATAATCTCATGGTTTTGGAGTCATCTACTTTAGATATCTCAATATGAAAAGAAACTTAGAATGGATGTTTTCAAAGCTAAAGTAATGGCTTTGAAATGTAGCTTTGAATGTGTTTTAACATGGTATGTTTCCATGGTAACAAAACTCCTCTAGATCACTAGGGCTTTCACCTCAAATTTCAAACATGAAAAGATGCATACGTTGATGTCTTGGATATATCTAGTGGAGTGTTAAGTATATTGATTGTGGGCTACATTTATGATGAATTGTCACACACATCTTTATTCTTTCTTATGACATGTCATTTTTATTAGTATATTTTGGTAATGATGTGTGAATACACTTAGGTTTGTTGGGATACCTTTTCCCTTCTTTATGAGGTTTTTTTTCCTTGGCTTGTATATACGCCCATAACTCTAAAGAGCTATTTATCTTTGTACATTCATCACTAGTAATACATTTGTGTGTTGTGCTCCCAAGTTTCTTCTGCATGTTGATTTTGTGCATTGTCGATCCCCAAACTTTAAGAATTTGTATTAGAGCAATTCATTGCTTCTTGAGGTATCTTGTTGGCACATCTCGACTCACTATTTGTGATTGCTGCTAAATTTGGTGAGCATATTTAGGACGGTATGCATTTCAAGACAACTTGAAGAGTTTTGTGTGGCGGAAAATATTTGAGCCCATTTTGGCCTTCAAACACACTAACACAATTGCTCGAGCAAATTTTTCCTTTTTGTGCCAATTTTTCTTGGGGTTTTTGCTTGACAATACAATCCTCTCAAATTTTGGTACAAGTATAACAGAGCTACATTTGGTAATTTTGCTCAAATTTTTCGAAATGCATTCAATTTTTGACATCAAGGTATAGTTAGTGGCCATGGTTGAAAATAATGATGTATTTCATATGTTGGCTGTTGAGGATAAGTCGAATGGTTCCAACAACTCACTATGGGAATACATGTTGCACCATGTATTGGTTGCAAAGGGATTATGGAATATCATGTAGGGTATCGAAATTTGCCTTACTACAACTAAAAATGCTCAAAATGTAGTTGATGCAGATGTTGAGATGTTGGGCAAATTTGAATTTTCGTGCTATACCTATCTGGAGTGCTCTTGCAACTTTAACTTTGACTATGTCTAATACACTACCACCAACCCAAATCACTATAGAGCAACTTTGATGGGATGAAAGAGATGCATAGGCACATGCCTTGATTTCCTTATATATCAAACATGCCATTATCTTTTATATTCACTCATGGAAAACAACAAAGGATGCTTGGGATCCTCTTGCTACACTATATCGTGCAGGAAATGAGGCTCATATTTCTTATTTACAAAAAAATCAGGAGTGAGTATATAGACGAAGGTGATTCTATGGGCAATTTCCTCACAAAGATGAAATATTTGGAGTAGTTAGTTGATGTAGATGAAATGTTGCCAGACAATCCAATTGTGTAGGATGTTCTTAATGGTTAACTCAATTCTTATCATAATTTTGCTTTTGTTAAATTGATGATGAGAAGAAATCCAAATGCCTTGACTTTTGAAGTTTCATTTTTTTTTTTTGTTGTAAGAAGACCGGTCCATGCATAATAGGCCGATCATGCTTGTTGCAAATGAAGCTTTCATTGCTAGTCAAAAGGGCAAGGGTAAAGAAAACTTTTCCTCTACTAAGCAAAAATCTCTAAGTGTTACATAATCAATGAAGGAAGACAAAGATGAGAAAAAAACGGATAAGTAAATGCTATAAGATAAATGTTCATATAACTATCCTAAGCTTGTTGCTAAAGAGGCAAATAAGAAAGAGGCAGGAATGACTATTTTTGCTTCTAAAATTGAGTCTGTAAACTTAGTAAAAAATGAAGAATGGGTGTTTACTGCACAATATAGTTATAATCCATTAACACATTATAATTCTATATTGGCTATGGAGTCACATGTTTGGTACATCGATAAGGGTGCAACCAAACATATTACCTATAAATATAGTTTCTTCATCTCAGATAACCCTTCACCCAATGGGAATAGTTTTGCATGCCCCAAAAAACTCCTCATATCTTGTCATGGGAGTTAGAAGAATCATCTTTATTGTTGCTAATAGTAGTAAATTCATATTTTCAGATATCTTAGATGTCTTATATGTGCCAAGGTTTAAGAAGAATTTATTATCAGTGGCAAGTCAAGCTAATATTGGATTGGTGGCAAAGTTTATTGATGACGTGTAGAATTCATGATCTTCCTGATGGTGAAAAATTCTTGCATCTAGTATTTTTTTCTATGGATAATTTGTGGATTGATTATACATATGTAGTACAAGATTTACAGAACATTCCAAATGCAAAACTTTGGCATGCACATTCCTAGTTTTGGTTGAAAATCTATCAACATGTATAATGGGCATTCTTTCTTTTGATCAAGGGAGTATATGTATTTTGAAATCAATGTATTTTTGGTTGAATGTGGGATAAAACACCACTATACAATGTCATACACATTCTAACAAATTGATGTTGTAGAGAGGCAAAACAAGCATCTCATGGAAATGGCAAGGTATATGGTCAAAATTCAATCTTTACCTCATATTTTTTGGCTTCAATCCAAAATGTGTAATACACATGAACTTAATAGGTGTGATAGAAAAAGTTCCTTATGAAGATTGGCATGGTTGCAGGCCATCTATTGCTTGTTTGCATGTTTTTGTTTGTTTGATATATGCATCACTACTTGAGAAACATTGTAGAAAATTGGATGATGAGATTCTGAAATGTATTTTTGATTGGATACAATTTTTGATAAGAGTATTGTTTCATGTTGAAGAATTGGTAGCAGACCAAATCCGATTGAAGGTGAAAGAAGAATCTAAGTTCTTACAAAAGGCTCATGAATTTTTTTTGAATCCTACATATCATTTTGTAAGTTTCCCTCTTAGACTAGACTCCTTATATTTAAGAATATACTAATCTTGAAATTCCCAAGAGCATAGGAAATGAGTTAGAGTAGCTTTACAATTAATGTAGGAATATTTTTATCTATGGTGATCATTTTGGTGTGGACAAGGTGTCGGCAAGCAAGGAGGTAGAACAACACATAGTGATTAGAGTAGCCATAGAAGATGGGGAAGCACGAGAGAAAGGCTCACAATTCAAATTCTAGAAAACATTCAATTCTGTATAAAACAATGATTTTCATCACTAATACATTTTATAAAAACCCTTCATTTGTAAATACATGCTCTATTTTGTGCAAAGCAAGGAGTACTTGAGCTTGAGGAGTTTACATAGAATTTGTCTTTTGAATTTAGTAATTTTTCGAGTCCATTTGAGCCCTCAAATGAAAATTAGAACCTAATTTTTATTTATGTCATACATTAGGTTTGAAATTGGTCAAAACTCACATAAAAACTATAAAAGGAGTGAGAAAGCTCATTTTTGAGGTTCTTAATTCAGAGAAAGCTTGTATGAGAGAGTGAAAAGCTTGTAATTCTGTTGATGAATAGATGACACTCCATTGTTTCCATCTCAATTCTCTTCCTTGTGTGTGTGTGTGTGCGCGTGCATCTTGTGTGCTTCTCCCTTCACATCTACACACATGACTTGGTCACAATATTCATATCACCTCATGTATCTATGGATTGACAATTACTTGATGGATCTTCATCGACATTGATGCTCATCACTATTCTAAGTATGAAACCAACAAAAGTTTTGTGCAGTTGCCAAGGAGCACTACTCGAGGGTGAGTATGTGATGATCAACGAGTTGAGTAGAGACATTGGAGTGTAAGAAAGTAGTTTTAGCAAGATTTTTTCATATTTTGCATCTCGAGGCAATAGATCCTGTCTGTCATGACAGATCAAGAAAGTTGCATTTTGAGAAATGCACCTATACAAGGCTATAGGGATCCTTAGTGCCATCCTAGTGGTGTAGATGAAGCAAAAAAATTCAAAGTTTTTGGATTTCTCATGACATACTTAGAACTTGACAAAGAGGCTCTATCATAATAGGCCTTTTCTCTCACAATAGACTGAGACCCCGATAGAGTTAGTCTATTGTGACATACCCCTTTTGTCATGACAAGGCCACTATCTTGATAGTCAGACCCAACCACAACACCCGTCTATCCCGACTGACCACCCTCTGTCATGATAGATCACCTTATCATGAAAAAACTCTCCCATGCGACCCTGTCTATCATGATGGATACCCTCTTCACAACAGACTATAAAAACAATAGACCATTGTATTGCCACAGACCTAGTCTATTGCAATAGAGAAATCTATCATGACATACCCCCCTCTATTGTGATAGATTGGCATATCGCGATAGATAGGGACATTTTTTATATTGAAAAGTTGATTTTTGGGGTCCAAATTCACACTTTTTCTTGGGTTTTCAGGGCTTAAGCTTATTATCAAGGCCTTGAAGTGTCTCCAAGACATCACATTTCTATGCTCGTGGGTTGTAGAAAGCTTGGGATGACATCCTAAGCATGGGAACACATCATAGAGCATGTGACATAAGGTCGAAAAACAATAAACCCCCTTGGCCAATTTTAGCCTTGGTTAATCATGCTTAAGGTTAGAATTTCAAAGTGACGATAGCAAATTCAAAGTTCAAAACACCTTAAAAGAACATCAAGTTCAAGATGGATAAAAAAATGTGACATTTGGAACCCTAAAGGAAAAAGAACGTGAACACACGAAGAAACAATAATGTTGAAATAGTCAAGTTATTACTGAAGACATGGTGTAGAGAGAAGACCCAAACAAACAAACAAATAAACAAAGAAAAAGTGACAAAGATAAAAGAATCATTCAAGAGAAAGAATCAGTGTAAGGGTCAAGGATAGATAATTAATGAACTTGAGATCAAGAAAGTATACCTAGGCAAAATGGATTGGCAAAGCTTAAAATCCTTGGAAGCTAGTGTTAATTGCACTATCGAGTCTTGGTCAAGATAATTAGGTGGCCATCAATCAAACCTAAGCTCGGAAGTTAGTGAGTCGGATAGCTCCTATAGTATGGAGAGGCCAACAACTAGCACCAAGGAAGCTTACTTAGGCACCAAAGGGCCCATATAAAGCACAACTAATGCACCAAAAAATTCGGTGCTCACATCTATGAGGACATGTTGAGATCAGCGGTCTAGTTAAGAAACCTTGATCACCCTTATGGAATAGATCATCCAGTGGTCAAGTTTGAGAATGGATGCTACATAGATAAGCAAGGAACTATGTACATAATTACTACTCTCCCTAATAGAACATATGACTTTGGGACTATTCTCCCCAAGCCAGAGAAGAGGATCCAAAGGAGGTAGCAAATATGACTAGAAGAAAATCTATGCTAAAGTGTAGTGTCATCTCATTTTAGGAGAACTTCTGAAAGTGAAACTAGAGTTGTGGAAACATGTAGCAAATCAAGACATTAGGAACAAAAATGAACCTTGCATGGGCCTTTTGGATTAAGGAGTGATTAGTGATGGACCAATGAGAGGAGGGTGGCGGACACAGTCTAAAGCCTATAAATTACTAGGGTGAAGGGGGGGAGGGGACATGATTCCCCTATGTTCAAGTTTTGCCTCTAGAGAGAGAAAGGAATCTCGTAACTTGCCTCGGCCCATAAATTCAAAAATTTCAAAAACTTTTAAAACTAATCATAACACCCCCAACCACTTTTTAGGATCAAAAGTGCTATTTTTGACTTCTATATCAAAATCCATGCATGACCTAACTTGAAAAAAGTGACTTTTTCAAAAAAAACTCAAAATACAACTTTCTTCCTCCAAAACCTCACACTTTCATACCCAAGTCCCAAAAATTCATCTCTTTCCACTACTTTTTCTCCCTAGCACACCATTGAAGCTCCTGTGTCTGCATTTTTTCTCTGTGCATCTTCCTCTCAGTGAATTCCTACTGTCACTTCCGTAGCTTGAACTCCAATGGAGAAACCTAAATTTTATATGCGTCCAAAAGATGAGGTTATCACGTTAAAATGTTACAATATGAAGGCTGTAGAAGGAAATTGGTTAGGACATGAGTTCTACAAAGGTGCATGGATGTACATGCAACCCTCTGGTGTTGGCTCTCATCGTGTAAGAGATCGTGGAAACTTGGATCTTCATTGGAAAGGGAAGCTATTGGGCTTCAAAAAGCTCAAAAATGGTCTACAATGTCAAGCATGAAATTGGAAAACTCAAACTAAAGGAGATAACCTATCAATTGTAAGTATTACTCATTGATTCCTATTCTAATTTCTTAATATACCTTATTCAGATGTGTATTTTTTTGTTGCAGATATATTACCTTCTACCTTGGTGGAGGAGCAACCACTTCATAGTCTTACAGGTACTTTCCAAGCATTGCATGCAGATGTTGGATCACTAGTCTTTCCACAAGCCTGTCCTACTCAGCTTTTACATGAGAGAGTTTTCTTTTACACACGTACATATGTTGGACCCTCTTCATCAAATGATTTTGGTAGGTTAGAGATGATTAAGGTAGATTCTCTTTTCAAGATTGACTGGCCACAACCTGATATATGGACCTTGACAACTTTGAAGCATAAGATGATGATGGACATACATAACTCTTTGAAATTCACAAGAGTGTCTAGATATGTAGGATTGCGCTGTGAATGATTATCTTCTACCTCATATTAGAGGATTAGAATCAGCGTTTCAATCAAAGAGGTAGAGGAGGCAGAAATCAAAGAGGTAACTTCAGAGGAAAAGGTGGTAGGACTTCATATGCTAGAGGAGGTGGAAGAAGCTTTCAACCTCAGTCCTATAGTAATACCTTTTATAGTAATACCTTTTATAATTATGCATCAGATCAGAAGGATGACTTGACTCTCATCTTGAATGCAACACATGAAGCAATAGGAGAAGATCAAAGGGTGTTCTATATTGACTCAGGATGTAGCAATCATCTGAGTGGCAACATATCATTAATGATTGATATGGAAGCAAAAGTGAGTGGACATACAATTCAAACAGGAGACAACACCAAGCATAAGGTGGAAAGCATTGGATCAGTGAAGACAAAGAGTGGAAGCACACTCTTAAGCAAGGTACTTTATGTTCCTACTATTTCTAAAAACTTGATAAGTATAGGACAAATTGTGGAGAAGGGATATGAAGTCAGATTCACAAATGATGGTGTTTATGTGCAAGATCCAAATCAGGGATATAAAAGCATCATTACAGGTCAAAAAGAAGGAAGGGTTTTTACTCTCAAGGTCCAAGGTAATGTGGGACATGCATTGTTTACTTATGGAAGTCAAAAGATGTCTGAGTTAGATCTATGGCATAAAAGGCTAGGTCATTTTAATGAGAGAGCTATAAAAGAAATGTCAAAGAATGATGTAATTCTTCTATTGCCAAATGTTGAAGGTCAACACATGGTATATAAGTGTGAAGCTTGTCAATTAGGCAAAACTCACAAAAGTTCATACAATAAATCAAGATACAAGAATTCAAATATGTTTAAGTTGGTTCATACAGATGTGTGGGGTCTTTCAAGGGACTATAACATAAATGGATCCAGATATTATGTATTGTTTGTTGATGATGCAACAAGATGGATTACACTTTACGTAATCAAGGATAAATATGAAGTGTTCAAGACATTCAAGCATTATCATGCTTATGCAAAAAGGGTTATAGGACAAAAGCTCAAGAGGTTGAGATAAGATGGAGGGGGAGAATATTTTTCAAAAGAATTTGATGATTATTTATGGAATGAAGGTATAAAAAGAGAAGTAACTTGCAGGTACTCCCCTCAACAAAATGGAGTTGTAGAAAGAAGAAATAGAACTCTTGTAGAGTTTGCAAGATCAATGATGAAAGAGAAGAGTTGTCCCAACTACTTGTGGGTAGAAGCTATCAACACTGCAACATACCTTGTGAATAGGTTACCCTACAAAGCTTTGGATGGTAGACCACCTTATGAAGCATGGTGGGGTAAGAAACCTACTCTTGATCATTGTAAGGTATTTGGATGTTTGGCATATGCTTATGTTCCTTCTCAATTGAGACATAAGTTAGAGCCTAAAGCAGAGAAGTATGTGTTCATTGGGTATGATGATAGACAGATGGGATACAGATTGTGGAGTCCATCTACAAAGCAATTTTTTGTCACAAAAGATGTTACATTTGATGAGCAAAGCACATGGTATAGAGTGTCAACTAATGGTTATGCAAATTTTGAAGAAATAAAAAGAAAAGGGAAGACAAAAGTAAAGGTGTATGAAGAAGATATTGATGATGATGATTGTAAAAGTAAATTGCAGGACAATGATGAAGATAGGCCAAGATTTGATCCAAAATCAAATGTGGCTGAGACTTCAAGAAGTGCAGAGGTCAGAAGATCTTTGAGAGAAAGAAAGGAACCCATCAGGTATAGTTATGATACATCTTTTCTAACAACAAAAGACTATGCTTATATTGTGAAGACAAAAGAAGATCCAACCACATATGAAGAAGTTAAAGGAAAACAAAATTGGGAGAAGGCAATGCAAGAAGAGTATGATGCTCTACTCGAGAATGAGACATGGGAATCGGTGTTAAGACCAAAGAACCAGAAGGTAATTGGATGTAAGTGGGTGTATAAGACAAAGAGGTTTGCAAATGGTGAGGTGTCTAGGTACAAAGCTAGACTTGTGGTTAAAGGTTATGCCCAAACTTATGGGGTAGATTATGATGAGACCTTTAGTCGAGTGGCTAAGATGTCTACAATTAGAACCCTAATTGCTATTGCTTTTGTAAAGGATGGAAGTTGTCACAATTAGATGTGAAGAATGCATTTCTGAATGGATATATTGCAGATGAGGTGTACATGGAGCAACTAGAGGGTTTCATGGATTCAATTGGATCAGATTATGTATGTAAGCTCAAGAAAGCTTTGTATGGTTTGAAGCAGGCCCCAAGGGCATGGAATTAGAGGCTTGTTAAGTTCTTGAATGAATGTGGATATCAAGCTTCAAAAGTAGATAGTAGCGTGCTAGTGAAGGCAAGTGAAGATGGGTTCATATATATATGTGTGTATTTATGTTGATGATATTATTATCACATGTACAAATGCTGAGGAATCAAGGAGCTTAAGAAGCAAATAGAAAAGGAGTTTAAGATAAGTGATTTGGGAAACTTGTCTTATTTCTTAGAAATGCAAATTGTGTATACTCAACATGGAGTATATGTTACACAAGAGAGATACTTGAAGAATCTTCTGGTCGAATTCAACATGGAAGATTGTAAGCCTTCAACCACACCATTGGAGGTAAATCATAAATTGAGTAGATATGGAGGAGAAGAGTTTAATGACATGAAGAAATATCAGAGTTTGGTAGGTAGTTTAATCTATGCTACCTTGACAAGACCAGACCTATCATATGTAGTTGGTGTTTTATCACAATTTATGCATTGTCCAAAGAAAACTCATTGGATTGCAGCTCAAAGGGTACTTAGATATATCAAGGGAACCCTGAGTGAAGGTTTGTATTTTGGTTTTACTTATGACACAAGAATCAAAGTGTTTAGTGATGCAGATTGGGTAGGTAATTCAGATGATAGAAGGTCTACTCTTGGTTATCTCTGTTATATTTGAGATAAACTAGTTTCTTGGTGCTCAAAGAAGCAACATACAATTGCTTTGTCATCCACAAAAGCTGAGTATAAAGGAATGGTAGAGGCTTCAAAAGAAGTGATATGGTTGAAGACCTTATTAAAAAGTTTTGGAACTGATCAGAGTACTCCAATTATTTTGGAGATAACATGAGTTCATTATATTTGGCAGCTACTCCTGTTTTTCATGCCAGGAATAAACACATAGAGATTCAATATCATTTCTTGAGAGAAAAGGTACTTGAAAAAGAGATTGAATTCTTGTATACACCAACAAAAGAGCAAGTTGCAGATATGTTGATGAAGAGTTTAGATGGACCTAAGCTACAGAAGTTCAAATAGATGGCAAGAATAAAGAAGAATGATATAATCACAATTAGTGATTGAGGGGGAGCTGTTGGAACAAAGAAATCCCAAATTGATGATTATGAAGAACTTGGAGCAAGTCAGAAATCAAAGTGAAGTCAAAGAAGTCATTGGAGAAAGTGAAGAGATCTCATAAATGTAGCTTATATACATTTGTACATTACATATGGAAATTATTGTACAATGGATATAGATGATCATTAGGATGATAAGGAATAATGTAATAGACATGGGCTGAGTCTAGAATCATATGTATATAAGTCAATAATGTAAAGAAATGAGAGACAGAGTCATTAGAAGTCAAGAGATCATGTGATAGATGTGTAGAGAGTCATCTTCCTGAGTTAGCATCAAGTTTCTCTGATTTCTCTCAGCCTGATCAAGTGGATCAGGAAATATTTTGTACATCTAATCTACAAGCTAATCAAGATATGTTCAAAGTTTCATGGTCTAATTCCTTTCAAGTTATGTGTATGATCAATAGGAACATGTATATGTAAAGTCTGCAGATAGACCTCTCAGAGTAGCACACTTTTTTGAGTCAGAGTTTTGCTTAGATCTCAATGCACAGTGTAAATTTATTTATAAATGAGCATTCAAAATCTAAGTTAGAAGGTAATCAAGCTATGGCTAAAAGCATTAGCAAAACGAGACTTGTGCTGTGAGAAATAAACTTGAGAAGTTGACTATGTCAAAGTTGATTGTTCAGGAAGATAGTTTTTGACATATCTTTGATCTTAATGATCAAATCAGAGTTTTAATGATTCATGTGAAGAATGTTATGATTGCGCAAAGGTAACATGGAGGTATGTGCATCATTAGATTGAAGAAATTTGAAGTTATGTGCAGGTAATGAAGTTAAATTCTGAAGTAGACTTCTTGAAGAAGAAGAAACTTCACACAAAGAAGTGTTTGTGAATGATTTTGTAAATCATGGTAACATTTGTGTGAATTTTGGTCTATGATCGATATAGAAGTGTTCTTAAATTGGTATAGATCAAGCATTTGGAGATTAAGAGGTCTCCAGTATTCCAAACACCCTCGAGAACTCTTTGATGAGTTCTTTGAATCAACTCAGTACAAAGGTCAAACACACTTGTATGACCTTGTGTCTAGAGTCCCTGATCTAAACAAGACAATTCAACTGAACTCTGATGTGCTCAAGGAAATCATAGAGTTCCTTGAGTTCTACATCTTGTGTTTTTCCATAGATATCCCACCTTATGAGGGTAAGTGGGTCCCATGTGACCCTTTTCTCTACATTCACAAAGGTGACCAAGCTTTCATGAAGCACCTTAAGTGCTTCATGGCAATCGCTGAACATCAAGGCATTTGTTGGATGAAACAGTGCCATTGATAAAACAATTTAAAAAAAAGAAAAGGATGGGTACTAGGTACCTTTCTTACATCTCCACAAAAATATTTATCATCAATGAGGAGCCAGAGCATGCACCCATGGATCTCCCTAGCCTTGTCATGGGGGGATTTTTTCATGAAAAAAATGAGCCCCAACCAGAGGTCATAGACTTAGCCAGAGAGAGTGGCATAGTCCATCGAGAGTTCCTTGGTGGTGTGGACAACAAATTGTGTGAGAAATCAACCATGGAAGAGCCCCGACCATCAAATCTCAACCCCTTTGAGCCCACATTACCAGAGGTGGAAACTGAATATCTCTCCATCATCATTGTCAATGGAGAGGAGTTTATTTTCCTTCATGATATTGAGAAGGCATTTGGACTCCGTCTGGATGAGTTCCTAAGTCTTTTCTCGAGTATATCAGATGTTCCACTTGATAATACAACTGATATACTTGAAAAGAAAGCTATCCCACTCGGTGATTATGTGGCAGACACCATAACGATGGTGTGCGATGATATTTTGACAAATGATAACAATTATACAATGGAAGAAGAGTTCACTGCAACACGAGAGAGAATTATGAAAAACAAAGTACCTACATCCCCAGTAGCAGAGCAAAGTGGGATGGCCCATTCTAGCATAGATCTTGATGCCCCTAGAAGAGGGGATGAAGAAGAAAAGCTTCATGATGTAAGTGCTTATTAAAGAATTGAAATTTAATTTAATAAGATTGGGGCTTGAATTATCATTTATTTTTCTTAATAGGAAGCCATTGAAGTGGACAAGTTCGTGGCAAGGTCCGGTGGAGATCCATCTTCTCACGGAAGTGTCTCATCCTTGGCAAACTACATTGGAAAGTTGCCAAAGGATGATTTTGTAATTGTTCATAAAGATTATAGTCCTAATGGGAACTTCATGATATGGTGCTTGAAGGCCTTCAACAAAGTTTTGTGTTTGAGTACAATTACCCAAGGCACTAACTGTGTCATTTTGGTTAGAAAATCTTTAGTTGTAACTACTCTAGGAGTTAACTTTAGAGGAAAGGTACTAGGAAAAATAGGTATTGCCATGGGTCTTGGAATGCAAGACCCCAATGTAATTTCTAGATCTGTATTAACCTACCAGTTGCCATAATCTCTCCAACGGAGAAAGAAAATTGTTGAGAAATTGAAATTAACTGTGAACTGATGTAACATTTTGGATAAATAAATATTGTATTTTTCATAGTAGGTTTTGAAATTCTATCCACACTTTGTATTTAATCAAGAGCTTTTTTATCTTCTCTATGTGCATGTGATGGCCTATGTGTGCTTTAAAATGCCAAAAAATCCCTAGCCACAAAACATGGGATTTAGGCGTACAAAAATTTCAGGCTTGAATCCCGCATTTTTGTGGCTAGGGCTTTTTTGGCATTTTTAAGAATAATTGAAGGCATTTATGGTAACTACATTCATTGGGAGGCAAACTATAGGGGTAAAGAGGACAACAAGTACCAATGAAAACCTAGGCAGTCCATATGGAGAATTTGCTTACATATGTGACCAGTTTACCATGGAAAAGTCATTAACTAACCTTACCCAAGTCATGAAAATAGATGAATAGGCTTCCCTAGGCTAAATAATGCAAAAAAAACCCCAACCACAAAAACACGAGATTCAAGCTTGCAAAAATTCTCACATTTCTGTGGCTGGGTTTTTTTTGCATTCTTTAGCCTATTTGAGGACTTTGCTAGCTAAATACATTCATATGGAGTCAAAAGCAAGAGCTAATGAGGCCAAGAAGTATCCAATGAACCCTAGCCAGTCCGTAACAAACTAGTGAAGTCAAAAGTAATAATCCTTGAACACTTATGGTAGAGAGCCGTGGAGAGAAAGAGATAAAAAAATAGACAATAACTAAAGACAAAACATTTCATTAATCATTAAATTACATTGCAAAATATGCTTCGTAGAAGCTACAAGATACAGAGGTCATGGGTTATTTCCTCTAATTCTTCTTGCTAGCTGAATATCTTTGGGTTGTATGGTTACTCTCTTCGCATGGATAGCACATAGGTTAGAATCTTCAAGCATGGAGATGATCTAGGCCTCTACTTCCTCTTGAAGTGCCTCAAGTGCTATCCCCTATATTCGTAAACCTGCACAATAGCTTTGCAGTTCTTCCTTTACCACTCTTGCAAATGCTCTTCGTGGTATTAGAAGCTCAACTGATTTATGATAGTGTCGTATCTCTAAAAATGCTATGTAGTGTCTCCGCCGTCTTTGTGGAGCTCTTGCATTGGGAGGTATGTTAGTTTTTCATTGAGGTCTATGTCATGGTTGATGATTCTTTTTCCTCTAAAGTGCTTGATGTGAGGGTCCAACCTCATCTGCCACATTCTCTTGTTGACATGCATACTTTCCTTCTCTGTTGGTATTTGGCCTTGTCCCTGTGGAAGTCTTTTGCCTTCATGTGTTACCCTATGGCTCGTTGGAATGTGCACTTGATTCCATGGCGGTTGAGTGCTGCTTTCCTCATTAGTCGATGGTTCTCCATCGGAATCACTTTCCGATATAACCATTCTCCTCACCACTTGTTTGGGTCTTGCCTTGATGGGTGTCCTCTCTAGTGGCTCATCATTAGAGTTTGAATATGACCGTCCTTGAGACCAATCCTTTTGTTTATTAGACACTTCATATTCTTGTGATGGATTGCTCCTAGATGGTGTGCCATCATGTGAGAGAGGCCTAGAAGTGGTGTGGGAACCACTTCGAGGTCTCTACGGGGGTTGCAACCATGGTGGACATTGAGTTCCTTGAACATGGCTAGGATAGACCACACAATCTTTCCTTGCAGTTTGCTTGGTGTGTGCCATTATCATGAGTTGCAAAAGTGTGAAATGGAGTGAGTTCTCCCTATTTATAGACTTTCTTTTAAAACTGTCTGTTCACACTAGAATGGATAAAACCAGTTTAGAAACATACATAATATAATAATATAAATAGTAACACATTGATACCAAGATTGAGTTCACTTAACTTCCAAGCCGAGCCTTCTCATTGTCTTTTAGCACGCCACTGAGCATGATTTACCACATAATGGGATATATTGAGTTCACTTAACTTCCAAGCTGAGCCTTCTCGTTGTCTTTTAGCACGCCACTGAGCATGATGGAGAGGTCTTAATGATGACTTCCATTTCTCACTAGCACTGTTGTGTTGCATCCCTCTCACAACTTTTGCCAAATATGACTCCCTAACTTGTTCCAAATTTTTTTTTTCTTGAGAATGTAGTGCAATAAAACCAATTAAACATCTCCTCCATATAGTTTGATTGCATTGGAGGACCACCATGTCGCGTGTTTTTGAAGTACACACCTCTCGCTTTGTAGTTTGACTTCTCCATTCCTTGGGTACTGAAAATTTCCAATGGCCCATATTAATGCATGAAAAATGCTCCATGTGCAAATAAAATATGCTAAACATTTTTAAGTACATTGGAAAAAAGTAAGTGCAATGAACAATTTTAAGATCAAATAGACTTACAATGTAGTGTGTTATATTGCTCTCTCCCCAAGATTAAATGAAACACTTCGTGAACTCCACTAATGTCTCTTGAAACAATTGACATTGAATATCACTAGAGCTAGTAAGACCCATTAAGCCCACCAACTAATCTAAGCATGACCAAAACTTCTTTCTCTTATTACAAAGATCAACTTGAGAATAATTGTCTGTTGTGATCATGCATAGGTCTTTCCATAGCTCATAATGTTCATTATTTTGAGTGCTAGTAGCTCTTCTAAAAAAATGTCTTGCTTTATTCCGTATCCTTGACACTTGTTGTAAACTGTCTTGAGATTCCCCAAGTTTTTTAACAACTAGGGCTATGTTTCCACCATGACAACCAATTGAATTAAGCAGTTCCTCCAATTTTTTAATAGCTTGTACATATTTATCAATTAGCTTCACGGAAAATGCATATTCTAGATGGAGCTTCAATAGTCGATAAAAAATTCTCATGAAGGCATGCAATGTGCGAAAGTGAACATTACCTAAAGGAAATGGAATAATGGGATTCCAATCCTTATCCGATATGTCATAATGAGGTGTAGCTAACATGAGACACCTCATTAAAGGTATATGTCGTTCACTAGATGGAGATCCATCTCTGTCATCAGTTAAATCCTCTATGCTGCTTTGTTTGTTTATAACCTCGCATGCAATATGGACAAGGATAGAGAGTAGATGCACCTTGTTTGCACCCTAACATGCATTTGATAGTCTTTAAGTCTCCATCCAAGTGCCACTCTACCTCCTAATCACATAGGCCTTCAAGATTGATTTTTGCACCATGAATTTGAGAAGTTGTCACCTCTGTGATCCATGAGGTCCTACTAAAAATCCATGAACGGACATCATTGGATTCTTTAGGTACCTCAATAGCACCTAACCACCATATCTTTCTCAGATTGAACACTCGATGTAAAGTGATGGGTAGAGTATTCACTTTCATCAATAATGCCATGGGCCAAAGCTTCATTCATGAGTGTCACACTAAGTCTCTCCATACGTCATCCCTTTATGATTTGACATTTGTCTAGCTTCAATATAAAATTGAGTCTGGAACCACAATCTACATCAAATAACAAATGTTATATTAATAAAAATAATATAACATTATTAATAACAAATGTTATATTAATAAAAATTCTATGAATGTCATTATCATAGCAATAGATATACCTTGAATTGCAGATTTGTAAAATTTAACCATTTCCTTTGGAAGCCTCTCCAAATTGACAAATATGTTGTTGTACTTTGTGTACATGAATCCCTTCCTAGATGAATTTTTCAACTCTTTGTTTGATGTAACAGAATGATAAATGGATGCAAGCATAACATCTTCTATATGCAACTAATTGCCAATAGTATTAGCTACATCCTCATTGGTCATCTTCTTCTTTAGAGGTACCTCGTAAGGGATGGAAAAATACTTTGCAAAATACCTTCGTTTTGTAGTGCATGCTTCAAAAGATTATACAATGCAGTGTATGCTCTAGTACTAACACCTGCTTCATCACATACAATTTGTACCTCCCTAGGAGTAATTATATCTTCTAAGTTGCTTGCAAAATCTTTAATCACTTGGGTCTTGATGTGATTTCCTATTGGTGACTCTAAAATCATAAGCACATGTTTGTTGCTTAAACAAGAATTTAGAAACTTCAATTGATCCTATATTGTTGATGAAGCACTGGCATCTTCAACAAATGACCTGCACAATAAGAAACTCAATCTAAAAGTTTTTTAACAGAAATAAACAAGTGAAACACGAACCTGAGTGCATAAACATGTCGCTTCCTTGCTCCACCGCTAGTTGAAAGAGCTTGAAAGGATGATAATGGTCGTCTCCTATATCTCATACCAAGTGGAGTCTCTTTTACTTGTGTTAGATTGGCTTTTAACTTTGTAATCGTGCTCTCCTTTTCTTCCACATCTTGTTGGAATATATGATTGCACTCTTCCAGAGATTTGACATCACTTTCTAAAGTGTGTATCTTCAAATGGTTGTGATGACATCTAATAATTTACAATAGATGTTGAATGGCTAGACAATCGCTTGCCTAGCAGTCTAGCTTCACTGCTACCAAGGAATTGTAGAAATGTGGAGATACTATGGAATCTAAGACAAAAATTAGAAATTGGATCTAAGGGATACAATGCACCATTGACCCAAAGATCAATATTCTTCTCTCCAGTTGCACGTCGTTGATTTTGAGAATCTTTTTCATTGCTACCTCTAGTTGTCAGTGCAAATTCTGTAGGAACATGAACATGTACACTCGTTGAATGACGAGCACCTGTTGGTGTTGGTGTCATGTTCATAATACATGTGAGCACAATGATTTTCCAAAACTCGAGCACGGAATAAAAAGAAGCACAGAGATGGCTGGAATGGCATGTACAATAGTTTTATTGCAAGAAAAAAGTGTGTTTTGGTATGTGGATAGGTCGAAATGTCTTTTTCTAGTTTTTAAGGGTGAAAAAAAGTTTTTTTCCAAAAGTTCATGTTTTGGGGCAACTAAGGTTACGAGTTTGATGATGTGGCACTTAACTTTTGGAGGGATTTTGAAAGTATGTTTTTTAAAAGTGTTTTTTATAAAAACTAGACTAAAAAAAGTAACTTCTGAAATATGCATAAAAGTATGGGCATTTTGAATAAAGAATAGCTAAAAATGAGACTTTTTCAAAAAAGTCATTTTTTAATTCATATAGATGGACGGATTTGATGAGGTGGAAAGTGGCTTCTCTCTCTCTCTTTGTATAGAAGAGAGAGATGATCCTAGCTCAACCTGAAAAAAAGCCTACTTCAACCTACTAAAAAGTGCTCTATTCAATGCACTTTGTCCCCTTAACAAAGAAAAAGATTAAGGTTAATCCCTAAAAATTAGGAATCCTTGCAAGGCCCATGTAGGGTTCACTTTTTTCCCTAATGTTCTTGAACTTGATAGCTCTCATTCAAAGGTAGGATGCAAAAGAAAAGTCCTAAAAATTTCGATAGAGAAAATAGGAGATATGAGTGAAGATGATGAAGGAGACACCTATCTCCCCATTACCTACCAAGGTCACACCACCAAGACAATCTTGGATTTAGGCATAGGTGTTGCCATTGCGACCACATCCTTATGGATGCAATGGGGCAAACTGGCCTTACGAACAATGAGAATTAATCTTCAAATGGTGGATGGCCATATTGAAAGACCATTAGGATTGTTGGAAGGTTTAAATCTCACTACTTGAGGTGTAGAGTTTGAACATACATTTTCCATATGCAAGTTTGGGAAGAACTATCCATACAAAATGATCTTAGGTAGACCCTTTATGAGATAGTTGCAGATAGTGTAAGATTGGGATACCAACTCCTCGTACTTACAACACTTAGGAGTAATGAAAAAAGTCAATCCAAAAGACTACAAACATAGAGATATTCCACCCCTACAGTGGAACTCTATGCACAAGACACAAGAGGATTCAGAGTCACAACACTCGATCAACTCTTCTGATCCATTGTGGATGCATGAGGACACACATTTATGGATGTGTAATGTAGCTAAAGAAGAGGAGAAGCGATTAGAAGCTAGAGACACAAGTATCATAGAACCCTAGATTGATACAAGACCTAGCCTACGTACCTATGAGTTTCCCAAATGAGGAATTTGAACCCCATGGTTGGATAGAAATACTAGCAATAATGGACATAGCTGTAAACAAAGAACAATGGACTCCCCATTGCAATGAGGATGAGTATGAAATATCCCTATTCATGTGTGGACCCTTAGGAGAGGATGAGGAGGAATACCTTGAATCCATCATTATGGATCCCTTCTGTAATTTAGAGGAAGATTACCTGTACCTTGAGTCCATCATTATGGATCCCACGAGAGAAGTGAGTTTAAGAAGGAGATATTCCAAACCGATCAAATAGACAATGAAGAAAAGAAAAAGGAAAAAAAAAAGAAAAACCAATTGGTAAAGGAAGAGGAAGAATCATTATTTGAAGTACCTAAGACCTTCAAAAAATATAAAATTAAAGGTAGGATAATCTTGGTGAGGATGCTCAGAAGAGATTCTCTCATGGGAGAAGCTTATGACAATAAAGAAATGAATAAGAAGATCATGGTCACAATTGAAGATCAAGAACAACGAAACACGTACATAGAGAACAACCTCAATGCCAAGGAAGAAGAGGAATTAACAAATTTTTTGCATGGATACAAAGACATATTTTCTTGGACGTACAAAAATATGAAAGGAGTGGAACCCAACATTTGTTCACATAGGATCCCTATGATTTTAGAGGCCAAGCCCATGAAACAAAGCTTTACAAATCATCAAGACCTATTGAATTTGGTAAAAAAAGCTTGCAATACAAGGAGATCAGTAAGGTGGTTTCCCTTACTAATGGAATACCATTTTGAGGTAGTGGTAAGAAAGGAAAATCCCACTTATGGGCTGATCACCTCTCACAACTCACTTTAGAAGAATCTCTACAAGGAGTATCAAATGAACTTCTTGATGCTTACCTATTTAACCTAGAATTGTTTCCAAATTGGGCAAAGCAACTTGTGCGAATCCTCACTTTTGGACTTTTGAACCCTGTGGTAAGAAAAAAGGAGAAGGAAAGTATTACCTTAAGGAGCAATACAATAGGAAGGCTTGCAAGGCAAGAGGATGCCCATTATTAACATTTCCAGGGTGAATACTTATTTGAATTGAATCCAGCAAGAGGAAATTCACTCACTGTATGTACTAGAAGATCAACTCGTTTCATTTCTTTAGTTCATTTTTTAATAAGAAAATAAAAGAAAAGTTTGCATTGGGATGGTCCAAAGGCTTGGTGCAGGGGTATGTAGTTCAACAAAAGGTAATATCATTCTTGTGTTGCATAAGGGATATGATTGGGATATGTGTGGGATATTAATTTCCCTTTTTAAAGCTGGCATTTCTGGGCTAGCATTCACCTTCCTTGACGTTGGATCCATGGACTATACCTTTTGTGGAATATTCATACACTTGACCTTTGTGGATGTCAGAAGATCTCACTGGAGGACCTAAAAGTGGTTGGTGACTAATACCGAAATTAGCCCATTTTTGCCACTAGTCTTAGTAGTTTGGAGTGCACAACAATAAATATTTGAAACCCACAAGGCTACTCCATTTGGCCTCTGGAATCTATATAAGGAGAGGCTTTGCACCTATTTTGCCCCATCTCTATTCTAGTATGACTGTTTATTGCATGCTAGTTGTACTCTTTACCTGAGCTATCTCTTGACTGCCCTTTGCACTACCTTGTGACTCTGCCCACTATGTGCTGAGGTGACTCTGTGGTGATTATACAAAGTCTTGGCTACTCAGTGGTGGCATATAACGTACAATGTGACTGAGTAGTGTTGGTTGGCGTGTCTTAGTACAAATCTTGTTTCATGTCATTTGTAGAGTATTTTGCAATTGATTTTGAGTAATCAAATCTTGTCCTTGGATTGGCTACTATCCTACTTGCAATGCTCATTGATTCATTTCTACCTTATTAAAATCATTCTAAGCGTTAAGGATTGTGTTTTTCTCATCATGGTGAAAGTACGTTGTTATGATTTTCTTATCTATGTGAATTTACTGTCAAGTCATCCTCGTGCACACAGACATGTTATAGGGTATACTTCCCTAAGGAAGAAGCCCCCTTGAGTAGAAGGAGTAATAGGAACTATGTTCCCGAGTATCACTTCTACAAGTATATTATGAAAAATGCACAAATGTTTGACTATACTCGAATCTTACCAAATTAGTGTTTGCAATCTATTGTGATAAAGTATTATGGCATATCATTTCAAAACAAACAATTATAATAAACCGAAACAATGTTAGGGTAGTGCTTAAAGCATCAATATCTTAGTCATCAAAAGAAGTACAATGTTGTTTGGGAGAAATTCATTGGAATGGATGAAACCTAAGGCTTTTATCTCATATTATGATCCCCTTGAACCAATTATCTCATGTGTCTCCTACGCAATACCAATGGATTGATGAATGTGAGACTTCTTAGTGGTGGCTAACTGTTTATTAACAAAGGAACCTTTGTTTCTCATGATGAGAAAGGACCTAAGTCTATTGTGATCCAAGGGATAAAGGATCCAAAGAATGATTATTTTTTTACATATAGATTGGAAGCAATGAGAGTATCGGAACCCAAACACACATAATTAGGCCAACCAGTTTTTCCTTTACCTAAATCGCATGAAAAGAAGACACCAAAAAGATCTAGAACTAGCAGAGATTCCCAAGGATAGATGAATTGCATGGGGACTAAATCCAAATTCCTAGTCATGCTAGAGACCTCAAATGGTTTAGGATGACAAGGAGAAAATCCAAATCCTTAATTTTGACCTCAAATAAGGTGATGAAATCCTAATTGTTAGGTGGTTGTGGGAGCATATTAATTTAGCATTTGAACAAATATCTTTAAAGACAATGTAAATAGACCTAATACCTTAGGAAGAGATTCAAATAGTTAGCTTACGAGATTATAGAATTATATTTACATTGATCAGCTATAAATTTTAGTGTATAATATCTAGACAACATCCAGACGAGCATGTGAGATGTGCTATGGTGCACTACCGACATTGTATTGATCTTTTTTAAAAATGAAAGAAGTTTGTTTTCAGTGCTATGTTTTATTCTGTACCTTCCTTTTCTATATAGTTCTCAATGTTGTGGTAGTTATGGTGATTACATAGCTAACTAGCATTTGGAACACATGTTTTTTCTAGTCTGAATAGAATCCTTGTTCCCATAACCCGTTTTGTACCAAGGGAAAGAACATCACAAACATTGGTGACCATGATAGGATGTGATTTCAATGTTAGAAGTAGACTATAGGATATTCATTAGAAGGAATGTGACGATGGATAGTAGGGATGCCAACACGTTCCTAAAAATTGTTCTCATTGTTTAAGGAAGAACAAGAAAAGAGAGTGAGAACAATTTTTAGGAGAAGGGTTTGGTAGTGGTGTTCCGATTTTGAGATAGGAGAAGGGTCTAGTAATGGTGTTATGAGAAGTGTGCAAATGCCAAAAAAGTTACTTTTGCTTGCTAAAAAGGGTATGGTGTCATATCCCTTAATCACTCAACTCCTTGAGGTACAAGTGACATTCAAAGGTGCAAACTCGAGGTGGGAGGGGCAAGATAATAACAACCAAAGAGTGAATTAAAGAGTGTTGGTGGTAGAAAACCTTGGGATTTAGAACCAATGCCAAGATCTCTTGAACTTCTCTAGGAAGAGAACTTACATGCTGAGCTAAACGTACAAGGAGAGGAGTCTAAACAAGTCATAGGTGAAAGTGATAAGTTGATGTTAAAGTTTTCACTAGATTGGTGGAATTGGAAAAATTTGACAGTCATGGACAATCAAGGGAGCATATTACTCAAAATGTAGTTTAATATATTTTGTAGTAAAGCAAAAGATTATTTGGACATGCACATTAGGGTATTTGACACCTTGTATGTGTTATAGGACAATGGACAAGATGATCCCAAAAATTTCAAGTTTTTTAGGCCCCTTAGGGAAGACGCATTGCAATGGCTGATGGAGTTTGATTTGCTACATATTTAGCTTTAAATGACATATTTCTTTATATGGTTCAACAATTGAGTCAATCAATAGATGATTATGCTTCTCTATTTTGTAGTACATTGAGGCAGATCCGGAGACCGATTGCTCTCGAGAGGATGTAGTGTGAGGATAGTCTTTGGAAGGCTTAAACCCAATACTGAAGGGAAAAAAAATCTCTATACCTTGGATGGTACTTGTATCCTAGATCAAATTATTGATGCCATTAAACAAATGGATAGGAATTCGAAGATGACTAACTCTCATATGTAGAGGAATCTAGATTATATCTCTAGCATATCGTATCATCTATGATGATAAATGATCTATTCAAGAAAATATATTGTACTAAATGTAGAAATCCAAGAAATTTTGTGGAAAATTGTGCCTTGAACCAATTATATTGTGCTATATGCAATGTTTCATACCATACTATATAAGGTCGTGCATATAATGGCCACAACATGACGATGGAAGCTAACTAGGTCCAAGCAAAAATATACCAATTGAGTGCTTCATATTCTAGAGAATATCAAGAACCATATTTGGGGATAGTATGATCCACTTATGTAAATAGTAATGTAGGACGAATGGAAGCATAGATTCTCAACCAATAGCTTAGCGAGAATGGAATTATTAGGGCTATGGTTGAGGCAAAAAAAAATCAACTAAAAAAGAAATACAGATGGTGCTAATTATTAGATAGATCCAATATGAAGACAATGTTTGCTCTACCTTGAATTTGTACATGTTTGGTCTAACTATATGAATGTGCAAGAGTACAATTGAAGGAAGTAGGATGTTTATTGTAATGACAATCATCCATGGTGTGATTTGTGAGTTTTTAGAAGTATTGACAATAATGTGGCTTTATTTTATCCTCGGGATTGTCACACACCACAAACATAGTGGCTTGTTTATCTAGATATTGACCTTCTAGAAACTTGATTGTTGATTTCTCCCAAGGCGTTGATGCTTGAGAAGTTTGCAAGCATATTACGTTGTGATTTAGTACATCCAAGTAGACTTCCACTCCATGAGTGTTGGTATAAACAAATTCTAGAGTCATATGATACTCAATCTTGATTTTCCACATGAAGTCTTCACTTAGAGACACTCTTTGCATGTCATTAGAGCATGCCATAACCTCAATATCACTATCCGACTTGCTAGATTCATTGAGGGTGAGTGTTCTAGTAGGGGCTTGAGTCACACTCTCCTCTAAAAAAATTTAACTTGCATAATTAACTTTTTGCCCTAGTGTGCACCCTAATCTTAAGTGTATACATCAAATTTTGTGCCCTTTGGTGCTTTCATTTGTGACGTATGGACTTTTAAGGGTTTTTAGTTATTAATTTTTGTTTATTGTATTTTAAGTATCCAAATTAAGTGTTGTTTATAGTATGTTAAATGTGCAAACTAAGTTTCATTTGTTCCTTTGGTTGCGCAAAGTCTCAAGAGGTGAACACTAGTGCAAAGCCTCCTCTAGCAACACTAATTTATGAGCTTCCCTATTTTCAAGCTTTGCACACCAAATTTGACTTTAGAGAACCTGTAAAACATAAGACAAGGATTATGAATCTGCAAAAGTAAGAAAAAAATCTAGCAAAAAGCATGATTTATCATCATACAAGATTTCCTTAGCAAGACATAATATGATGGATTTGGATAATCGTGATGCCTTGAGAGTGATGAACAATTGTGATGGTAGCTAGTAATGGGGAGGTTGCCAAAAAATGATTTCTCTAATTCGAGAACTGTGGGAAATCATTATGTGTCGGTCTTGATTTCCTATAGCAATCGAGATGTCTCTACACAATGGTCATTTTTGATAGGTGAAATGCTTGCGGTGCCTCTAGCTAACTGAGATCTCCTTCAGAAATCATTATGGATCTTGCTCAAAATAATGGATCAAGGATGAAGATGGTGATGGCTCTCATATTTTGTGATTTTTGGTCTATTTTCATGTTTCTTGTGTGCTTTCCTAGGCTTTTAAAGGTGTAGGCAAGAATATGTAAAATCTTTTAAAATAAAACCATTCTGTTTTGAAAAACAATCTAACTCAAATTTTTGAAGCTGGATACTCCCTATACACACGTCCTTTAGCCATGAAAATTACACAAAAGTTAGATCTTACCTCCAAGATCCCATGTATGGAGTTTCAAGAAAACTAGATCACCAGATAATGAGCAAAAACTATTTGGATATTTTTTCTCTCGATCGTCTCTCTACTATATGTCTCTCTCTCACTCACCGTCTCTTGCAAATGAGAGCCAACTCCAAGCAAATGAACATAAATGAAGCTTATTTTATGTGAGTTTTAGCTACTAAAAGTATGTTTTGATCTTTTTCTTACCAAAGTACTCTATCTTCCCCCAAAAGTTTGCTTATCCGATTCTCAAGCTTCAACGAGCTAAATGAGGCTTAGTCACCAAGAAGTTACAAACATGAATTCTTCTTCAAGTCAACTCCAAAAGCTTTCCAACACCAACTTAGGCAAAGAATCCCTAATAACAGTACCAAATGGTGTTTGTTATAGAATCTATGGCTCAAAGAAGTCACATGCTAGCATCAAAGTGGTTGATTGAAGCATGTAATTATCAAGCCAAGTATCTTACCAAGTTTGGGCATGGAAACCAAGAGGAAAAGAAATGGAGAGAAGAGAAATGAAAGAGGAGAAGTAAAAAGTTGAAGTTGATAGGCCTAAAAACTTCTGGAAACAATATAGAAAGAAAACTTGAGAAGAAATAAAATTTACGAGATTTCTCAAGGAGTTGTTTATTCATAATGGCAAAAAGCCTACAAAAATAAGATCTTTTTGAGATTTATATAAAAATTAGTGCCCCTGTGTTGGTGTCACTCTTAGAACAAGGCTGAGCATCAACATGAATGAAGATCCACCCAGTAATTGTCCATTCATGGAAACATGAGGGTGATATGAAGATTGTGAGTGAGATGTGTGTATATGTGCGACATCAAGGGACTGGGCCATAGCAAGGGTTATAGATAATGTGCATATGGGCCCTCCTCCAAGTTTGCAACATATCCGGATTATCCTTAAGTAATTGTATCATTTGGATTGGAAGACGATAGCCCTTCTTGCCACTATCAGTAGGTCTTCTGGCTTAGATTGTCTTGCAAAAGTGGTTAGCTTTCCAAAACTGCACTCTATTTTGGCATTGTATTTGCCTAATAACACAAAATAGGGGTAATATTGTAAATCATTTATTATGATGGTGCATTTGGGAAAGATGTATTGAAATCAGATTTTAAAATAGTCTCTTCAAAAAGTGCCAAAGAAGCTTATTGTACTTCCACCCTAGTAGAGTGGGTTTTTCCAATGTCTTCAATCTACTCAACCCATGCAACTCTTTGTAGTTCAAAGATGTCCTGAACCTCTTCGGTGACTTGTCCTTTGATATTTGGTTGTGGCTCATACTCCTAAACTCAATAGATTGGTATCTATATGATTTCTTCTACTTTAGGGAGATTAGGAGGCGATGGTGGTCATTTTTCTCTTGCCATCTCAAGAGTCACCTAATATTTTCATTGTTGTGTTGACATATCACCTCATATTGTTGTAGTTGTCTTGTAGCTATTTGAGGTGGCATTGCATGTGAGGCAAAAGGCTAATGGTTGGGTTGTCAAATGGCAGAACAATTGTTTCCTTGCTGTGAGAGGATGCTTTTAAGGCGACAAGTTCTTTCGACATTCTATCATGCTCTTCTAATAAATTAGTGTAATCTTCTAAGATGATTTTAATTGAAGTGGATGGGACAAATTGAAATCTAGAGCGACTGAACAGGAGTTGTACTAGTCATCTCCATAGCTACTTCTACGTTTTCTTCATTTTGATGTTGTAGCCAAGTGTTTTCTTCTCTTGAAGCTCCAACATGGCTACATAAAAGTCCCATGCTATGGCTTAACTTGGCATTACGTTCCTTTTGTGTGTGGATGTTTGCTTCCAACCATTGAACTGCTTCTTGATTTTGACTTTCCCACGTGTTCATGCATGGTGAAGACTATAAAAACTAGAACAATAGTGTGCATTGGCATGCTGAGAGGGGGTTTTATAGGTAAGGGGGAGTGAATGTGGCAAAGGGATTACATAAATTTTCAAAATTCATAAACGACGAAGCAACTTGTGAGGTTGAAGAAGGTCCTAGGTAAAACATAAAAACTGGAAAGAGGGGTTGGATGTGTGGTGGTAGAGGGGTGGTCGTAGGTGGAATATGTGGTCATGGGGGAGTGATCAGTGAAGAGGTTATGGTGATGGGTGGGGTAACTACTCTATGACTTTCAAAACTTGATAGGAATTCCTATGATTCCTCTTGTGTGAAGTCTAATGGGGGGTGGGTAGTAGCAAATCAAGAGGTGTTGATGCAATGCATTAGTGGTGGCATCACCTCTGAAAATGGAATGGCATGAGAGGTTTGGCAAAACAGGTACTTGGATGGTGGGTACGATGGGTGTTTTTTGACGTATGTGATAAGGATTGTATCCAGATGGGGATCTATTCATTAGAAATCTGAGTGCGTCTACTTCACCTACAACTTCATTCACTAGTTGCATTGTTTCTATAAATTCTTCATCAAACCCGCCATTGTTTAGTTCCTATTGTAGTAATGTGTGGTTTTGTTTGACATTCAACTGATTATGAGTTTGTACTTCTTCCATTTGATTGTATAGCTACATAATGCATCTATGTATGCAGGATGCTTAGACTATTCTTCTTCTTCTCCATCTACTTCTTCTTCATGTTGTTTTTCTTCTTGGTGGTTCTCTTCTTCTTCTCTATTCACATGCAAGCCAGGGTAACTTGGAAGTTCACACTCTTGAGAGACATATTGAGGGTTAGGAAACTAGAAATCTATCAAAGGATTGGGTATTTCAAAGTCAAAGGTGGACCCGATGTCTTTAGCTTTGTCACTTATTGGAAATACAAAAGATTTTTCTCCAACCACCTCTATGTGTGTGATGTTGGGTTTAATTACTATGTGTTATTGTGAGGTTTGTCCTTGTGTCTCAGTGGTGGTAGGGTGCAAAAGTCAAATGCTGAAATATGGAACTATAGGTGTGGGTCCTATTAGTGAAGGTAATGGCATGGATGAAGTTTTCACTAGTTTTAAACATGGTATTGTATCCCTCATTCTCTTGGGTTGATGGGATGTGAAGCCTCTACCCTCTTTGAATGTTTGTATTTGGGCACGATTGAGCACCCATTCTACTAGCATGTCGTATGCCAGACACATATACACAATGATCATGTAACAAGCATAACAAAATTGCTTTCTTGGCCATTGTGCATTCTCCAAATATAGTTGACTGAATATCCAATGAGGCAAATCTATTCTTAATGATGTGTTTTACACAAGGTATCGGCTAAACAGTTTCCCACTTTTTCTTTGCCTTCCCAAGAGTCTTCTTGAGGGGAAGGAAATAGGGAAACACCATGGAGATATGAACATGAACATTGGATACATGGGGTTCAGTGAGAATATATATTTAGTATGTCTCTCTCTATCTCTCTTTCAAGAGAACCTTCCCAACTCCATTTTTTAGAAAAAAAATTGAATTAAGGGGAAGGAAATGTTAGATGGTTCTCACATATGTTAGATGGTTCGAAGGAAAGAGCATAGGTGGGATCTCACATGAGTGCCATATGTCACCCATGTGAGAGGCCACATTGAAGGCTTCTTTATGGAGTGAGAGATAGAGAGTATTGAGAATATATACATGGTTGGGAGAACTGAGATATGCATCATTCTCCATGCATGCATTTATTCTGATTTTGTAACCGACAAATTCTTTTTCATCACCTTTCTCATGCTAGGCGTCTATATCAAAATGGAAGGAATCATCAAGGACACATAATAGTGTTAGAGAGCTATTGGAGTTTAATAATGAATATTCAATGCTTATTAGTTTATCATCATTTTGAGCATTATTTGAGCTCCATTAGCTTAGAGAGTGGATAAAAGAAGCTTTGGAGGAAGTAAGAGAGATTTTGGAAGAAAAAGGAGGTATTATAGTGCTTCAAAATTCAAAAATAAAGGTAAATTCACTTTCTTTTATGTTCATTTGGTTCAAATGGCTCTCATTTGCAAGATAGAGTCTAAGAGAGAGAGAGCTACAACAAAGAGAGGGGAGAGAGAGAAAGAGAAGAAATCTTCAATTGCTTGTTGTTCATTGTGTATTCATTTAAATCACTTGAGATTTTATACACATTAAAGCATAAAATAAAATCTACAAGTAGGCTCTCATCAAAAGAGAGTGTGGCTCAAATGCCTACCAGGACACTTACTTTCAATGAGTCAAGTGATTCAAAGAGTGATTTAGAGATCATGCTCAAAGGATATGCAGGGAGTGCTTCTAAGTGAAGAATGCATGTCTAAGATTGATAGTGAGTATCATAACGCTCTAGAATTTGTTTACACCAACACTCATGGAGTTGCGATCTACTTAGTTCCATTAAATTGCAATGATGTATGCTTGGGATCTTCGAGAGGATCTACTCCCTAGAAGAAATTGGCAGTAAAGTTCATAGAAGGTCATTAATTTAGACAAACAAGCCACCATGTACATGGTGTGTGACAATCCTGAACATATCAATGATATGGGAGAGATAAAGAGCGAGAACTAGGATGATGTTGAGGAGATAGTCACTACTCCTCATGGAAAATTCATCTTGAATAGAATAATCTATGTGGATAGAGTACCAATTGACTCTACATAAGGAATTCTACCTTGATTTTGGACTATTGGATCTCCAAGTGAGAATGGACCTACTTCTCTCCTAGTGCAAGGGATGAAAGATCTTGAAAATGAGTACGTGATGACATATGTGAATACAAAACACAAACTATATTGAAAAGTGTAAGAGGAGGATAAAATCAAATTCACATGACTAGGAAAGCCTATCTTCTCTACCAAGAAGCAGAAACATATGAGTCAAGAGAAGCTAGAGAGAAATGGAGACTCTCAAGCTCTAAGAAACTAGAAGGGGAGTAATCCCACTTTCTCAGTAATGCCAGAGGAACAAACTAGAAATGGTTTAGGAGGAGGAAATCCTAATCCATAACTTAGACGTCAAAATAGGGAAAGACCTCCTTATCTACAATTCATGCAATGTAACATACTTTCATTTCCACTTTTAAGAACACAAGATGGTTTTAGAAGGATTCATCCTTCTCAAGTTTCCAAGTGCATGAAAAAAAAAATTATGATGGCACAATGGATTCGTATAATCATGTGGTAGAGTTTAAGTGCTTCGATCAAAGAAAGTAAATGATTTCTTTACTCAATAGAATTTTTCTCAGCTCACATTGGTTGGAACAACCTTGACTATGGTCTAGCCATTGGACAGATAAACATTTATAGATGTTGGGCATCTTTTAGATGAGTTCATTCATGATTTCTCAAAGAAAGGAGTCAGACATGAAACGTTTTCTTTGATCTATAGCTTCAAACAACATATTCATGAGACATTGAGGCTTGGCACTCAAAGATTCAAGCAGTATGTGGTACTTGTTCAAGATCTTCCATCCCAAGAAAATCAAATATATTTCTTCTTGGATGAATTTTGGCATTGAGTTACATGCATTTATCTATGTAAAGTGCTTGCAAACACTTGATGAATGCTTAAAAGAGTGTATAGACTTGTAAGACAATCTGATGAAATACTTAAAGCTTCCACATGTACATACCACATCCGATTCTTCTATGAGCAGTGGTTCACATCTACTCTCTATTGATGAAGTTTTCGACATGGTGGCAAAGAATTTGGGAACTCAACAATTATCAGGCACTTGAGTATACCAAAATGCACCTCAGTGTATGCAACCACTTAAAATATGTTATCAATGTAGAGAAGACCATCCAACATAAAGTTGGACTCTTAGAAAATCTCTCCACCATAAGGAAGCAAAATACAATTTCAATATTGTCAAAATTTTCAAGAACTCAAGAATCACACTATTGTTGACTCTCATCACAATCAACAATATGTGAGACACCCTCTAGGTTTTTCATCTAGGCCATATCCATATGCACCTTGTAGTTGTCTGAGAAAATATAATTGTTGGAAATATTATCATGCACCTAGATCATAAGGAGTTCAACAAGATTCCCATCCACCACAACCTCTCCTAGGGCAACAGCCCTTGGCACCCCAAAATGTTGTTCCAGTGAAGTAAACCAATCTAAGGGAAAACAAGGAACAAGCCATGTGCCTATTTTTTCAACACCACCTCCAGATGTTCAAGAACCATTAATCCTAAGGAGATCATACTACTATGAGGAGACACAAACAAACCAATTTTATTTTTATTATGATCAGTACTATGGTCACAATTCTATTTGGAAAGCACTAGAAGGAGGTTTTTCTAATGTGTGGTACACCACTATGAGACCTCCTATAAGGCAAAATAAAGCTCATCTAGTTAGAGGGCCTTGTTATATAGATGTAATGGAGACTGTTTTGATGTAGAAGGTTATTATGTCTTCATGGTTACCATTTTGGAAGAAGTCACAGAGATGGTCATAGCTTATTCATGCTTTGGATCCATCTTTGAATACAATTCTATATTCATGGATCCTTTTGATTCTAAAGAAGCATTCTTAGAGAATTTAGAAGCATTGCCCCCACTGCAAGTAGAATTTCCAAGAGAGGATTGTCCAGTGTTTCACTTTTTAGGGCATGATGATCTACCATCCATGCAAAAAGAAGAAACTACAAAGATCCAGGAAAACACACCTACACAAGATAAGGATGAAATACTATTTGATGAAGATAAGAATTCATAATTTCTCAAAGCTTCATAACATTTCAAAAAATACCAAATTGAAGATATGAAGGTTGCAATTATGATTCTAGAATGAGAAGATACCACAGATAATCTTATCATAACAAAGAACGAAAAAAAGGTGATTATGACCATTGCAGGAAGAGAAGAATGAAGTATCATCCTAGGTAATGAAGTGATCTATGGTGAGGAAAATTTACTACATCTACTAAGAGAATACTAATATTTCTTGCATGGACATACACAAACCTTGAGGTTGTTGATCCGAAGATCTCATAGAATCTCTATGATCGTAGATGTGAAGCCAAGTAAGCAAAGACCATACACCTATAATGAAAACTACTCAGCCAAGATTAAAGAGGAGGTCGAAAAAATATTAGTTGTAGAGTTCATCTATGAGATAGAGCACATTGAATGGGTGTCGTTCCATTGTAGTACTCTCAAAAAAGAATGGAAAATTGAGGGTGTGCAAGGAAAAATCCTAGGTCACATAGCGTCTAAGAATGGGATTTCCATGCATGAAGATAATATAAAGGTGATATTGGAATTGCCTTGGCCTACAACTACCAAGGAAGTTCAAGCCATCATGGGGCACTACGAATACTACAGATGTTTCATTCAAACACTCAGTAACACTTAGCGTTGCTCAAGGAACATTGTTAGCCATTGTCTATGGCAGGTCAGTGTTCATCTTGCTAGAAGAAGGAGAACCATGCATAGGACCAACATATAAAAGAATTGCAAAGAAAAGATAGAAAGCCATGTGTCAAATGGTGCATCAAGTTTTTCCACCACAAAAACCAACCCTACCTCTTGTTTAAACATAGGAATCAAAGACACTATTTCTATCACAATAGAGAAAACACCAAAGGTTTTCACAATAGCAAAAGACAAACAAAGCACCATGTCATCAATAGTACAGGAAGCCTTGTTGATCCAAAACCTTCAAGAAAGTAGAAGCTCAAAAAAAATAATCACTATGGGTGGTTAAGAGATCTTTGCCCTTCTCCACCAAGTAAACAAAGACAATGTACAACCACCAATCAAGATAGAGGCAAAAACACAAGGATCAGATAAGCCACAAATAGATAGTGTGAAGACTAGAACATAGGCATAGAAAATTTTTGATAGGTTTGACTACCAAAAAAATTATTACATGCACAAAGTCACAAAAATAGGTTTGGATACACAAAAGATCGTCATCTACACCAAAACAATAGGAAACATGTCATTCCCATACAACAATCAAGACACAACTTGAAGGGAGACAAAGAAAAGTGGCCTACCAACTAACAACCAACGACATACACTACACTTGGAAACCAAAACCACAGCCCACTACAAAACCACAGCACCACATCATCACCACACATTGAGCACAACACACCCATAATACTGCAAAAACACATAAACACACTTGCACATACCATAAACATACTACCACTAAGCACTCTTGATGATGAAGATACCAGGGATAGATGAATTGGTAGCAAAAGCCCTTTGATGCATCAACGACCACCTATACTTGCACAATTCCATGAACATATACACAGACCTCTAGGAAGGGGGGAGAGAAAAAGAAAAAATTGCCAAAAGTACTAGAGAAAATGCTAAAAAAATTTTAGATACTATAAGAATCCAAAACAAATACTGAAAGTACACAAAGTCATATATATATATATATATATATATATGCCTTTATTCGTGATAGTGTGAATCTTTTCTTTTTCATGCATGTTTGCTCATATGTGGGTTTTTAAACACATGCACATATACATGAGTCTTAATACACATGGATGGCACAAACCATGTTACACCCTGATCCCTTCAAAGAAAGTTAAATTTTTTTTAGCTCATTATTGAAAATCACTTTACAGTGGGATTGATGCACTTATATATCACCTAGACACATATGTTTTCTTTTCTTTCTTTGAATGGTTAATCTACAACATCCACTCAAACCATCCGCTCAAACCAAGAGCTATCACAAAATGGCTTCAAGCCATAGATAGGGAGAAGAGATGTTAGGAGGAGGCATGCCACCCATCCCACCCACATTGACCTCTCAACAAGCAGATACTTCTCAAGAGTAGTGAGAAGTTATAGAGATTGATTGCATTGAGATATCTCCAAAGTTCTTGAATAATCCACCACATGTTTTTGGATTTTACTGACCTCCAAAGTATAGCTAGAAGTAGGTGGAACCTTCTAGGAACTAGTTGACCTTCTCACAAATTTACGTGTAGAAAACCCTTCATGATTGCAGAGCTTTCTATTCTCTACTCAGTTAGAATTTTCTAAAACTATTTAAAGCACACATATTAGACACCAGATTTTTCCAATGACTTAAAGAGCACTAAAACTAGATAAATACACTTGGAGATATGACCTTTGCAATTTTGAGGCTTAATGGAGACCTTCAACAGAGATAAGCCTGAGAACACACACTACCTCTAGAGAGCACTACTCTTAGTTCACAACTCTAATGAATATGAAAAGTTAATGGGATGAAAGTAGACGATAAGAGCTTTCCACTGAATCACAAGATGCATAATTTAGATATATAATGAGGGGGATATAGGCTCTGCAATATCTATCTACAAAACTACAATAAGGGAGAGATACACATATGACTCTCAGGGACTTCCAACAAGATCATGACATCTCCCCTCTTATTATAGCATGGAAAACTAATCCAGAACATTCCTAATACATCTAAACATGTGGTAGACACTTGGGTGGAGATATTACATGACTCAAGTGCTCAAATAAGAAAAATATGGCTGGACTTTGAGAACTAGCCACATCAACCTTCCATTAGGACACCACTGCAGCTCTCTTGTGACTCAATCATTTGATTCATTACCTTCTAGAAATCACATGGTAATTTGGTTATAATTTATCAATTATTTAAGTCTCCTTGAAGTATCTGAAGACCTCTCAAAGGTATTTACATCTGTTGGAACTTGTACCTTAATCTATACATATAAAAAAAACAATGTTCTGAACATTCTCCCCCTCAAGTTTCAAAAGGTATTTCTTTCATGCCAAGAGTATAGTTGAACCTTTGAAACTTTGTTACATCCAAGAATTTTGTGATGATATCTGCAACTTGATCCTATGTTCCAACAAAAGGAACATGCACTTCATTGTTTATGGCATTCTCTCAAGCATAATGATAAGATGAAGCAAAGTGATAAAAAGGGCATTTTTTTTTGAAATTCCCATTACTTGTTTTGTAATATTTCCACTTAGCTTAGAATCCTCAATTCTTACGGTGTTATTAAATTTTGCAATTCCCAAGAGTCTAGAAAAGCTCAATAACATAAATACTCAACTACCATAGGTTAGATAGCTCGATGAACTAGATAGAATAGCTTTACAAGTAGGTCAAAACTACTTCTAACTAGATTGGTCACTTTCGAGTGTAGAAGAGGCCACTCACTTTTGTATGAAGCTCAACTCTAGCTTAATTGTGGACACTTTTTGCCATTTGGTGAATAGAGATATCTTGGAAATCTTGTAACTCTCTCTTCATTTCTTTGCTCCATGGAAGTGGATATGGTAAGAAATGAGTATTTCAAGGGGGTATGCAAACCTTGAGAGTCTTCCTCCATGCATTGGTGGCTCTTTGCATGTGTGATGAGCTTTCATGTGAGGTAAGGTTGATTCCACCAAAATTTCAAAGCCTAATTTCTCTCTATGTTTTGTTTGTTTTCCAAGTGTGGGTATATTAACATGTAGAATGTTCAGTTTTGCACGTTTGGATATGCAAAAAAGTTGGGGGGGAGGGGGGCAGTATCTTTGATGCATAAGGAGATATCATTTCTAGAAGTTCTCCTACAATTTCATCTCTATCTTCTCTCTTTTTCTCTCACTTATCTCTCCTCCATAGCTTTCTATCTTGGTTTCCATGCCCTCGACTGGGTAAGGTACACAAATTGATATTTTAAGGTGTCTCAAATGCCCACTAGACCTATGATGGTAGCATTGATGAAGTAGGAAGCCCATCAATTATTCAAAGAAGGATTCCTTGTACCAATTGAAAATTCAAAAGGGGTCTCCTTATATTCGAAAAGAATAAGAAACTATGCATTTGTGTGGATAACAAAAAATTTAACACTATTACAATCTCGGGGCCCATTTTTTTCTATTATGGATATTCTTATCGAGAAGTAGTTGTCCATGAAATGCATTTGTTCATGGATGGAGTTCTCAAGTATAATCAAGTAAGAATGGCCAAGTTGGATGTAAAAAGTCTACACTTATAAAAAACTAGGGAGTTTTCACTTGCAATTTAATGTGGTTTGGCCTTTGTTATGCTCTTAGTACATTTTAGAGATGCGTGTAGGAGATTTTTTGTCAAAATATGTTATTGCACTCTTATCAATATTCTTGGATGGTTTGTACATATTCAATGATACTCAAGAGCATTTAGGCCATATATGGATATTGTAGTTCAATAGAATGTAAATCATTCTTGTATTGCATAAGGGATATGATTGGAATATGCTTGGTATAATAATTGCACTTTTTGAAAGTTGAAGACATTTCTTGGGCTAGCATTGGCCTGCCTTGACCTTGGATCTATGGAATATACCTTTTTTGGAAACTTCACATTCTTAGAGGAGGATTCATGGACTACATCTCTGTATAATCTCTGACCTTGGAGATAAAGGCTTATTTGGCAGGCATCTAGAACCTTTGGTGATTTAGTTTAGGTGCTTTTATGACTTCTACTATCCCTCCTCTAACTTCAATTTTGACATGGACTCGTTGTGATAGGTGGTCAAGAGCCCCCCTTACGCAAATCTCGCCCTTGGGGTGACTCTCACCCTTGGGAATGGAGGGTCACCTCAGGGCAACCCTAGCCATGGGAATATAAGAGATCAAGTCGAAGACATCAAAGTCAAAGCACGTAAGGATCAAGCAGAAAGCATAAAAGTTAAAGCACATAAGGAATCAAACAAAAGGCATCAAATCCTACGCACATAAGCAATGGTAGAAGGTACAAACTATGAGGCAAAAGAAAACATACTATCTGAAGGCATCAAGGTGAAGTATCATAACAATTTAAGTAGAGGGCAAATTAGCAGCCTTGAAAGTGATACATGGGTGACTTGGCACCTTATTGCAAGATGGAGACAACGGAGCACCTTTGTTGCTCTAGCACAATGGTAAGTACCACGTTAAGAAGCTTCACCTCCTTAATTGTCAATCCGTGGGAGAGGTAGGAGTGATATGAAGATCGTGAACGTGAGATGATGTGAGAGTGAAGGTGAGAAGCACAAAGATGCACACACACATACACACACACAATGAAGAGACAAGCAAGACACAATGGAAGGTGGGAAATTAACTCTATTACTCAAGAACACTCTTACAAGCTCAAAAGAACTCTAATCTCAAACAAGCTACAATGAACCAACCTCAAAAATGAGCTCTCTAGCTCTTTTTATAGTTTCTAGACTAGTTTTGACCGGTTTCACATCTAGTGACCGGCCTAGTTAAAAAATAGGTCCTAGAGGCTATTTGGAAGGGTAAACGATGTCTAAAAATAACGAAATTTGGTACGAGCATTCTACCTAAGCTCCTCAAGCTCAAGGACTCCTCGGCTTGCACAAAATGGAGCTATGGATTACAAAATGGGGTTTTCTATGATACATATGTTACAATTAGTGATAACAATCACTGTTGAATGTTTGGAGAATTAATAAGAAATATATTTGTTTGAAAAATTGATCCGCCTGGCTCCCTGCTCTGTCTTTACATGCTTCCGTGGCGTCTGTGCCTCTGGCTGCTTCCAACACCCCCCTCCCTCTCGCTTCTATCGTCCCTGACAGAACCTTGTTGTGAGGTCTGCCGGATGTAGTTCTGTAGGAGGTCTTGAGCGAGGGTGTGCTCTGATATACGAATGCCTCGGGCTAGGTCAGCCTCGAGTTTCTCCCAATCAATAGGTTGCGGCTCATCTGGTGGTGGGAGCTGGTAATGTGTGGAGTACACCATTCGTTCACAGGCGAATAATTGCAGTAAATGTGTGGGCCTGCTTATAAATACCTCTGAATGGTACTCCCAAAAGCCGGTGGTGAACATTTCTTCGAATGTCTGCTTGTAGCATGCCGGTAGGTACTTGATCCTGCAGTGCCAGGCATAACACACCCGTAGCGATGGCGTTGTGCTCATATCATAGACTAAATCAAAGTTGCCATGCTCAAAGCCCGGGGTGTTTACATGGGGTGCCTTGACGCGTCGGAAGACTTTAAAGATCATTTGCATCATGTCAAAGATTTTGACAGTCATGTGCGCTGCAATATCATTCATATGCTTTAACCTAGGGAGCCAGTGGCGGATCGTCGCCATCATGTAGCCTACTGTTGGTAACTCAATTGGTGGCTTGAAATAGGGATAATTCAGCCAGTCTTGGCACTGCTTATTGTTCTGTACCTTAATAGCGAATGCAGTCCAAGAGCAGCGTCGTGGGACTGGTCCCCAGCATGGGTTAAATTTTAAGTGCAGCGGCGCTTTCACCCATGTGCTCATCATCTCGGGATAGTTTTGCAATAAATCTTTGCGCCAGTCTGGTTGATGGATTTCACCTCTCTGTGCACTTGGTGGCAAGTCCTCCGGCTCGAATTGAGTTGCATGCGTTGGTTTCATGCCGGTTTCTCTCTCGATGGCTAACTGATATTCGGCCATCAACATGAAGTATGGTTTATATTGGAGCTCATGCCCAAATATGTATCTTCGCGGGGCCAAATGAGCAAAGAATGGTGACTGTAAAATCCTCTCTTCAATCATGGCCATGGCATGTAGCTGTGCCTCTACTCTGGCCGAATGTGTTGTTCCGAGTTCTTCAACTGTCTTCATCCACGCGGGGGTAGGTAATTCATAGGTCATCTGGCCTTCGGCCGTGACACGTCCGCCTGGGATGGGTATCGGTTCATATGCCTCTTCGAATGTCTCCTCCACCGGGATAGTGACGGTGTCTTCCTCAGCTGGTAGCTCAGGTGGGGAGTCTGGCCTTGGTGGTGCTTCATAGGCTGCGATTCTAGATTCAAGATTTATTACCTGGGCCCGGAGTGCGTTGAGTTCTTCCAAAATTTCAGGGGCAGGGTCCACAGGTGCTGGTAATTCGGCTGCTACTTGTTCTTGTTGTGTTGCCGGTTCTCTTAACTGTAGTAGCTTGTGATCTGCCTTTAACTTTTGATGTTCTTCGTTCATACGATCATAGTCCTCGAGCAATCTAACATGGTCGTCTAGCAACATCCGCATCGACTCGGATGGGATTGCCTTGAATCTGCTCGGACTTAGTGGTTGTTCTGGATGATCTAAAGCCGCCTCCAAGTTTTCTCTATTCTGCGCTTGGAGTCTCACATTCTCCTCCTGGGCTGCGGCTAGATGTCTTCTGAGCAGGCCCATATTCCGTGTCAGTGTTGCGTTTCTAATCGTTTGGGCTCGAAGTAGGTTGTCCAAGTCTGCCGTGGCTTCTTTTGTTTTCTCTTCACTTTCTAGCTCTAGTTTGTGATAGGCCTCTCGTAACTCTTGGTATCGGCTGTTCAGTGAGGCGTTCTCAATGGATAATGAATTAAGCTGCGTTTGTAGTTCATTCGTCGTTTTCTGCAGCTGTTGATAGTTGGTGCCGAGTGATGCAAACTCATCGCGGACTTGTGTCATGCATGTGAACATGTGTTGAAATGCGGTGTCTATGGTGGGCGATAGTAGTAATGAAGTACTAAATGAGGATGCAGTGGAAGTGGATGCAGCGGGAATGGGAAATGGGGTTGGGAAGGTGGATGCAGTGGTAATCGTGGAAAATTGTGATGTGTCTAAAAATGTTTGTGCCGGGAGTGAAGTGAGTGGTGGTGCCGTGGGTGGTGATATGTCCATGTCATTGGACGTGTTTAGTGTTGTGACTGTGAAAAGTGGTGTGATTGTGGGTGGTTGTGCAGGTGTGAAGACGGGATTTACAAAAGTAGAGTAATTTACAGGGGGGATGGCGGGAGTGGCTTGGTGAAGAGGGGAAATGGGGGTTACGGTGGGTTGAGGAGGTGAAACTGGTGAGAAGGTTAGTGGGGTTAAAAAGGTGAAAGGAGGTCTTAAAGGTGGGGGAAACGCTGGGAAGGATGAATGGGTGAAGGGGTTAACAGGTAGATGCGGAGGGTTGGGTGTGGGCATGGTGGTATGAATGGGTAAGGCGAAGGGTGTGGCTATGCTGCCTTGGACTAGTGTGGATGTGGGGGGAGCAGGATGGGTTGGTGAAATATGAGGTGAGAGGGGAGTGGAAGGTGTGGATGTTATCTCGAGGATAGTGGTGGTATGTACAACAGTGGTACGTGGTGGGGAATCTACAAGGATGGGTTCTGCGGTCAATGAACTTTCGGGGACGAGGCGTGCCTCCCTGGCTTGTGCTGAAGACTGAGCTCCTGTTGGTACGCGAATATACTCCCCGGGTTTTGAAAGTAGTCGCACTCGGCGGGGGTCAAACTGTGGTAGTTGCTTTCTTTGTAAAAACCTGAGTGCTTCATGGGAGCCTACTGATTTGACTAACTCTCTGAACCCTCTGATGTATGCGTCTTCGAATCCTCCGGAGATGAGTTCCTGTTCAATTAATGCCTGGCTCTCCTCTTCAGTTAACTTTTTCCGTGCCCAGACTTTCTCCATCGTTCGATATAATTTCTTTATGGCCAGCGTGTATGCTGCGGCTTCGAAAGTCTCATCTTCGTATGTGCTGGTGTCGCCGTGTGCGTCAGTTTGTTGGCCTTGACCATCTGTCTGTCCGTCATGTGAGCCCTGGCTGGCTTCATCGTCGCCTTCCTCGTCGTCTGTTTCGGTTCTTTCTTCTTCAGAGCTCGACACAGCTTGTCCCTGTGGCAGATCTCGTGGTGTGGTAGGGTAGCTGGGGCGTTCATATTCCTGGGAGAACAGTTGTGCTTCTGAATACTGGAATTCGTTTGAGAATGCATCAGGCATCTCAAAATCAAATGTCGTGTTTATTGGGTCGGCCTCCATATGTGGTATCGGGAAAGAAAACGCATCCGCACCAATAGTGGTGGGAGCTTCTGCTGTTGTGGTGGTGGGTTCTGTGGTGGCAGCTGCCTGAGGTGCAGCGGTACTAGTGGTGCCCTCCCTGACCACTGGTCTGGACAACCTTATGTGAATAGGCTGCACAGTAGGAGCGGCTTCTGTTGGTGATCGCTCTGGAGAAGGTTGTGGTGAGGGTGACTCCGGCACTTGAAGGCAAGGAATGGTGCCTCGCATGCGCTTGCCTGCCCGTGTTCTGCTGGGCTTCCTGGCTTTCTTCGTCGTTCCTTTGAATGCCTTCAGTTCTTCTCCTGTTAATGCACGCTCGATTGGCAAGTCATAAGCCAAACACATATACACAATTCTAGTGAGTGCACAACATCCATTAAGCACTTTTTTGCGTTCCCATCTATGTTGTGCCAGATACATTTGATCTATGATCCAGCTTGCCAGATCAACAGTTTGAGGTCCCGTGCATGCCAAATACAATCCGAACCAGATTCGTTTATGGGGCATGGTAAATCTGTCCTGAGCTGGAAATGCGAAATGTTGCATGCATATCCTTAGTGGCTTCGACAGCTCAGGTGTAATTGCCGAAATCTCCTCCCACTTCGTGACATCCCCACGTTTCATGGGTTCTGGAATTAATCTCTCTCGGTCTGTGGGAGTGTGGGTGCCATGAATTTTGATGGCCGCTCTGATTAAATCCTTAGATAGGTAAAACCTTTTGTAAGGTGGATCATCCACTAGAGTAGGCAATATGAAGGTTCCTGGGATGTCCTTATTCTCTGATGCCAGCAAGGTAGTGATTAAGTAATAGCACCTGTAAAAATCCGGTTTGGGCAAGGGATCACTGAAATATTCTGTGAAGCCGGCTCTGGCCCAAATGTGAGTTAAATCCTGGGTGCTTTGTAGGGCTTCGAACTCTCTGGAGAAAAACTGGTATTTTCCCCACGTGCGGTCATCAAATGTCAGAGAGGATTCAAATATAAAGTCCGCGTCCGCAAGGGGTCCTGCAAGGCCCTGAAACCAATGAGAGTTTCTGTGTATCTTTTCGGTGTAGCCCATGGGTGGGTTGTCGATAGGCATGGGTCCTGGAAATCCCTGAAATTCCGGCGGTGGAGCAGTCGGGTGGGCTTCTGCTCGTAGCACGTTGAGTGGTATTGCCGCTACACTGGGGCCTGCTCCTGATGTTCCTTCGTCGGTTTGCATGGTGATTGGTGCACTAGTGAGAAAGATCTGCTACAAAAGATTAACACATTAGCATGGAAATTAATTATGATCCCATTAAAGTGAGACCGCAATCCCTTTCCATAACTGATGCGTAACCCGTGTAGCCAAGTGCTGTGATGTGATGGATGCAATGTTTCTTGCAGCACTAGTGCAGGTCTCTAGACACCTACGTATTTCAGATCATGCATACATTTCTTGGTGAGATGAAATTACGAGTGCTGTGTGATGATGGTGGGTGAATTATTACAAGGTTTAAAGGTTAGTAATTTAGTACAAGGTTGCATGTTAGTCGGGGGGTAGTTAATCAAAGGATTAGGGGAAGACGGTTGGACATGCTTCGGTATCCATTTCCTAAGAGTTTTTGAGTGGGTGGTGGGTTGCTGCTGAGGGGCAAAAGGTAGTATCGGGTGTGGTGGTATCGAGGGATGGAAAGATTTGTGAGGGTTATATATTACATGGCTTATGGGTTGAGCTATGATACATGGTTTGGGTACCCAAATCTGCGTGGGCGTGGGTCTATGGGTAAGGTACTTTTTGGCGATCCACATTGGTCGAATGCTCGGACCTGTAGAAGAAGGTCGAGGGGATGGTGGATACTGATTCTGTTTCTGTTCTGCCTTTTTCTTGTTGATCTCTGCTTGGTTGGAGATCTTTGGTGCTTTTTGTCCTTTTGGCACCCATATTTGTCTGGTGCCGCTTCCTTTGGGTGGCCTGAACTGCCTTCCTTGTTGTTTCCTCCGATACTGCAGTCGGTCTGGGTTCCTTCGTCGTGGTTGACTCTGTTGTTGTTGAGGTTGAGAGGTCAGATGGACACTCTGCTTTGGAAAAGAAGGGAGATCCAACACTTGCGTGACCTGCCCATTAGGAAGTGATGCCTTATTTAACTTTAATCTAGGCCAGTCCGCAACAAGTTTGGAAGGATGAGCACCGCAGGGTGTCGTGCTCATTTGTCCGCTGATGCAACCCACCTGACCGTAAATTGTGCCCATCTGCCCGCTGATTGTGCCCATCTGCCCTTGTGAATGGGTAGCTGGCTCTTCTAGTTTGCAGGAAGTCCCAGGGAAGATCTTCTGTTGTCCTTCTGATTGACAATTGTCTATGACCAAGCCCGAGTGGGTTGGTGTAGACGTAACGTGACTAAGCTGATTAAAGATCTTCCGGTCTTCCGTCGCATGCGTTTCATAGGGTCTAGGGTCACAACCGTCAAGCGGATTGCCGTTAGGGAAGTCAAGCGGTATCACTCGCTTCTGCTCTAAGGTTCCAATCTGTAAGGAGCCTTGTCTAAGATTTAGGTCCACTGAGTGATCGTATAGCCAATCTTGGCCAAGGATTAGGGGTTCTATCAGGTCGTCATCATGGCACACTAGTAGCTTCGCCGTCATGGTCACATCCTTTATGAGGATAGGAAGGTCCACCTCACCCATGCAAGGGGTTTCCATGCCTCCTAGGCCTATGAGGTATGCCTCAATTGGCCGCATTTCTATTCCTGAATCCTTATAGTGGGACCATCTAATCGCACTAGTCGCAGCACCTGAGTCAATTAAAGTCCTGAGTTCTTGGCAATGGTTGCCGTGCTCTAGCCTAACTGTAATGAATGGTCTCCTGTCCACTATGCTAGGATGAGTGGTTGACTTTACTTGACACATGGCCATGGGGTATCTGGGTGATGTTTCCAGATGGTTATAATGTTCTCTCCCTAGTCCTTGTCTTCTTAGCTTCATGCGCTTAATGCGTTCTATGGCTTCTGCCTGAGCTTCCGCTCGTATTCTATTTTCTTCCTCCTTACGCTTCTTTGCCAGCGTGAGTCGTCTAAGCATGTCCTCAGTAAGAGGTTCTTGATATAGCTTGACTCTACAGCCACTAATGTAATTAGGCATTAAATCTCCTTCTAGGGTGGCTAACTGTACTGCTCCACTTGTTGAAAGTCTGTTAATGATCATAGGTCCATAACCTCGCTTTTCTAACTTCCGTGCGTGCTGTTTCAGTGTATATACTAGAACTAAATCTCCTTCTTTTAGGCCTTTATCTTTCACATGTGCATCAAAATATGCTTTCTGTCGCTTCTTCGCTGCGTATATTCCTGCTGCTGCCTTTAGCCTGGTTTCTCCTAATCGTTCCAAGTCCAATATTCTTGCTGATAATTCATGGCCGGTCCACTGATGTTCTTGTGCAACCTTAAGGGTCGGTATCAAGAAGTCCAAAGGGAGCACTGCATTCTGACCAAAAACCATCTGAAAGGGAGTTGCATTGAGTACGGTCTTGTAGGCCACTTGATATGCCCAAACAGCGTGGTGTAACTGTTTGTCCCAATCTGAACGTTTATTGTTCACGAGTTTCGTCAGTACGTTACAAAGTATCTTGTTAGTGCTTTCAGCCTGACCATTGGCCTGAGGATGATATGGTGCAGATTTCTTGTGAATCACCATAAAATCCTGCAACAGATATTCAATGACTTGGTTTAGAAAGTGAGTGCCTCGATCGCTCACTAACTCTATAGGCAGTCCATATCTTGTAAAGACATTTTCAAATAAGAATTTTGCAGTCGTGTGAGCATCATTCTTTTTTGTGGCCTTTGCCTCTACCCATTTGGTTAGATAATCTGTGGCAACAATAATGTATTCCGCATGTGTACCTTTTGCAGGGGGGTTAATGGGTCCTACAAAGTCTATACCCCACTTTGAAAATGCACGTCCGCCCATCATGGGTTTCAATGGCATTTCATCTCTGCGAGTAGGAAACTGAGTTCTTTGGCACACGTCACATCTCTTGACATAGGTATGAGCATCCATGTGAAGAGTGGGCCACCATAATCCTGCAAAGAGGATGGCTTTGATTACCCTATCTGGTCCAAAATGACCTCCTGCAACACCTTGGTGTGCAGTCTCTAGTATGCTAAGATATTCGCTCTCATGAACACATTGTCTTAAATATCCATCTCATCCTCTTTTGTACAAATTATCGCCAATAAGTGAGTAGTCTTGAGCTTCCTGCTCTAGACTGCGTTGTCGAGCTAAGGTCGTGCCTTGAGGGAATGTGTTCGTCCTCAAGTAAGTCACTAAAGGTTCACTCCAGTCTGGTGTGAGAGACACGTGATATAGGGTAGCATGCTCTACTGGTGGTCTTTCACAACACACGTTGCATTCCTTACACAACTTGTAGACATCTGCTTCCATCGTAGGCCAATATACTCCTAATCTATGCAAAGTCTGTAATGTTCGATGTTTTGAATGATGTTGCTTTAGTGCACCTATGTATGCTAATTGCAACCAATTCGCATGTTCTGATTCATCTACACAACAGGCAAGAATCTTTTGATTATCCTGTTTATATATGCTTCCTACCATTATTTGGTATCTCTGAGACTTGGTAATCTCTCCCTCTTTGATCTTTAACTTAGGATTCTTGGGTCCGTATGTGAGAATAGGGACTATCGGCTTTGCCCATTGTGGTGCTATCTCAAGGTTAAACAAGTATGCATCTGGTAATTCATCCGCTACTCCTTGAGGGGCTTCTCCTGAGGTTAATCTTGAAAGGTGGTCGGCTCTAAGATGTGTCTTTCCTTTCCTAACTACCACTTCAAAATCATACTCCATGAGTAATAGAAACCAACGTATCAATCGTCCTGTGTTACATGGTTTGTTGACTAAATATAATAGGGCTTGATGATCTGTAAAGAACTTGAACTTGTTGGCCAACAAGTAGTGCCTAAACTTCTTTACAGCGTAGATCATTCGTAATCCTTCTCGTTCCGTCGTGGTGTAATTTCTTTCTGCTGCGTTCAGTTGTCTGCTAGCGTAAGCTATGGGGAGATCTATGTTACCTTCCTTCGTGGGTTGTGCTAACACACATCCTATGGCATAATTGGATGCATCCACATGTACATGGAATGGCTTACTCCAATCTGGGGTAGTCAATATAGGTGCTGAGCACAAGCGTCGTTTAAGTTCATTGAATGAATTTTCACATTCAGTTGTCCATTCGAAGTTGGTTAAAAGAGAGTACAAAGGCTTAGCTATGATTGCATACATGTGTATGAATCTCCTATAATAACCACAATGGCCCATGAATGCCTGTACCTCTTTCACATTAGTTGGTCTAGGTAATTCTGCAATTACCTTCACCTTTTCCTCATCCGTAGAGATTCCATTTTTTGACACAATGTGTCCTAGAATTTTGCCTTGTCTGACCATGAAAACGCATTTTTCTGGGTTCAAACAAACCTGATATTCTTGACATTTGTCAAATATTTGTCTTAACTCTGGAATATGTGTCTGTCTTACATTTGAATGAGCACATAAGTCATCGACGTAAACTTCCAAGCTCTTGCGTAAGAATTCCTTAAAAACATGACACATGAGTCGCTGGAAAGTGGCGGGTGCATTTGTTAAGCCAAATGGCATCACACGAAATGCAAATATGCCCCATTCAGTGGCAAAAGCCATCTTGTGTTGGTCTTCTGGAGCAATGGCTACTTGGTTATAGCCTGAGAATCCATCAAGAAAGCTGTAAACTTCCTTGCCCGCAACTCTCTCCAATAGATGTTCTGTGATAGGAAGAGGATAACTGTCTCTAATCGTGGCGGCATTAACTTTTTTAAGGTTAATACACACACGCAATTTTCCATTCTTTTTGGGCACAACCACAATGGGGGATACCCATTCGGTATGTTCAATTTCGTAGATAAATCCTGCTTCTATCAATCGATCTATCTCCTCTTTAATCTTCGCAGCGTAGTTATCATTATATGTGTACGGTTTCTGTTTTGTCGGTTTTGCATCTGGAGTCATAGGGATTCTATGAGAACATATATCTGGATCTACTCCTTTCAAATCTTTGTAACTCCAAGCAAAAACATCTCTATATTCGCGCAATAGGGCAACTAACTCCTCTTCTTCTTCAGTCGTCAAATCATGCCCTATGTATGTGCATTTTTCTTCTTCTCCTTCTATGGCAACTATTATTTTCTTGGTTTTCTCTCGGTTATCATATGCTTGTCCATCATTCTCTTTTCTATTAGGCATTCGTACCATGATTCTTCTATCTTCGATTTCATATTTCTTGAAATTCTCGGGTACTTCAAATAAAGATTCTTCTTTTTTTGACATGGTTTCTTTCTTCTTTCTTTTCTTGCCTTCACTCTTGGTAGTCACTTCTGTGGCTAACCTTACCTCGTTCGTAATTTCCTCGTGTCTCTGAGTGTGAGTCTCTACCTCGTAGAGATATTCTTCCTCTGATGCAAAGGGTGGGTCCATGATAATTGATTCTAAATCAAAATCGCTTGCATCCTCAAATGCATCAGTGTCTGGTTCACATTCTTCTAAAATGGCATCGCCCATGATTGGCTCTATCGTAAAAACTGAAATGTCATAGCCATCCTCGTCACAGTGGGGTGTCCATTGTTCTTCATTGATGGCTACATCCATGGTTGCTAGTATTTCTGCCCCACCATGGGGTTCAAACTCTTCGTCTGGGAATACTACAGGTGCATAGGCTGGATCTTGAAGGGTTCGTGGATGTTGTTCCGCACCTAAGGTCCTTGCTTCTAATCTTTCTTCCTCTTGTTTGGCTACTTTACACATCCATAAATGGGTATCCTCATGCAACCAAGAAGGATCTGATTCTAATGAGTGCACGGATCCCGTCTCTACTGGTGTCTTATGGATGGTATTCCATTGTATTGGGGGTACATCTCTGTGTGAATAGTCTTTAAGGTTGACTTTGGTAGTCACTCCTAAATGTTGCAAGTACAAAGAATTAGTTCCCCAATCTTGTACAATTTGCAACTGACGCATGAATGGTCGTCCCAATATCATCTCATAAGCACGATTTTTCGCAAAGTCACAAATGGCAAAGGTATGCTCAAATTCTACACCACAAGTGGTGAGAGATATGCCTTCTAGTAAGCCTATCGGTTTTTCTATGTGTCCATCAGCCATTTGCAGCTTCATCCTGGTGGGTCTGAGTGCTGGCTTACCCCAACGTTTCCACAAAGCGGTGGTAGCGATGGCTACTCCGGCTCCTGAGTCTAAGATGGCTTTCGTGGTGTAGCCTTGATGGGTTATTGGAAGATATGTGTTACCTTCCTCTCCTTCGCTTACGTCTCCAATCTTTTCCACGGGTATCTCTAGTACCTTCTTATGTGATCCTATCTGAGAGGCTGTGGTAGCTAGCTCAGGGAATTGATTTGCTACGTGCTTCCACAATTCTGGTTTTACCTTTAACAATTCCTCCAGAGTGAGATTACACTGTACTTTCGTGTTCTTGATCACTTCCGTGTTCCTAGGGATCACTGATTCTTCATTCCTCACTATTATCGTGGGTGCTCTCATACTAATAGACTTTGCTTCCCAAGGTCCTGTGAACTGAGGTAGTTCTTGTAAAGAATTAGATTCAAATCCTGTGGGTTCACTCAGTCGTTCCACCTCTACATCATCATATATAGAGGGGATGTCTTGGGGAAATTGTTCCTGCAAGTCGTCTATTTCTTGAATAGGAGGATGGGTTCCTTGTTCTTTTCTCCATTTCTCTTCTTGGATTTCTCTCAAAAATTCATGTGAGTACCTATGTATGGAAGATAGGTTATCTTGACTTTCTGTATTAGGTACTTGAGACAGAGATGGTGCATTCCCTTCCTGTGTCTCTGGGACAATAGGGTTCCTATGCTGATCCTTTTTCTCTTTGTTTTCTATCAAGTGTTCTAGCCTCTCCATTAGTCCTTGAAAGTGTAATTCCGGTTTTGCCATGTTATTCCAATTAAGATATCTAGAGGCTTCAAACAAGGCTTGTGCTAATTCTACCATTTTCATGCATAGTTTAGTTCTCTCAATCTCTAGATCAGCTCGAGGGTAGTTTTTACTCATTTCCGTGACTTGAGGTCCCTCTTTTATTCTAGCCTGATATGCACGAAACATCATGTCTAGATCTTCCGGTATGGGTTCCGCTAAAACTGATCCTGATTTTTGAGCTGGATTTTCTTGATTAAATTCTTTTGAGGCCAATTCTTGTATTTTGGCTCTAGATTCCCTTAGACTTCCTTCCAACTCACTTATCTTTTTACTCCACTTTCTCTTGATTCTTTCTCTAGAATCTTTCCAAGATTTTGTCTTTTTACTACTCGATTCTGCAACTTCACTAGTTCCGGCTACTTTCTCTTGATTAAGCTGTTGGTTTTGTAAGAGTGCCTGGGCTCTGGTTATAGCTTGGATAGGCACGTATGTAGGGTTGGATCCATCTGCGTTGTTTACAATACCTATCACGTTGATCGGTGTCACATTGGTAGTGTTGACTGGGTTCTTAGGACAATCTTTGATTATGTGCTCTTTGCCACAATCGGCACAAAAGCCTTGGATGCTATAGTACTGTGATTGCCTTGCTATTGGGGGATGTGGACAATCCTTTATGAAGTGATCTCCTTGGCACCTAAAGCATGGTCCTCTAGGGCCCTGTGGTCTCTGTTGTCTCAATTGGGGCCGTGGGTTTGGGTTTGCGTACATCACATTAGTATAATCTGGCTCCCAACTAGGTTCCATAGGAGGACTATCATAATGATATGTCTCCACATGTTCTGGTGACTCCGTGTAATAAGCGGGTGGACTAGTTACATGAGTAGAGTCAAAACTGTTTGAGTTCGGGTCACTTTCTGTGATCAAGGGTGAAGAAGGCACTAAGGCCCTACTTAGGTTCTCTTCTGCAGCAGCGTATTTGACTGAGATGACATTAGCTGGTGGGGGTGGCTGCTGAACTAAGACGGGTTGAGGTCTCTGTTGAGCCTGGTATGGGTAGTTCTGAGGAGGCCTATAGTAATAAGGTTGAGCATTGTATTGGCCTTGATACCTACCTGGCTGCGGGTATGCTTGCGGGTAATTCTGTCTTACGGTTTGTTTGTTGTAAGGGCAGTCCTGAGCCGTATGATTCGTGTATCTTCTCTCAATTGTACAATATTGGCCACTAGGGTTGGCTTGAGGTTGAGGTGCATTGGGGCACACGTTTGCCAAATGATTTCCACCACAAGTGTAACAACGTACATTAGTGGGTAGCTTGGGCACCTGTTTACTAGAAACTCCTAGTTTTTGGGCCACTTTTTCTGCTAGGTCCTCTATCGAATTAGACAATTTTGTGGATGCTAGAGAAGAACAATCTGAGTCTTTATAGACCTTTGAGAGTTCTAATTCCTCTCCTAGGTTGTCCTCGATGTCTATACATATTCTTACACACTCCTCTAGCGTTCTGGGTTCTTTTAGGTACACATACGAGCGTAGTTTAGCGCTCAACAAGCCATCTAGGAACAGTGATACCTGTTTGGCTTGTGAGGGTAGCTCTTGCATTGGACATCGTTCGACATATTGTCTGAATCTACGACCTGCCAGTCTTACTGTTTCTTGAGGGGTTTGTTTAAAGCTATGAATCAACGAAGACGTGTCATGTCTAACCCCACTTTTAGAGAATTCAGTGATGAATGACTCTAAAAAATGATGGATGTCTCTAAATTGCCTTTGTTGCAAAGGTTGAAACCAAGTTAAAGCGGTATTCTTTAACGTTAGTCCAAATGCATTGTATTGCGTGAACATGTCCTCGACTTGTTCTGCTCTTAACACCTGCTTGAATTCTGCAACATGGTCATAGGGATCTCTTGTCCCATCAAAATAATTCTTCATGGATTTCACTAATTGCGTGGGTCTCAATACTCTTGCGTGTTCGCGTGGTCTAGGTAGAGGGAAATCATCTCTACCACCTAGTATTCCATGATCTCTTTGTCTATCCGCGCTATTGGTGTTCGTGGTTGTTCTATCTCTCCCTATGGGGTGATTAAAGCTTACTTCCGGTCTCTCTTTATTTCCTTCTCTTTGATTTCCATGGACTGAGGATGTTCCTGCCCCTTGTTGATTTGCATTCATGTTTGTTCTGGATGGAGGGAATATCAATTCACCTCTCCATGTGTATGTGTTTTTAGCGCGCTCAGGCACCACAAAGACTCTTTCTGAAGTCTCATCCAGGTATACAACCTTTCCAGGTGTATCTGGGTCCTTGAATTCATAGATTGTAATGATGCCTATCTCACCAGGGTGTTCCTTTCTGTACCTCCAAAAGGCTTCATCTGTCTCTTTATTTACAAATAACTCAACGCTCCTGTTATCTTGAGGGATCCACTCTGGGATGAGTACTCTTGTTAATACGGATTTCCCTCTAGGTGTTCTAGGTTCTTCTAACGGTTCTTTTCCTTGAAATTTTGTTTCCGTCTCTAATTGAATTGTGCCAAACTCATTAGTATCGTTTGGTTGCGTACTTAGGACGTACATGGTTCCTTCTTTGTCTATGTAAGCGTCTCGCTCAAACTTCACCACTGGTCTTTCCAATCCAATGGGTTGATCGGGGTTGTGCAGTTGCACCACTTGCCTTTGCAAGCCATCCTCATAGATGCGAGCACCTAATCGGTTGGTTCGGAGAAACTCTAGCTGCGTTCTATAGGGTCCTTCAGGTTTTTCTAGGTATGCTACATGAGATCCTCCTTCTGGTCTGTCTGTGCTAAATGCCATTTCTGATTCGCTAGTTTCTGAGCTCTCGTAGGGGTAATTACTATTCAATTGCTGAGCCCAAGATCGTGCAGTGGTTCTCACGCTAGCCTCTGATGATCTAAGGCTTCTTCTGTCCGACTTACCTATATGTTTGCCCGATCTAAGGTTCATTAATTTCCTTCCTTGCTCACTCAATTACACACTTAGATCGTCAATGGTCCTTTGGGGATTACTTTCTTGATTCTTTTTAATTTTCTCTGGATTCTTGTTTTAATATATGCGTCAGGAATTCGACTTTCGTGATGATTTTAAGTTTTCGTTCCGTCAGACTTATATTCTTTTTTTTAGGTTTTCGTCACACACACCTTTACTTTAAGTCTTAAACTTGAAAGAATTAGGTATCTTGAACTTGAGGCGTTCCTATCGTCTTAAATCCACAATGCTACCGTTTATCCTAAGCTAAGAATTGACTGAGGGGGTTGAGTAATCTTCCAACCTCGAGTCGGCTTTTCTGGTTGCTCTGATGCCCTGTTGCCCAAGAAGCCGTGCTTCCCAAGCTCTGCTGTCTTCACTGCCTTGCTTGCTTGCCCTTGATTGCCTTTGCTAGACCTGGAAAATTCCAATATTAGACCAATTCACAAGATGATCAAACACTTGAGCATATACACCTTTTTAGTCCCTTCCCTTTTTGCCCAAATTTTCAATACTTGCCCCCTGGCTTCCTAGTCCCAAACTAGGTGAACCTCAAAATCGTTTATCTAAAAATAGATGTATCCTTTAAGAAAAAAACAGTTGAGGTCACGTAGTACTCGTCACGAGCTTTCTAACGAGCTATTAAGCTCAAAAAACGGACTTCGGATGAAAAAGTTATACGCGTTCAGGCCCTGGGGGGTAAAAACTGACAATCAAGTTTTCCCTCAAAAATGAGCTAAGGGGTCTTCTATGAGCCTAATGGTCCAAAAATTTCTCAAAAATACCCTCAAAATTGGTCAAAAATTGGAGTCCAAAATTTGCGATGGGGGTGGGCAATCGCGATGGTCTGGGACCGTCGCGATGGTCCAAGCGAACCGTCGCGATGGCGTGGGATTTGGACAATCGCGATGGTCCGAAAAAGTGAACCGTCGCGATGGCCCGAAGTGAACGATCGCGATGGCGTGAGGTCGAACCGTCGCGATGGCCCGAAGTGAACGATCGCGATGGCGTGGAATTTGGACAATCGCGATGGCCCGAAAAAGTGAACCGTCGCGATGGCGTGATCAAGCGGACAATCGCGATGGCGCGGTCAACGGTCAAGGTGGACAATCGCGATGGTCCGTAGTGAACCGTCGTGATGGTCCGCGATCGGGTGGACAATCGCGAGGGCGCGGGTCAACGGTCAAAGGTGGACAATCGCGATGGTCCGGAGTGAACCGTCGCGATGGTCCGTGATGCGATGGCTTGAGCCAATCGCGATGGTCCGATTTTGGGCTGTCGCGATGGTCCAAAAAATGAACCATCGCGATGGTCTATCGTGACACGTGGCACTGTCGTGGCGATGGCGTGAGCCAATCGCGATGGTCCGGGGTCAGCTGAACAATCGCGATGGTCCAAGTGGACCGTCGCGATGGCTCAAGTGAACCGTCGCGATGGTCCGAAAAAGCGAACCGTCGCGATGGTCCGGCCGAGCCGTCGCGATGGCGTGAGCCTATCGCGATGGTGCGACACAATCGCGATGGTCCGAGCCAATCGCGATGGTCCACCAAACAATGAATTTTCAAAATGCAATTGTGGTTCCGTGTATGCGCAAGGATCGCCTACCTCGTGGTGTGGTCGCCTACCTCAAAATCCGAAAGTTGCAGACCATCGCGATGGTCCGCCCTACTCGGAAATTTCTGACAGAAAGTACATGTTTTACCTTTTGGAAGCTCTCCTGATGCTCTGAAGCTCTGTACCTACAAGAAAACTCAAGAAAATGCAAGCACACACAAGCGCAAAAACTCTCTCTCGCTCTCTCGCATGCACAAATGAGGGGAAATGAGGTGAATGGGGAGATATGGTGAATTTTCTGATTTTTTTGGAGATGAAGATGATGATGCGATGATGAAGATGGAGTATGGGGAAGGTGAAAAACACTAAAAACTAAGTAAAAACAACAACGAAAACTGAAATTTTTACCTTCCAACGCCACTTCTTGCTATACTCTTACCATCACACATTCGTCCTAGACTCGATCCCCGGCAACGGCGCCAAATTTGGTGTTGCTCTAGCACAATGGTAAGTACCACGTTAAGAAGCTTCACCTCCTTAATTGTCAATCCGTGGGAGAGGTAGGAGTGATATGAAGATCGTGAACGTGAGATGATGTGAGAGTGAAGGTGAGAAGCACAAAGATGCACACACACATACACACACACAATGAAGAGACAAGCAAGACACAATGGAAGGTGGGAAATTAACTCTATTACTCAAGAACACTCTTACAAGCTCAAAAGAACTCTAATCTCAAACAAGCTACAATGAACCAACCTCAAAAATGAGCTCTTTAGCTCTTTTTATAGTTTCTAGACTAGTTTTGACCGGTTTCACATCTAGTGACCGGCCTAGTTAAAAAATAGGTCCTAGAGGCTATTTGGAAGGGTAAACGATGTCTAAAAATAACGAAATTTGGTACGAGCATTCTACCTAAGCTCCTCAAGCTCGAGGACTCCTCGGCTTGCACAAAATGGAGCTATGGATTACAAAATGGGGTTTTCTATGATACAAATGTTACAATTAGTGATAACAATCACTGTTGAATGTTTGGAGAATTAATAAGAAATATATTTGTTTGAAAAAATTGATCCGCCTGGCTCCCTGCTCTGTCTTTACATGCTTCCGTGGCGTCTGTGCCTCTGGCTGCTTCCAACAACCTTTTGAGTGAATCACCTTCAATTGTACATCCTCCTCATGAAGAGTATGAAGAAATGAAGTAAATCCTAGGATTAGAGTGCCCCTTCACCCTACATGTGCCTATTAAGAAACATGGGGGATTGGTAGAACACCCCTTGCCCTATTGACACCATAAGGGCTACCTTGCACCTTCATCATCTTGGAGGCAACTCCATGTAAAATTGGCAACAACTCCTTGAAGTTGACTTCATCTATGGTTGGCAATAAGGACGACCTTATAATGTGGGGCATCCCTCCTACGGGAGGTTGACCATAACTTTGGGGTGAATTTTCTTGCATGTGGGCATCGGGGGTAACTCATTATTACACCTATATTTATTCATGGTAGTGGAGCGACTAATTGGAGTAGGGTGACTTCACTACCTTATCCCACTAAGGCAACCTCTCCACCTTATTCCGCTAAGGTAAATTGCCTCCTCTTGACTACCTAAGGTGACCCCTCCGTAACTTGGATGACAATACATATACAACAAGGAGACCAACCATATTGAGCACTTGAGGTGACCACTTATTAAAGTGAAAAGAAGATTAAGACAAACACTTTTAGATCATGGTTTGTGAAGAATCACAATTTGATGTAAAGGGCAACTCCACCTCTTTGTGAACAGTTAAGCATATACAAAGAGTATGAAGTGATTGTGGACTTGATGATGACAATCTCATGGGCGGGGTGGAATTGGGATGACTATAATGGCCACTCCACCACACTTCAAGATCAATCAAGGCTTCAGGTCATCTAGAAGTACCACATTTCCAAAACAAGGCATCCCCACCACCTCTTTTTGGCACTACCAAAATAGGGTGCCACCTCCACCCATTTTTGGCACATCCAAAATTGGGTGACTCTTCTACCTAAATTTGGGTATGACCACTATGAGGTGGTAGTGGGACCACTTAATTTGACATGGTGTGGATGAAAGGTGAAATCTTCCTAGACTTGTAAATAAGAGGTAAAATGGCCACCACAAGGCTGTGTGGGTGTCAAAAGATCTCATTGGAGGACCTAAAAGTGGTTGGTGACCAGTACCAAAATTATCCCATTTTTGCCAAGAGGCTTGGCACTCATTCTACCCCATCTTTGTTCTAGTCTAATTGTTTATTGTATGTTAGTTGTACTCTTTGCTTGTGCTATCTCTTGGCTACCCTCTGCGCTCTGTTGGGACTCTACCCATTGTGCATCGAGGCAACTTTGTGGTGATCATAAAAAGTCTTATCTACTCAATGGTGGTAGATAGCATGACAGTGTGATTTATTAGTGTTGGTTAGCATCTCTCACTACGGAGTCTGTTTTATGTAATTTGTAGAGTATTTTGCTATTGATTTTGAGTAATCAAATTTTATCCCTGGATTGGCTACTAGCTACTAGTAATGCTCATTGATTCATTTCTACTTCATTAAAATCATTCTAAGCTTTAAGGATTGTGTTTTTCTCATCAATGTGAGAGTATGTTCTTATGATTTTCTTATCTCTCTGACTTTATTGTCAAGTCATCCTCCTGCACACAGACATGTTACAGGGTATACATCCCTAAGGAAGAATCCCCCTTGAGTAGAAGGAGTTCTGAAAATTGTGGACTCGGGTATCACTTCTACAATTTGGCATGCCTGGTGGGACCTTGCATGTTCTTTGTGAGGTATTTGTTGCATTACGCAGTCATTCTTGTATTTTTTTTCTTTGATTTTTTGAGCATTGTGAGTGAGTACATGACCCACACTCAAGCAGACAAGGAGCCTCTTTGTGTTCATAAGAGCCCCAAAAAATTCAACTCAACCTTCATCTAGTCAACTCAGCAACTTTAAATATCTCCATTGATATAGCATGTACACCTCTTTCAAAAGAGAAGCCTAGAAGAAACTCAAGCGTCGATGGAGGGCCTGTCATATTTATTATCCAGGTTAAATATTTAGTTCCCTACTTTTAAAGGTTTGGTACATGAAGATGCAGATGATCATGTAAGGAGGTTCATCTCCTTATGTCGTGGATGAGTGCTGTAACATCGGGAGGATGCCATGCTAGTAATGTTCCCTTCTACCTTGGATGGACTTGCAGAAAATGGTACAACCAGCACCTAAGTGGGCACTTTGCCACCTAGGAGGCCTTAAAGGCTTCCTTGTATCAAACATTTTGGCCAAGAAACTCTTTTGAGCAAGCCTTGGATCTATTGGAGAACTTTAAGTTACAATCAAATGAATCCTTCCATGAACTTCATACATGTGTTAAAGCATTCGTCTCTCATTTGACGCATGCTCTAGGAGAATCTTCAGTTAAAAAGTGGATAGAAAAGACTCTTCCAAGGTCTTCCTAATAGAAGCTTCAAGAATCGTTGAGATTGGATGCCACATTGAATGACTTTGTGGTGGCTGCATTGAGTAGGCTAGAGTAGATTTCAAAGGTGGGATTCAAGCTAATTAGACCACTTTCTCCGACCCAATTGAGCAACTTAGGAGGGAATTGGAAGCACTAAAGATGCAACAAATTCAACAAGAGGATAAAGTTGTGTCTCCACCTGCATGCTACAATGATGATTTAGTAGCACAACTTTGACATGAAGTGGAGGATTTGTGGACTACTCGAGACATCCACAGGTAGATTTGGTGTACCACATGCAACAATAATGACCACTCCAACATTAATTGTCCTAATCAAGTAAGTTTCCAATTTTTTTGGCAAAGGTGTTCATGAGGCACATGATTGCGATTAACTCAAGGGAGCTCGACAGAGAGGTATTACATCATGTGGCTCACATATTTTACACTAGTACTTCAAATATGCACAATAAAGAGGAGAATCATCTGAATCAACCTAGGTATACTAGAACTCTAATGTGTTATCGCTATGGGGAATATGATCATGTGCAAAGTAAATGCCCTTTGCTTGAGGGTGCACCTCCTTGTCAACACTGCCTTGATGTCAAGGATCATTACACAAGGGATTGTCCCTACAATTGCCCCGCTTCGATTCATATGATTGCAATCTCTCTAAAAGAGGAAGATATGACTCCACAATCCTTTGTTGATTCATCATCTATACTACCTTTGATGACTAGAGCTAGGCAAGAATAGCTACCCATATAGAAGAGCAATAGGGAGTCATGGAAAAAGAAGGGGGTAAGAAGGCTGGTTTGGAAGACGAGGTGACCATTGAAGAAGTCTATGACAGGGTAAGCACTTCATTGGAAGACCAACATACTCACCCTCAAGAGAATACACAAGAGGTGAATATTGAAAAGATTTTGAAGATCACAAGTTCAATTTACACCAACTCATAAAAATGGATGCAAAGACAAGAAATGATTTAATTAAAGTCATACAATCTACCTACCTGAGCCCATCACCCAATAAATATGGGTTCATGTTGGATTTTCCTCCTACACCACTAGCAAACTACCAGAGTTCGAGATTGTCTTTTTCCATAAAAAGTGAAATTTTGACATGTGTCATTGTAGATGGTGGCTTTGACATCAATTTGATGCCTGATTTTACCACCAAGAAATCAAATTTGCACCTCACAAAGGCAACACCTTTCACTATGACACTGGTAGATCAGCATCGAGTCACACCATTGGGCATCATGGAAAAGGTACGCATGATAGTTCAAGGTTGCCAATTTCTCTTGGATTTTGTTGTTATTTCTTACCCTAGGAGACCTCTTATCCTCTACTCCTAGGAACTCCTTGGTTGAGGCAAGCCAAAGCTTTAAAAGATTGGGGAAGGATTATGTTATGGATCTCTACAAAGGCTAATAATGAGTGGTATGTTGCACTACTTCTTGGGCATTGAGTTTATACATACAGAAGGGAGGGCCTCTCGCCCATTTGTATTTGGTAAGAAGTTTGAAGAGCCTACTCCATGCCCTTGGAAAGCTCATTTCTACTAAGGTATATGGATTTCACAAAGGCAATATGCCTTGAATATGCTACAAAAGTATGGTATGGCTAATTGTAAGACAATTTCTATGCCATTAGATTAGAATTTGAAGTTGGATACTACATCAGGTGAAACATTGGAAAATGTTACTATGTACAGGAAAATTGTGGGAAGCTTCATATATCTCACAATTACAAGGCATGATCTAAGCTACACTGTTCAGCTTGAAAGTCAATTTATGCAAGTTCCCAGGAAGCCACATTTGGATGCTTTGAGGCGCACTCTACGTTATGTGAGTGCTACTTTGCATTATGCACTATTTTATGAAGCTAGTGTAGATTTGCAAGTTCATGGATACACTGATGCAGATTGGGCTAGTAGCATTCCATATAGAAGATCTACTAGTGGTTTTCTATTCTCACTTGGGAGTGCAGCTATTACATGGAGTTGTAAGAAGCAACCCATTGTTGCTTTGTCGAGTACAGAGGCTGAGTATAGAGGTGCTGCAATGGCAGCATGTGAGGCGTCATGGCTAGAGATGCTACTTGTAGATGTAGGTGTGGAAGTGAAAAAGCCTGTCACCATCTATTGTGATAATCTTAGCAGCATATAGTTAGCATGGAATCCTGTTTTCCATGCTACAACAAAGCATATTGAGGTACATTATCACTTTATCAGAGAGAAGGTATTAGCAAGTGATATTGATCTTGTCTATGTGAAAACAGATGAGCAGGTTGCTGATATTTTCACTAAAGCACTTGGAGCAGAGAAGTTGAACTTGGAGGAAGGATGTGACACTACCAACGTAGTTGGGTATACGTGGATACTCAGGTAATGCCTTCCCTACCTTGTGAAGATGATAATTTATTAAATTGGATGATGGCCAATGCAGAGTGTTGCACAGTTGAAATAAGTGTAATAAATGAGGAATTATATCAAAATAAATCATATCGAGCCTCTGTACACAAAAAATGAAGTGTTTTTAGAGGAAGCACAGGGATGCCAAAAAGAGGTAATTTGCACTTGATTAGTAAGGAAAGAGGTAAATCAAGTGATTGTGGAGAACTAAATGTAGAAGTCAAAACAAGACCACATGTGGCTCAAGTTGGGCACCTCTCCCAAGGTGGCACAAGTGGGTGAGATCTCTCACGGAGCCAAGGTGGCCAATTTTGGTGCCTAAGTTTTGGTGGTCAAGGTGAGAAATTTGGGTGACTAGTTTTTCGATGTAGGACCAATCTAGGTGATTGAAATTTGGCACACCTTATGAAATCAAGTACCTAATTTTGAGTGATTCTCATGAAGTTGGGAAACTATAACTTGAAGGGCCACCACAAAGTAGGCACCTAGTAGATACTATGCAAATAGGCAAGGAGCCTTCCCTTGGGCAAAATGGGCCAATTTTCTCTATAGAACTGACTCCTCCTGTGAGCAAGGTGAACGAACTCATTTTGTGTAAGCATCTCCTAAGAGAAGACACCTCCACTTAACCAAAGTGGTCAAATTTTGCCAAAAGGCACCACTACACTGTTATGCAAGAAGAAAATAGGCAATCGTGATGAATTTGACATTTTTATGTGCGCAAAGCCAGAAGTTGTCAAATCTATGCAGGTGCCTCTGAAGCCTAATTTTTTACTATGGGACCAAAGAAGACCTCCTGTTTCCATATATTCCTAATGGGTGGACCAAGGAAGACATCATGGAATATAAGCTCAATGCTACCTCGGCACATAGTGTTGATGATTTTTCAAGTTAGGCTACCCCAGAAAAACTTGCTCGAGAAGTGAACCTTAGAAATGAAAAAAATCTACAAGTGGTCTCCCTAGACATATGGTTGTGGTGCTACCCATTCTTACTATAGAAGGTAATCACCTCTTCTCTATACCTATAAAAGTTCCTTTGCATGGTCCTATAAGGATCTATCATGTATTATAGAGGAGCTTGGACTACATCCAATACCCTTTTTTTTAGTAGAGGGAGATTCACCTATAAGAAGTAGGTCATATTGACTCAATCCCAAATATCCAGAGGAAGTCAAGGTGGAAATAAAAAAAATTAGAGGACGTGGGTATTAATGTTCCTGTAGAGCACTCAAGGTGGCTTTCACCTATGGTTATTGTATCTAAGAAAAATAGTGGAAAAATAAGTGTGTTGATTTTTATGCTCTAAATAAAGTAACTATTCAGGATGTCTTCCATCAACCCTTCATAGAGCAGGTACTAGAAGAAGTAGCCAAACATAGTTTGTATAGTTTTCTTGATGGATTCAGTGGCCACAATCAAATCCTCATTCACCCTGTAGACAGAGACAAAACTACCCTTGCCACTCCAAGGGGCAGTTATGTCTACATATGCATGGCTTTTGGCCCCAAAAATTCACATCCTTCATTTAATAGAACAGTGTATCGAATATTGGGTAAATGGTTAACAACATTTCTCTACATTTTTATGGATGACTTTTCAGTATTCTTAGGAATAGATAGAAGAGAAATGGTCCAACATTTTCATCAACATTTGGAAAAATTGTAGGAAATATTTGAGGAGTGTCCCAAGATAGGTTTGAAGTTGAACCCTGCTAAATGCCAATTTTTTATTACCAAAAATACTCTTCTTGGCCACATAGTTTTGGCAAAAGGAATAATTGTTGATCTGGCTAAAGTAACTACCATTCTTTCCATGCCCATCTCGTGGACTCCTAAGGAAGTGCATAACCTGCTCCCATGTAGCACTATCATTTGAACTATATTTCCACTTTATTTGTCACTCTTTATGTAGGTGAATCCATGTCCATTTCTCTCGAGTACATAATATCTTCTTAGGCTCATGTCGAATGGATTCAACACAAATAGGGTCTACTACCTGACTATCTGGAATGAGGTTTTTGAATTCACACAACCTCTTCTTAATCTAACTAACATTAAATATTAGATGGATCTAGCTAATGTTTGGAAGTTGAAGATGGCTATTCTCTTTAGTATTGGGAATGGTCCACAATATCTAGGAGATAGTTTTGGACAAGGTCTATCTTCTTGGTTTCAAATCTAGAGGGAACTCTAAGATAGACTTGCTTTCCTACCTCAAAGTTGATTTCTCTCCTTTATGGGTCATCATAGGCTCTACTTGTCTTGAGCTCTCCTAATGATTTCCTTAACAAGCCTAAGCATATCATTCATCTCTTCCAAGAAGTCCTTTGCAGCTTGGACTTTCTCATGTTGCAATCCTACTGCATAAGGAGTTAGTTGAAACCCGTACATCAGCATAAATGGACTATGCCCAGTGGAAGAGTGATTGACACTATTATGTGCAAACTCTACTATAGGTGAGCACTCTTCCCAATTATTTTGCCTTTGATTTACATATGCTTGAAGCATATCCCCTAGGATTTGGTTAACCCTCTTTGTTTGCCCAACTATCTATGTATGCTCATCTATGCTCATGCTAAGTTTAGTATCCACTAGCTAGTAAACTTCCTATCCCTATTTGATACAATTTCTAATGGAAGATCATATAATCAGCATAGGTTCTCAACAAATAACCTAGCCAAATCAAGTTTTTTCAGTGTACTATGTGCTATAACAAACCTAACTATTTTGGTTAACCTATCCATGATTACCCAAACTAAGTTGTGCCTTCTCTGTGTGTTAGACAATCCTAGTATAAAATCCATGGAGATACTCTCCCACTTACCATTGGGAACATCCAATGGGTTGAGTAAACCTCCTATCCTCAATCTCTCAAATTTACTGACTTGGCATTTTTTATATTTAATCACATACACTAGGATGTCCTTATGAAGTCCATGCCAGTAAAACTGCCTCTTAACAAGACCATAAGTCTTGTTAATTCTTAGGTGTCCCACACTAGCTGTGTAATGGCATTGATGCAATATATGTTGTCTCATTTCGAAATCTTTAGGGCATACCTTACCTTTTTACAACAAATATCCTTCATGGATACTATAATTCTTCCACTTGAATCCTTCTTGAGTACCCGTTGATACTCCATCCTCATTGAAAATCCATGTGTGAGGATCCCCTTTCTCTATGGCTTCCCAATCTTGATATATGCAGGATCAAGCCTGCATTTGCTTTTGATGGACTCAAGTAGCTCACTACTGATCTGGGTAAAAGTCAACTCATTGAGCATAGGCATGCAACTAAGCAAGTCAACCAACACATTGTTCTTTCCCTTCCTATACTTAAGCTCATAATCAAACTCTTGAAGGGTCTTTGCCAATTGAGCCTTATGACCTTTATGATGTGTTTGATTAGAGAGCTCTTGATCACACACTATTATAACCTTGGCACCATATAAGTAATGATACCACTTCTTGAAAGCATGGAAAATTGCATTCAAATCCTTCTCGTAGATGGAGCAATTCTTCCGAGTGGGTTCTAGATTTTCGCTCTCAAAAGATAGTGGTTGACCATCCTACACTTAAACTACTCCTATAGCAAACAAAAGCATTGAAATCCATGTCATTTGTAGGTAATGAAGTTGAATCTTGAGGTAGATTATTGAAGTATTGATGTAAATTCTTATCTTTACTTGACAATGTTCTTAATTCAAGATAGATGTGACATTGGAGAATTGAAGGTCTCCATCAGTGGTATCATAGCTAGAAGAAGCAGTGGGGTAAGCTGATTGGTCAGATTATGTTGTATCGAAAGTGTGCTGCATAAGAGTTTTGCTAAATCCATATTTTACTAACTTGGATTTCTAATAGAAAATTACAACTTAGTTAGGTACCGATGTCGTGTGATTATATTCGTTATATTTTTTTTGTGCAAGGAAGGAGTGGAAAAAAAAGAAGAGGAAGCATCTTTAGGAAGACGACGAAAGAAGAAGAAGAGGAAGAAGTGTCTTCTCAAGAGCAAGAAGTTCAGGCATTGCAGGCTGATCTTAAATCAGTACTGACAAAATCTCCCTTGCGGAAGTAGAAATTGTTTAATCCGTAATGTACCCTATGTAGTTTTGAAGACTTAATGAAGTATTTTACTCATAATCATTCAGTGCAAGTGTGCGAAATATCTCTATTCCTGAATAGTTGTTCTATTAAGCATTGTTTTAACAAGAAAGTGGTGAATCTGAATTTCTGTGCGTGACTATTCACTCTGTGTGTGAAAGACCAACGCCAAGATTATTGTTTTGCATGAGTTTGATTAATGTCAGAGTGATGTGTTGATCACGAACCCCAACACATTTGGCGATCCTAGTGCATTTGCTAAAGAAGCAAGAGATCCATGAAAGGAGGAAGAGGAAGATTTAGTAAAGTTTATTATACAAGAGCGCAAGCAAAAGTAGGTAAGGTGGAGTCATCTTCTAAATTTTATGATTGGTACAAAGCACAAGAGGAATCTAACCTGGAAATCGAAGAGGACGGAGGAGGAATAGGTGCAGCAGAGGTAATGCTGGTGGGTAGAATACCAGGAGCATTGATCCTGAGAGAAGCTCCTGTAGGAGTAAGAAGACGACTCTAATTTAACCCAGTTCGAGGGCTGACTGGTCAAAGAACTAGGTGTACACCTCAGCCACAGCCAATGGCGCAACCGCCTCCAAATCCTAAGGTCAAAGCAACCTATTTTAGAGGAGGTTCTAAAGAAGATGCTGATTGTCACATTGCTCAATTCGAGATAAAGTGGACATCAAATGGATATCCAACCATATATGGTGATGACATCAAACTCCAGCAATTTGCAGCTACATTGGAAGGAAGAGCAATGAGCTGGTTTAATCAATATGATATTGCTCATTTTGCTACATATGATGCATTAAAAACAACATTTTTACAAAGATTTAGGAAGGAAAAGACTCCCTTTGACGTGTTGAGAAAGTTGAGAGAAATTAGACAAAGGAACATGTTAGTAGAAGACTATGCTCAGAAATTTAGAACTTTAACGAAAAGATTACAGGGTAACGAGAGACCTACCGACGAGATGTTGGCGGGTTACTTCCTAAAAGGATTAAGGAATAGCATCAGGCATGTAGTTGCAAGTGTGGATATAGCTAATGGTTTTGATCTATTAGTGTTAGCACCTACAAGAGTGGAAAGAAGATTTGGCAGATCAAAGAAGAGGCACAGTGACTCTAGTTCAGATGCTGAATCTGATTAAAAAATGGAGTCAGAGAAAGGTATGATTGATTCAAATCGGACACTCAAGATGAAGAATTGGTGGTGAGAAGGCACCACAAACATAAAGATAACAAAGTAAATAGGAGGACTTGATTATTAAGTTAAAGAAACATGGATATTCTATAATCGTCCCAAACGAGAAAAGATTTTGTGACATTTGTGATAAAGATGGACACACAACAAGTCAGTGTTGGTACAACCCCAAGCGTTCAAAACAGGACAATAGAAATAATAATGAAGTGGCTACCAATTAGGCTATTCCAGTCTAGGTACGAGATAATTTTCAGAGGCAACAACAAGGACAGTCATCATGGAGAGAACAGGCAAACCAACAAGGAAATCAGCAGGGTAGACCACCTAGGATGATGCCCTGTGGGTATTGTTATGCACATGATCATTGGATAGGGCCTAATTGTCCTTTATGGGTGAATCATAGAGAAGAAAGGGGTATACCAATGGTTCGTTATAATGAAAATAATCAACAGGGTAGCAGCAACAACAGGCTCAATAGGTCGCTCAGGCCAATGCTATAGTTATAGAATTATCAAATCAGGAGTGTCGTAACGATGTAGGTGCCAGTACATCAAGAAGTCTATATCTGAATCATGAAAATCAGTGGAATTGCAATTGCAAGCAATGTGGTAAGGTCAAAGAAGTGGATATCTTGGCAGTTACAAGGTCTAAAAATAAAGGTCCCATAGATTGGCAGGAACAAAGACATATAAGAGACCAAGTTTAGAAACGGATCTAGCAGGATTAGCAAAAACAAGTGCAATTTCCAAGTTCATCTTAGGAGGAGGATGATGTAGTATTCTTACAAAAAATGAAGAAGCAAGATAAGATTAAGTCCAAGCAAGCTTTAGAAAATGACTAGTTTGAGGTGATCATTAACTCTCCTTTGCAATTGTCCTTAGATCAATTATTATCTTTGATACTAGCTTTTAGAGAGAAGTTATTGAAGAAGCTTGTTGGGCAGTAGTCAGAGTCAGCAGCTATGCAGGTACCTTCGACATCTGCTAAGCATATTTTAAAAAAAATGGGGAATGGGGCTTTGGCTTCACCACCTTTTCAAGTAAAAATGGCAGATCAAACTAGAAACCATTCGGCATTCTGAAGCAGCAACAAATCATAATTGTAGGGATGTCATTCATGGTAAACTTTGTGCTGATTAGAATGTCTGAATCTGCATACCGGTATGAAATTTTGTTAGGAAGACCTTGGTTCAAGTTGGCTAAGGTTAAGCTGGATTGGGGATTGAATGTGGTAGTGATTACAAAAGGTAAAAAACAGGTGACAATTCCCATGAAAGGTAGAAGAAGCATGTCCGTATGAGAGAAACCACTGATGGCTTAGACCATTAGTTTGGCGGATGAGATAGAAGATGATGAGGATGAAGAATTTCTGAAGCTAAACCCAACTGTTGTACCAGTTTTGGAAGTAGATGTGGAGGGTGTGTTAGCAAAGGATGACAAACTAGTGGAGAAGTCAAGTGTGCTAGTTCTAGGAGACACATTGGAGAGTACACAATTGAGATGGATGTTTGAATAAAGTCGAGAAATTCCTATGCAACAATAATTGGAGCAGCAAGACAAAGAGGTAATGAATTTGGCTGAAAAGATTTATGAACAAAAATATGCAAGTTTTGGTAGGGTAAAAGAGGAGGAACTTCAAGAGATTAATTTGGTTAGAGGTTCAATTCATGGAAGACCTGATTTGCTTATTAAAGGAATATGTGGATGTTTTTTCTTGCGATTACTCACAGGTGAAAGGTATAGACCCTGATGTACATCAACATCACATTAATTTAAAGAAGGATGCAGTTCCGATTGTGTGGCAAATGTATTAGATGAATCCTAATTTTTCTAAGCAGGTTAAAGAGGAAATTGATGAATTATTGGCAGTTGGATTTATTAAACCGGTTAATCAGGTCACATGGTTGTCTCTATTATAGTGGTCCGTTGGATAGATCAAGTGGCATTCTAGGTATTTGAGGTACTTGGCTAATATTTCATTAGTTCTAACTCATTTAAAAAAGAAAAATCCTCCATTTGTATAGGCTGAAGCTCAAGAAAAAGAATTTCAATTATTGAAGAAGATGGTTTCAGTTGCACCAATTTTGCAGCCGCCAGATTGGTCTTTGACATTTCATATATTTGTTGATACGTCACATGTCACAGTTGGAGCAATGTTGATGCAACAAAAAGAAAAAGGATGGTATAGACCAGTGTATTATGCTAGTAGGGTGTTGTGTTCAGTCGAAAGAAATTACCTGGTGACTGAAAGAGAGGCTTTAGCAATGGTGTATGCTCTTAAAAAGCTTAGACATTAGTTATTGGGTAATAAAGTGATTTTTCATGTTGATCATCAGGCTTTGGTGTATTAGATCAAGAAGCCTTTATTGACAGGAAGGTTGGCTAGGTGGATGCTTCTATTGCAAGAATTTGATTTTGTTATTACTCATACTCCAGGGAAAGAGCATGCAATGAAAGATTAATTTAGTAGATTGGAATCAGGTGAAGCAACTACATGTGTAAATGATTCTTGATGCAGAGATGTTTAATGCACGAATTGCTGATTTTGATTCTTGGTATGATCAATTATTAGTGTTTTTGATAGATGGAGTATTACCTCCACATTTTACACCTAATCAAAGGAGGAAGTTTGCTCTCAAAAGTAGACCATATTTGGTTATAGCTGGTGCATTGTATAAGAAAGGGATGGATCAGGTCATTAGGAGGTGTGTACCAGATTTTGAACAACCAGCTATTTTGCAGGAAGCAGATTCAGGTCTAGAAAGAGGACACTTCTTAGGAGATATTATAGGGAAAAAAGTGTTACAAGCAGAATTGTGGTGGCCTATGGTATTGAAAATGCTCATGAGTATGCTAAAAGGTGTGTGATTTGTCAAAGAACAGGCCAATCAAATAATTCAGATCGGATGTCTGATCATCTTGTTTTACCATTGGATCCATTTCAAAAGTGGGGCATGGATTTTGTTGGGCCTATCAAGCCTATTATGTAGCATGGTAATAGATATATTTTAGTAGCTACGGATTATTGCACAAAGTGGGTGGAAGCAATAGCACTCAGGATAACAAGGCATCGAGTGTTGCAAAGTTCCTCTATCACAACATCATGACCATTTTTGGTTATCCAGTTGAGTTGGTAAGTGATCTGGGTGCTCATTTTCTCAATGAAGTCATTTTAGAGTTAACAAGAACACACCTGATTATGCATAAAAAGGTCTACAGCCTATCATCCTCAAGCAAAAAGTCAAGCAAAAAGTACTAACTGAACTTTGTTGTGTATTCTTAAAAAGCTAGTTCATGATAATCAGAAAAATTAGGATTTGCTTTTAGATTCAGCTTTATGGTCATTCATGACAGCTTTTAAGGTAACTATAGGAATGACACCTTTCAGATTGGTTTATGGCTTGGAAGCGGTAGTTTCAATGGAGTTTGTGGTTCTTAGTTTGAGAGTAACAACTAGAAAGATGTCTCCTAAAGTATCAGTTAAGCATAGAAGTAAGTATCTTCTTCAAATAGAGGAGGATTGTTTAGTTAATGCATACATTATAGAAGTGATTCAAAGAAGGAGACAGGCTTGGGTTAATATGAATGTGAAATTCAAGTTATTTCAAGTAGGAGATTGGGTGGTGGTGTACAACTCCAAATTAGGGCCTCATCTAGGAAAACTTACATTGAGGTATAAAGGTCCATATCAGATTGTGCAGGACTTAGATCAAGGAACTTTTTTATTAGATGATGTGTTTGGTACGAGGATGGAAAAACCAATCAATGGATTTTTTCTAAAAAATTTTCAAGGGAAGCCACCTCATATAGATTGGTTATCATCAAATTTGGTTCAGCTATTAATGAATCTAGATGTGCAATTTGGTACCCTTTCCGATCGTCATTGTAGGGAAACTTATTTTTCTACATTCGGATTAGTAATGGTATGTTTTTTGAAAAATTGTTTTTTCAAGGTTTCACTAAGTACCTTTCTAAGTTTATATTGGTGCTCTTATGATAATTTGAGAAGTTGGGGCATATTAGTAGAAAAACGCTTGGCTTAGTCAGATTTTGTTGGGCAAGAATAGAAGAATTTTGCCTTGTTGGAGTTTTAATCTGTCGGATGTCATAAAATTGGATTTTTCTTAGCCCGTTGTTCGTGGCTCGGAATTCATCGTTTCATAGTAGATGGGATCAAAATTTGCTTCGTTGGGGTTCACTCTCTCGGAGTTTGCTGGATCAAAAAGCATGAGTTCGGCGAAGGTTTGTTAGGATGCTATTTTTTCAGAGTAGTTTTGCGCACTAAAGTGTTCAAGGCAAAACGCACAAGTAAACAATTTTCAAATGACTTCATCGTTTTGTGGGAGGATGTCAAATTATTAGATGTAAATCTCACTTATAGACAGACATTACAAATAGTCACTATTACGTGTGAGCAAGGTGATGCCGTATAGGCACTTGAGCGATGATTAGAAGCTTGGCACTTGTGTTTTGTGTTTGTCGAATGTTATTTCATGCCAAGAAGGAAGACCGCAAGTGTAACCTCTATTGCTCCGACTAACAATACAGCAGAGATGAGGGGCCGAGTGAAACGCAAGGAAGTTGCAACCCGAAAAGATAAGTCCACTTTGGAGGAGAGCGATAGTCTATTGCAAGAGGAAGAGGAGGACACTCCGACACCAACTTCAACCAGCAAGCTTGTGCAATCACTGATGGACCCATTCACAGACTTCAAGATGGAGATTGATGTTAGTGTGCCTTTGAATGTGGTATGGTTACAACAAGTTTCTCTCTTTGATTTTGCCTCTCTACCTTGGTCAACATGGAGATTTAACTACTATGCAAAGAGTCAATTGGAGATCATCAAGAAGACAAAGGGGCAACTTTCTATGCAGGTAAAATTCTCTCCAGAGCTTGTCGCAGAGGTGTTTAAATTACCTTTGCATAAGGAAGCAGTAATACCGAAGTGTTCAAAGGAAATGTTAAAGAAGGAATTTGGACCATGTGAAGGTGGTAGGCAGTATTACATGCTAAAGAATGCTACATATGCACGACGCAAGTAGTTGAAGTGGTATTTAGAGCGTCTATGTTTCATTGTTAAATATGACTATATGTTGAAGGAAAGCTTTGCTCCTTTAGCTTGTGCTGAAGTAGGTGGGAAAGTCAGTTGGGCTCATTGGGTGTATGAAAGAATGCACAGTGAATTTTTTTTCAAGGGATAGGCAAAAAACACTGGTAAATAGAAGGATGGCAATGTACTTGGCTGCTTTGTTTCAATTTGTTCAACAGGTTGATAAGCATGAAGTGGTTTGGACAAAAGAGAGTATAAGTCAACTGGATTCATCAGTGGGTAAAAAGCAGGAATAGGTGTTAGGCAAGGAAACAGAGAAGCACGAAGATGTGTATAGGGATTTATTTAAAGCGGGCTACAAGATGGAAGAAATCTTAGTTGCTCAAAAGTTAAAAGGCGAGTCTTCTAACGGATTAATTTTTCAAGAGTCATTATTCCATATTTTAGACAATGAGGAGCAACCAAGGATAGTTGGAAGGACATTCAAGCTATCCAAGAAAATAAAGTTACAGTCTGAATTGCAAACAGTGGTGGATAAATCTATAGGTGAGTAGAGTCAACAATCAAAGACTGAAATAGGTTCAAAAGTGAAGATGATGCAGATGAAGTTGGAGGAGGTATCTAAGTTCTTACTGAAGCAAGAAGGACAACTAAAACAACAGAAGCAGCTTGCATACAATAATTTTTGAAGAATATCAAGTACTAAAGGTACAGGTTCTGAGTCTTCAAGAGGAGTTACAAAGGAAAAGTCCAGAATATGAGAAGATAAGTACTCAATATAAGCATCAACAAGCGGTTGAAATCTCGAAGGTAAAAAGGTCATTGTAGGAATGTGAGTTATGTACAGTTCAGATGTAGGAAAAGGTAGAGTCTGAGATGAAAAATTTGTCAACTCTGAATTCAAGCTTATAAATGGAGGTTGTATCCTTAAGTCTAGATTGAAACCTTTGTTAGTATTGGAGAGACAAACTCTTAAGAATGAAGTAGAGGTGGATGCGGTTTTAATGTCAGAAATGGATATGAGTATGATAAAGCAACAAATACATAAGTATGTATAGGACCTATGGGAGGTCATTAAGGAGAGATTAGAGGCTATAATTTGATACCCTTATGAACAATTGCAGGACGGATTTGTTTCTATGTATGAAAGTGAGCTGATTCAGGTTATAGAAAAGTATAAGGTGGAGAACAAAAAGAATGTTATAGATGATTAAAGAGCTTACAGAGCAGTTGGTGCAGCAAGGTTTAGAAAAAGAACTGGATAAATTAGTACAACAAAAACATATAATATCAGATATAACGTTGGATGAGAAGAATGAATAGATGGAGATATGTCAGAATCAGGTACAGGTGGAAGAGGCAGTTGAACAAGAACTAGAAGCCCATCCTAGAGAGTTGGAAATTGTTGTGTATGATCAAGGGATTGTGGGAACATGTTCAGTTTTTGAGAAAAATTCCCCACCGTGCAGTACCAAGTGTTGAGGGGTAAGCTGATTAGTCGGAATATGCTGTATCGAAAGCGTGCTGCATCGGAGTTTTGCTAAATCTGTGTTTTGCTGACTTGGATTTTTAACAGATAGTTACAATTTAGTTAGGTACCAATGTCACGTGATTATATTCGTTATATTTTTTTCACGCAAGGAAGGAGTGAAAAAAAAAAAGAAGAGGAAGCGTCTTTAGGAAGATGACGAAAGAAGAAGAAGAGGAAGAAGTGTCTTCTCAAGAGCAAGAAGTTTAGGCATTGCAGGCTGATCTTAAATCAGTATCGACAAAATCTCCCTTGTAGAAGCAGAAATTGCTCAATCCGCAATGTATTCTCTGTAGTTTCAAAGACTTAATGAAGTATTTTACTCATAATCATTCAGTGCAAGTGTGCAAAATATCTATGTTCCTGAATAGTTGTTCTGTTTAGCATTCTTTTAACTAGAAAGTGGTGAATTTGAATTTCTGTGTATGACCATTCACTCTATGTGAGAAAGACAAGCACCAAGATTGTTCTTTTGCATGAGTTTAATTAATGTCAGTAGTGATGTGTTGATGACGAACCCCAACAAGCAGATCAAGTCAAGAGACTAAAGAAGAAAGTCCCGACTATTGTAGAGTTTCAAGCTAAAGAAAGGATTGGAAGGCTAAAGTTTTGCAAAAGAACTTTAGGAACATACAAAGGACATTCAAAAGGATAAGAAGAAGCTAAAAATTAACTCAAGAGGTATAGTCTCTAACTATTTAAGACTTATTTCTTAATACATGCAACAAAAGGAGGGGAGAAAGCATCCAGATAGAGAAACTTGATAAAGAAAAATATCCAACATAGTCTATGAGAATGGAAGCTCATCTTATGGGCAACAATGTGATAGGATATATTACAAGAGAAGAATAAAAGCCAGAACTGAAGGATCCTAGTCTTCCAACTAGGGAAGAAATTGTAGATTTGAAGAGTTGGATGAGGAAAGATGATCAAGCAAGGAGCATTATCTACATGGCTATCAATGACTATCTCTTGCAACATATGAGAGGGTTAGAGAGTTCAATTGATATATGGAATGCCTTGGAGGAAGATTTCTAAAATACAACCAAGTCAAGGAAGGACTCATTATGGGCATAATTTACAACCTTCAAAAAGAAAGCTTCACAGTCAATTTCTGATTATGTAACAAAGATGAAAGATATTGTAGACTGCTTAGGCGCAGTTGATGAAGACATTGAAGAATATAAGTTGGTAAGATAGATCCTTACAAGATTAAGAGTAGATGACAAGTAGAAACCTTTCATATTGTCAATTGAATTATCATTAGATCATTTGACTCTAGATCTAAATCAATTGTTAGGACATATGCTAACATTTGAACATGATATTAAAGGAGAGAATGAGAAAAGTGCAGGTCAAGTTATGTATTCAAAGGACAACAAGAAGAATGCTAAGGGCAAGCAACAATCAAATGAAGAAGAAGGCACCTCGAATCAAGCTAACTTTACTAAAGGTAAAGGAAATAGCAGAGGTAGAGGAAGAGGTGGAAAGAATAAAGACAATGGAAGAGCTTGTTGGATTCGTGGTAAAAAAAACCACTTGGAAAATGAACGTTGGCACAATAATTAGAACAATGGCAATTACAATCAGAACTACAATCAAAGAGGTAGAGTCTGCCATCGGTCAATTCTCCCACTTGATGGAAAAAGATATCTAGTGTAGGTCCTCAAGTGCAATGTCCACTTGCTTATATCCATAGAACCATCAAGGAAGCTATAAAATTCCTTGCTAGCAACATGTTCCAATAGATGGTAAATAACTGGTACCAAGTAGTTATCTCTAACCATAGTAGCATTGATCTTTTTGGGATTTATGCACACTTGTAACTTCCCATTCTTCTTAAAGACTACCACAATGGGTGACGCCCATTCTTTGTGCTCTATCTCATAAATATTGCAACTAGAAATTTATCAACATGTTCCTTGATTTTGGCTGAATATGTATCATTATAAGTTTATATCTTTGCTTAGTCAGTTTGGCATCAACTATCATTGGAATCTTATGTGAGTATATTTTAGGGTCTCATCCCTTAAGATGAGTGCATATCCATGCAAAGACATCATGGTAATCATGCAATCTCAATAGAAATTCTCTCTATTTTTTTATGTAATACAATTGCCTATGTAAGTACACCTTTATCAATCCTTCTCAACTATTATGACTACTTTCTTTATCTATTCTTTGTTCACATAGACCGCCCTTGTGGTAGCCTCTCCTCTAGGCATCATTAACATGGTCTTCCTATCTTCTACTCTGCATTTCTTGAAGTGTTTGAGAGTCTCATCCATTCTTATAGTAGAAATCCTGACACTTTTCTCCCCTTACTTCTATCTATGGTGGAATAAAATCTCGTACATGCTCTTAGAAAGCGTCATTTGTATCAAAAGGAGTTTCCATTACTATAGAGATACATTTTGGGACAAAACCAAAGCATGAATGAGTACGTTATGTAGCCTCTTTTAGAATGGAAAATGACATTGTAGCCTTCAACATTCCAACATTCTACCACATGTTGTTCGTTCACTGGTACATCAAGCATTGCCAAAATTTGCATCTAGTCATATTGTTCAAAATCTTCATCATTGGAAACTCTTGGCATTTATGTTAAATCCTTGCTTGTTATAAACATCAGCTTGTGTACACCCTTTTTCCATTTCTCTTTTAGCCTCTCTTATGATAGCTTTACACATCCATAGATGAGTGTCTTCATGCATCAAACAAGGTTATTTGGAATGCACACTGTGTAGAGGTCTTCTCTTCAACCTCGCGAAGGGCATTCCACTATAGTGGAGTGACATGTCTAAAAGGGAACTCATTTAGGTTCATCTTGGTGGTCACTCCTAGATTTTGCAGATATAAGGATTTTGATCTCAAGTCTTCAACCACCTTTAATTGATGCATGAATGTCCTTCCTAAATCATCTCATAGTTTCTAGCCTTTCCAAACTGACATATAGCTTGTGTGTGGTCAAAGTTCTCTCCACATGTGGTGAGAACAATTCCTTCCAAACGTCCCAAAGGATGCTTTATGTCCATCAACTACTTGTAATCTCATCTACGTAGGCCTTAGAATAGGTTATCCCCATTTCTCCCATAAATCCTTCATGTAAATGAAAACTCTTGCTCTTGATTTTAGAATAGTTTTGGTTGTATAATCATCTTAGAAGACTGGTAGATAGGTGTTTCCCTCGTTTCCTTCATTGAAATCCTAAATTTTGTCAAGAGGATTTTACTTTTCACATGAGCTATCTTGGATTGAAGCTATCTCTAGATTGACTTATCCATGTGGCTTCAACCATTGAGCTACCTTATCCTAGATATGAGTTTTGACTTTTACTAGTTCATCCAAAAAGATCATACATTGAACCATCATCTTCTCGAGCTCTTTTGTTGTGGATGGCTGAGGATCACTCTCTCTCGTACATTTTTTTTAATAGTAGGTGCTCTCTTGTATTCCATCTTGACTTGTGTTATTCTATGTAGTTAGGAAGAGTCTAAATACTCTTAGCTTCTTCATCAAGTATAGTAAAGTTGTGAGCATCACCATAATAAGTAAAGTTGTAAATGGTTCTTTCAAATCATCAAGCCTTGATCACTCTTAGTTTTTCCTTTGCTTCAAATTCAATTTGCAAATAGCTCTTCTCCCTTGACTAGCTTCAAATGTGCAATTCATTGATACCAAATCATCAACCAATTATCTTCATACTCGAGGGCATGGAAACCTAAGAGAAGATCATATAGAGAAGAGGAAATGGAGAAGAAGAAGTGGCATATCGAATATGATAAGAAACCACACTTTGAATAGCTCCACCTCTCAATGTGTAGGAGATACCCCCTCTTATCGCTTATTAGAACATGTCAAATGAAAATCTCTACACATTTTTCTTGAAAAACCTACAATCAAACAAGCCTATAAGGAATAAACTTCTTTTTTATAATTTTTGGTAATCAACTTATCTTTATTTGGAGATTCCTACACATGCATGAAGCCTTCAATGTATGGAAAAGGTTCCTCCACAACTATTTTTACATTCTAAGAGTCATATATGACTGGAAAAATGTCCATTTAGCATGTTCTATGGCTCATTTGAAACTTATTTGTGTTTAGTATCTCAATTAAAATAGTTTCGAAAACATTTTAAGTTTCAAGATTTATAGCTATTTCAAGTCAGAGAGGTTCTCTAGTTGTCTCATAAAAACCTCAACAAATAACATGTGAGGTCCATTTGTGTTCTATGGCTCATTTGAAACTTATTTGTGTTTAGTATCTCAATTAAAATAGTTTTGAAAACATTTTAAGTTTCAAGATTTATAGCTATTTCAAGTCAGAGAGGTTCTCTAGTTGTCTCATAAAAACCTCAACAAATAACATGTGAGGTTCTCTAGTTGTCTCATAAAAACCTCAACAAATAACATGTGAGGTCCATGTGAGGTCCATTTAAATTCCTTGATTGGTATCAGGGCATTGCAACATGATAGATAATTATCCTTCTATTGAGAATTTTGATAAGAAAAGCTATCTAGCATGGTCAATGAGGATGAAAGCTCATTTACAAGGTAAAGATATTTATGATTATATGATAGGTGATGAAGCAAAGTGGGAACCTACATATGAATCAAAGCCCACTAAAGATGAATGACAAACAATCAGGCAATGGAAGAGGAAAAATGCACTTGCAAGATATGTTATTGTCAACTCAATTATAGATTTTTTGTTTCCATATATAACAGATTATGCATCAAGTTCTAAAATTTGGAGTGCTTTGGAAGATCATTTTTCTTTCTCAATAGGAGCTGTGAAAGCTCAACTTTGGGCAAATTTTACAACTATGAAGAAGCAACTGCATATTTTTGCTTCAAATTTTGATACTGAATTGAAGGATATAATAGACCAACTTGGAAGCATAGGAATTGAAATAGAAGAGGTGCAGATCATAAGATGAATTCTTCTAGGAACTATCTTAAGCTTGTGAGACACAAAAATGTTCAACTCTTCAATCTGCATAATAGTGTTAGAGATGCCCTAGGTCCAAATCTGCTTCCAAATATCACTTTTGAGCCTTGCAAAATTAGAAATTCTAGAGAGATGAAAAACATGAGAAATATCTTCATTAATCTACCTTCATTCAATCAAATGAGATATAAAACACAAGAACTACAAAATTTTCAATTAGATAAAGTTTTTCTACTAAGAGCAATCTACCTTTCTCTCTTACAACACTTTATGTAATTCCTTCATCTTCATGCTCAAATTTGATGCACATTTCATGCGACAATTTCTTAGAGAGAGAATGTAAAAACTTATTGCTAAAAATTTTTGCAAACATGCTCAAAGTATCCTAAACATGAAATTTCATTATTACCTACACCATCTTTTGGAAAAGAACATGTATCTCAATATGATACATTAGAATGATGTACCTCAATGTGCTTAGTTCTTGCATGATAAATCGGCTTGGGTGCAACATGTAGATGTCACGAGGAAGGAGATAAGGAAGAGAGCTCACACACACACTCTCACTCTCAAGGAGAAGCACACACACAGATTGAGGCAAGGAAGAATGATCTCCTTCTTCTTCTTCTTCTTCTTCTTCTTCTATTACATAAAAAGGAATGTACAAGAATGACCTAAAACAAGAATAGAATAAGTGCAATATATAAAGACCAGTACATAAGGAAAAACCTAATGTCCACAAATGAGTGAGCTGGCAAGAAACAAATGTGCCATCACTCTCAGTAGATAAATCTAATAAAGCTCAATGAAGTATTCTTGACATATACCGATGTGACCACTATACATGTTAGAGAAACGAAAAACTAGTACGTGTCATCCTAGATCATCACATGTTGAGCTTGATATCTCAACACTCCCCCTCAAGCTTAATGCCATATCCTGTAATCCAAGCATCTCCCGAAACTTCTTCAACTTCTCAGCTCCAAGTGCTCTAGTGAAAATATCACCAATCTGCTCATGTGTTCTCACATAAACAAGATCAATATCACCTGCTAATACCTTCTCTCTGATGAAGTGATAATGTACCTCGATATGGTTTGTTTAGGCATGAAAAATAGGGTTTTATGCTAACTGTATACTGCTAAGATTATCACAATAGATATTGATAGGCTTTTGCACTTCCACACCTAAATTTGCAAGTAGCATCTCCAGCCATGATGCCTCACATGCTGCAATTGCAGCACCTCTATACTCAGCCTCTATACTCGACAAAGCAACAGTGGGTTGCTTCTTGTTGCTCCATGTAATAGTTGCACTCTCAAGTGAGAATAGAAAACCACTAGTAGAACTTCTATCTCGAATGCTACTAGCCCAATTTGCATCAGTGTATCCATAAACCTGCAAAACTACACCAGCCTCATAAAACAATGCATAATCCAAAGTAGCACTCACATAATGTAGAGTGCACCTCAGAGCATCCAAACGCGGCTTCCTGAACCTGCATAAACTGACTTCCAAGTCCAACAATATAGCTTAAATCAGGCCTTGTAATTGTGAGATATATAAAACTTCCCACAATTTTCCTGTACGTAGTAGCATTTTCCAATGCTTCACCTAATGTAGTATCCAACTTCAAATTCTGATCTAATGGCATAGAAATTGGCTTACAATCAGCCATACCATACTTTTGCAGCATATTCAAGGCATATTGCCTTTGCGACATCCATATACCTATTTCTGTACGTATAAACTCAATGCCCGAGAAATAGCGGAGCACACCAAGATCTTTCATGTCAAATTCCTGCATAAGAAGTTGCTTTACCTCTTTGATGTTTCCTTCATTATCACCACCTACAATCAGGTCATCAACATAAATAGCCACAATAGTGATGCCATCATCAGCCTTCCTTGCATATAGTGAGTGATCTGCATCACACATAGAAACCCAATGCTGGTTAAGTAATCAACAATCCTTGCCATGCCATGCATGAGGGGCTTGCTTCAGTCCATACAAAGCCTTTTGTAACCTGCAAACATATTCTGGATGCTTTGAATCTTCATATCCTTGTGGTTGGTCCATATATACTTCTTCCTGTAGCTCACCATGTAGGAAAGCATTCTTCACATCCATCTGATGCAAAGTCCATCCTTTTGCTGTAGCTAATGCAACAAGTGTTCTGACAGTAGACATTTTAGCTACAGGGTTGAATGTTTTCTCATAATCAATGCCATATGCCTATGCATATCCTTTAGCTACCAATCGTGCTTTATACCTGCTTATGTATTGGTCCTGGGTCACTTCTCCTTGTATCATCTGCATGTTCCCTTCTTACTCCTGGAGTCTTCACAAAGGGCAATCCAAGTTCCTCATCAAGACTCTTTTCTGAACTGCTTGAATCTCCATCAACGTCTTCAAAACATGCACATGTTTTACTACTAGCAGAAAGCTTTTCTTTACCTTTCTTGGATGTATTTGATGAATTTGATGGACTTGAATTTCCACGCAATCTTCCACTCCATGGATTTGAGTTGGAACTATGCTTGGTGATTCATCTGGTCCACTCAAAACTTGAGATTCTGCACTTGATTTTTCAGCATTTTCTTTGTCATTTGGTTCAAGATTTAGTCCTTCTTTGGCATCTGCATAGAAGCTTGACATTTCATCAAATACCACATCTTTGCTCACCTTCACCTATCGTGTGAGTGGGTTATAACATTTTTACCCCTTTTGCTCAAGGGAGTATCCAACATTTTTCTGCTTTCGGATCAAGCGTCATCCTCAACTCATCTGGAACATGTACATATGCAATACAACCAAAAACTTTCATATGTGATAAGTTTGGATTTTTACTTGTAAACTTCTCTTCAGGTCTAACTTGATGTACAATAGCACTTGGAGTTCTATTCATGATATATACCACAACTTCTGCCCAATAACAATGAGGCATATCCTTTTCAGCCATCAAACCTCTTGCTATTTCTGTAATATGTCTATTTTTGCGTTCAACAATGCCATTCTTTTGTGGTGTGTACCTGCATGAAAACTGACGCTGAATTCTATGATTTTTTAGAAAATTGTTGAACTCATTTGACACGTACCTCCTTCATCAAATCTTAATGTCTGAATGTACTTTCTTGTCTGCTTTTCCACCATAGTTTTAAAATTTTGGACGTGAGTGAACACCTCGCTCTTCTCTTTCATGAAATATACCCATACTTTACGTGTATGGTCATCAATGAAAGTAACATAAAACTTGCAACCGCCCATAGATGTGGTCTTTGCAGGACCCCAAACATTTGTATGTACTATTTCTAGCACATTCTCACTAACATGCTTGTCATGTGGAAACAATGATCTTGATTGTCTACCAAATTGACATGCTACACATATCTTTTGCATCTCTAAAACCTTGAATTTGGTAGTCCATGAACGATCTCTTTTCACTGCATCAGTTTCAACCTTTGCAGATTTGCGTGTCCAATTCATTTGTGCCAGATCTCTATATCAGCAATAACTCCTGCACCTTTTGCAAACACGGCTGCATTCATTTCAAGAATCTTCACATTTAAGGTGAACATCCTACCCACTTTTTTCCTTTGGCAACCAATCGTCCATCCTGCTTGTACTCCTCTACATATAATCCATCAGCATTGAACCTGACTTGTAATCCCTAGTCAACCATTTGTCCAACAGAAACCAGATTCTTTGTTATATTTGGAACATGCATCACATCAGTAAGATGTTTTACCTTTCCACCCTCCATAGATAGTGCTATGTTTCCTGTATGCTTAATAGGATGTGATGTGTCATCACCTGTTTCAACATATCTAGGAAGTGGCAATTTTTGCAAAGCACTAAACCATTCTGCATGACCGGTCATGTGATTTGAAGCACCTGAATCAACATACCAGACATTATCATTCGATTTTGAAACACCAGCAAACATCGTATTCATCATCTGATGTTGAACCATGAACACCTTCTCAGAATCATCTACACTTGTGGATGCATACTTGTTTTGCTGCCTTATGTTATTTTTGATTCTTCAACCTGCAATCACGTTCAAAGTGTCCATGTTTACCACAATTCCAACATCCTTTACTATCATTACTTGAATCATTTCTTTGGAAATTTCTACGACCTCTTTGGCTCCCCTTGCCTCAAAACTGTCCTCTTTCTCTTGCATGATTCTATTGTTGAACTTGGTCTTGGTTACTGTTTCCTCTACCACTTCCGAAACCTCTACCTCTACCTCTTTCTCTGCCAGAGTAGAATACCTGATCAGAACTGGGCTTTCCTTGGGAGTTTGAATCCTCACCAATATTCTTCTCTTCAATAATCAGCATAGATACCAGATCAGCAAAATTTGGAATATTTTCCCTGGTCTGTATAGAAGTTCTGAACTGCTTATATGCAGCTCCTAAACCACGAAGGCATACTTCCACCCTATCATCATCATCTACATTCACTCCTATAGATGCAAGTGACTCACATATGCTTTTGATTTTCATGGTATAATCACTTACTGACATGCTCTTTTTCTCCAAGGTGTGCAACTCGTTCTTGACTTGCCATTTCCGTGCCTTTGTATTGGTCTCATATAATGTGACCAAACTGTTCCAAGCCTCTTTCGGAGTCTTGGCATCTTGTATGTGTCCAATCATGCTATCGTGTATGCTAATAGATAGCCAATACATTACCTTTCATGCTCCTTGATTCCATTCCTCATATGCTCTTACCTGATCTACAGTTCGATTCCTTTCTGGTAACTGCGGAGCATTTTCATTCTCTCCTTCCATGTACTCCCAGTAGCCTTTTCCCATCAAGAAATTTGTCATTCTAAATCTCCAAGCATGGAAGTTGTTCTTGTCCATTTATCGCTCATAAGCTGACTCATTCCATCTGCGTTTTCCATTTCTGCAGCAATTCACAACACTGCAAAACAGTACAAGCAGCACTTCTGCTTGAACACTATCGCACTATGACGTGACAGTTCGATCTTAGAAAAACATAGTTTTCGTGTATCAACAGTACACAAAATCATTTGAAACTTTGGATCTGGAATATATGAGTGTTGCCGAACACAATGCAAGTTATAGTTTCTGAAACTGACTTGGTTTTTTTGCGGGCCCCATCTTGTGGGCTCAAAACGGAGGTCGAGATGGCTCCGAAACTTCGATCTGACAAAAACAAGTGACCCTAAAGGATAACTCTCGAAAATATTTTGAGGTTTTCTACCTTTATGCCAATTTTCGTAGCAAATGGAGGTCCTTTGTGAATCATGTTTTCTCCACGCCTTGCTGTGTACTCTTCACCATCGCCTTCTCCACGAGCTCTCTATAGCCATGCCGACTCTGATACCATGTCACGAGGAAGGAGATAAGGAAGAGAGCTCACACACACTCTCACTCTCAAGGAGAAGCACACACATAGATTGAGGCAAGGAAGAATGATCTCCTTCTTCTTCTTCTTCTTCTATTACATAAAAAGGAATGTACAAGAATGACCTAAAACAAGAATACAATAAGTGCAATATATAAAGACCAATACATAAGGAAAAACCTAATGTCCGCGAATGAGTGAGTTGGTAAGAAACAAATGTGCCATCACTCTCGGTAGATAAACCTAATAAAGCTCAATGAAGTATCTCTGACATATAACAGTGTGATCACTATACATTTCAGAGAAATGAAAAACTAGTACGTGTCATCCTGGATCATCACATGTTGAGCTTCATATCTCAACAGTAGAGAGTTCATGTTATCTCCAGAGATCATTGATACTCCTTGATAGTTTTACAAGATTTCAAAGAGTGTTTTCATCCATAAAACCTCTTTTGTTGCTTCTAATAAGCCTTTATATTCGATCTCTATTGAAGAAAGTGCCACTGTAGTTTGTTTTTTACTACTCCAAGAAAGTAGATTTCCTCTTACAAAACACATGTAATTTTATATCGATCTCGTATCATTCTTGTTACCAACCCAATAAACATCTAAGAAAAATCTTAAGTCTTTCATTCACTGTCTCTTTCAAAATCTTAAGTATTCTTTTGGTTGAATGCCAATATGGTTCTCTAGATGCCTGCATATATTGTGAGAGAGCTTCAACTGAGTAAATCAAGTCTGGTATCATTAAAGTAGCATAAATTAGACTTCTAATAAGACTTTGATATGTCTTCACATCATCATACATTTCACCTTCATGACTAGAAAGTTTGTGATTCAACTCCATAGGAATCCTTGCACCTTTGCAATTTGTCATATGAAACTTCTTTAAGAGATCCTTTATGTATTCTCTTTGAGCAAGATACATACCATTATTTGTATAAAGGATTTACATGTCAAGAAAATAAGTTAACCTGCCAAGATATGAAAATTTTTTATTCTTTCTCTAATAAGTCTTTGAACCTCTTTATGCCTTCAAAGTAATCACCTATAATAATGTCATCATCCACATATATGCAAAGGTAAATCAAGAGTTCATTTGTATTCTTGATTAGCAAAGAAGTATCAGGTTTACTTACTTCAAAGCCTTTATCAATTAGATATTGAGCCAACCTTGATGATAGATGTACAATTCATGATATCTCAAATGAAAATGTTATTATTGCTTCTAGCATTTTATGTAGTGGGCTAAATATGCTCATAGACTATGGAAAATCTATGAACTATTCAACATGTGGAGTTCAAGATTCTCAAGCTATTTTAGATGCAAAGGTTTGGCATGCATGCTTTGGTCATCTGAATTTTGCTAGTTTGCTATGCCTATAGAAATCTAAAATGGTGTCCTCTCTGCCAAACTTGAGGCACCTTGTAAAAGATGTCTTTGAAGGCTCTATTTTGGAAAAATGTAGTGTTCCTTCTTCCCAAAAGATGGTTCAATTCGAGCTTCTCATCAATTGCAACTTGTTCATAGTGATGTTTGTGGTCTATGCAGACACCTTCTTTTGGGAACTACCTTTACTTTGTGACTTTTATTGATGATTTTTCTAGGCATGCATGGGTGTACCCATTGAAAGTGAATTCCAAAGTTTTTATGTGCTTCAAAATTTTTTTGGTTTTGGCTGAAAATCTATTAGCATGTAAATTGGGCACCCTCCATTGTAATCTAGGGGCACAATACATATCTTCTACTAATAATGCATTTTTGGCTTAGTGTGAGATAAAACACCAGCGTACAATGCCATATACCTCAACAAAATCGATTTGCTAAAAGAAAGAATAGGTTTCTCATGGAGATGGCAAGGTGTATGGTCAAAAGTCATGCTTTACCACATAACTTCTAGCTTGAGGTTGTTATATGTGCAACATATGTACTTAACATGTGTCTCACCAAGGCACTACAATGGATCACTCCATATGAGGCTTGGCATGGTCGCAAGCCATCTATTGCTCATCTGCATGTCTTTGGTTGTCTATCATCTGCATTAATGCCTCAATAACAGCACAGGAAATTGGATGATAAAGGAGTAAAACGTTTTTTTTTTGGTACAGTTTTGAAAGAAAAGTCTATTGTTTGTATCATTCACAAACTAAATACATTTTGGTAGTCGTGATGTCGTTTTTGTGAAGATGAAATTCAACCATTAATTTCATGCACTAAGGAGAAATCAATTAGCTTTAAAGATGTGTATGACACTTTGCTACAACTCTTTATAGGTGGAAAGTTAAGTGATGATCCAAAGGAGAGTATTTCTCAGCCTTTACAAGTTTCACATTATGATGTTGATCATTCCATTTCTGATGCAGATTTACATGATGCACTTATTGATGAGAGGTCTGACATAGAAGAGGTTGAAACTATGCCTAAATGGGTGGTCTAGAATTTGAGAGAGAGCAAATAAGATGGACTTCTATCATATCATACTCGTTCTGGCTCTCATAGTGCTTCCTTTTCATTAGATTGTTATGCAATAGCTATCTATGGTCTTTGTGATGAGAATGTGATTTGCCTCCTTGTAGAAAGGCTATTGGCACTAAATGCGTACACAAGCTAGAATGTAAGCTTGATGGAACACTTGACATGTATAAAGCTAGGCTTGTTGCAAAAGGTTATGCTCAAGAGAGATGCATAGATTTTGATGAGACCTTTGCTCCCACATGCCAAATGACCACTGTTTGTAGCATCTAAGCACTTTAAACTCATAATGGTTGGAATGTACATCATTTGGACATTAAAACTACACTTCTGGATGGGGACTTACATGAAGAAGTGCATGTATTCTAGCCCTGTGGTTTTGTGCAAAAAGGGTATGAAAACAAAGCGTGTAGGTTGAAAAAGGATTTATATGGTTTGAAGCAAGTACCATGTGCTTGCTACGAAAAGATACATGTCTACTTGATCTATGTTGCATTTATTCGATCGAATAATAGAAAAATATTGAATATGTTTGGTTTATTCAAAGATTCCTAAATAATCCCGAATAAAAAAATTACATATCAAATTTTTTCAATCAAAAGCACTTTTGATTGACAAGCATTAAAGTGCTTTCGATTGAAAATTTTCTTCTAAGCAAAAAATAATAATTTTTTTCATTTGATCAAAAAGCTCATTTTCGCATGTGATTCTCAACATGTTGATAAAGATTTAGTGCTCCCTTCCTGACCATATCATTCACATATTGATTTTTTTTCATTTGTTTTCTTTTTTATTTTTTTATGTTTATTGTTGTTATGATTCACATATGCATCTCTTAAATATGTATGATTTGTATTCATGTGATTGATTTTTATGTTTATAATCATCATAAATATACATGTTTGACTTGTAGAAGCATTTCTTACTTGCATAATTTGATGAATTTATTTTAAAATAAACCAATAATGTGATGTCTAACTTGCTACATTGATTTTTTCTCTCATAGTAGTATAAGACTATGAGCAATAGATTTATTGATATCGTTTGAATCACCACCTAAATTCCTACTCTCTGAATAGTATAGGGAGTGTATAGGGACTATTGTGATTGTCTGATTCTTTGACTGTTACTCTCACAATAGTCACTTAGATTCATGTGAACATAATTATACATAGTATAGGGTCATGGGTGTATAAAAAATTATTGTGATATTTTGATTCTTTGAATCTTGCTTTCACAATAGTTCATTACATTCATATGACAAGAATCATACATAGTATAGAAAGTGTATATGAGCTATTATTAATGTCTGATTCTTTGAATCTTACATTATTAATAGTTGCATAGGTTCACTTCAAGATTATAGTTAAGATTTCTATTTATATATAAATCTACTTATCTCATGAGAAGATGGGTCATAACTGCAAATAGTAGTAAATGCCCATTCTTCATTCTACACAAGATTAGCAGACTCTATTTTGGGTGTAGAGGCCTCTGCAACAACCATTCCAACCTCTTTCTTCTTTGCTCTTTTGCAGCCAATTTTGGACAACTCTTTATGAGATTATCAATTCCTTCATAGTATTTGCAAAACAATTTATGCTTTTCTATTTTCTTATCGCCTCTATCATCCTTCTTTGATTGTGCATAATTAGTAGATTTTTGCTTACTACTAGAAGAGCTCCATTTACCTTTGCCCTTCTAAATTTGACAACTAAGTCAATATTAGCTAATGTAGAAACTAACCATTGATTTTTCTTGATCCTTGGCACTAGCCAGTAAAGCTTGATCTCCAACACGCATAATGGACCTATTCTGCCTAGACGGCTCTTCCTGCAACATAACAAATGTAAATTGAAAAGGATTTGTTGGAGATCTATGGCACATTGAAGCGATTCAAAACCATTGACCTCATGTATGGTGAAAAGAGTAAGATGTGAAACAATGGAGTTGCAACATATAGCTATGAGAGTGCTTTTAGTAACAACTTCACGTAGGAGTTGTGAACATAATTAAACTGCATATGATTTCCTTCATTCAAAACAAAGAAATCACTTAAATGTATCACATGCCAATGATTTGGTATGCACTTTTTGTAATATTCATTTCTTACATGCTCCAACCAAGATAGCTTCTACAATAGCACAACAAACGTTTTGAGAATTTCAAACTTACAAAGGTTTAACACATGATTCATGGAGTGATCATGAATTAGATATAGACCACAATGATGGTTCAAACATGGAGGAAATAGATGACATGGTACCTCTAATAGATGATGATATTCAAAATGAAGAAAATAATTTACTCCAAATACTTTGATTAGATTCAATTGTGAAAAATATTTCTTGATCATAAAGTGATTATTCTAAATATTACAAAAATATACTTGCCTATTCAGTGTTTTGTTGATTGAATAACTCATTGAGAGTGAACCAATCAAAGGATGATGATACCTCTGATAGTCTTCCATATCTCTTCTCATATGCATCGAGATATTTGTAAAATTATCACTTGATTTTCTAAATCATCAATTCTCTTTTGTTAATAATCAATTGTTCTTTGTAAACCTAGAATTAGTAATCCTTCATTTTATAACTTTGCTCCCTGTGATGATAAATAATGAATAAGGTTATGTTCTTTGCATGGCAAAATATATGGTAGCTTTCGAGGAAGAGGGCCTTCATGTCCTTGATTATGAAATACTGCATGATTTTGAGGATGGCCCAAACCTATACTTGCATTCCTTGAGCCATCATCCCAATCTACACGTTGATGAAAGATATCTTGTACAAAAACTATTTGAAATGAAATATAATGCTATTTGATTACTGTTTGGTAACAATCTCTCAACTTGAACAAAGAGCCAAATAAAGTTTGTGCTAATCATTTATGTTGTTAATGGTTTCGTCTCTTTCGCTCTCCTTGTAACTTGAAATAGACATCACCAACAAAATGATTCAGACATATCTTTCTAATTTCTTTCATTGATAATGGTTCTCCTTCTAATCCCTCTAGTTCTAGATCTTGCTGAAATAATCAGATTGTGCAAATTGAGCATTTTTCTATAACAAAATCCTTTGTGATTCAACATGATCAAGTTCATTATTTACATCAAGAATTGTTGCCATGTTTTACTTTCAAATTTGCAAAATGAAAACATTACTTTTAAATCATTGACATCATTTAATTCACATAGTTCGAATGAATCCACATCATTGACATTATTTAGTCCACATAATTCAAATGAATCCACATCACTGAAATCATTTAATCCACAACATTCAAATGAATCCACATCATTGACATTATTTAATTCACATAATTCAAATGAATCCACAACATTAAATCCACTCCAATCATAAATAATTAGATAGATAGATAAGTATATAAATAGATAGATAAATAGATACATAGATATGGTGATAAATAGATAAATTGATTGATATATTTATTAGATAGATAGATGCATATTAGATATAAATAAATAGATAGAATGATGGATATATGGATAGTAATATAGATAAATAGATTGATTGATTGATATATACATAGATAAATATGTAGATAATGAACATAATCCACGTCATAACATTTCAATTTACATCCATCATAATCACTTTAGGTAAAAATCCTTTATAATTACTTCATATCCAAATCCATCATAATCACTTCATATTAAATCCACATTATCATTTCATGTATCACAAAAACACATCAACTTAAAAGTACTTTTTATATAACTTTAAATACACAATTGAATATGACACAATGATAAAAAAAGATGTTTGACTAATAAACATGTTCCTTGACAAAAATCCACTTCAATATGGTCTTAATCAGCACTAACGGATATCTACAAACCATAGCAGACAAGGTTCTAGAATACTTTAAGCCATGTTTATCAATGGGGTAACTATATGAATCTACATATTTCAAAAATTACAAGATAAGTATTTCAATTGTGTACATCTCTTGACTTTTATTAAATAGAACATGGCAAGTCAATATGCATTCTAGTGCAATCCACCAATATTTTTGACTCCACTCCTTCGTCATTGATATCCCGAGGTCTAATAACTTTGGAAAAATTTTTCTTGTTGGAAAACATGTTTCTCCTCCAAATTCATATGATCTGATGTAAACACGATCATCTTCAAAATGCAACAACATGTTGCCTAGATGGAGATCATTATGCAATATATTACAAGTGTGCAAAAATGATATTTTTGACAGCAATCCATTGATTGAATTCTAAATATTTATCTTCATTGTAGTTATATCCCCTTGTGTGCCCTTGATACTTCTTATACATGGTACATTTAAAGACTTGTTTCTTCATTTTCTTGAGGCACGTATCCAACACACCACCATTCCATAATTTAAAAATGAGACATGGGCTTTTAATGAGGTGTCTAAGTAATGCAAGTAGGATGGTTATTTTACTATGGGTAATATCCAATATTGTGACTCCATGCATTGTTTCATTCTCTCTTGGCTGCATGTCACCACCATGTACTTTGAATAATTTTGCTACAAAAAATTTTGTTATAAAACCTTCGGTGGCTTATTCTGACTTTATGGACCATACCATACTATCCTTCCCCCATAAGGGGTGCATCTCAAAATGAAAAGATTGAATATGGGAGCAAACATAGGTTTTAGGATGTTTGACCTTCCATATTCACATGCATATCTACACATGGATCTACCATCGCTACTACCACTAGTTTTTCTACATGTTCAATAGTATCCATTTCACTCTCTTCATCATTTGATAGTGTAAATCAACAAATTTGATTTTTTCTATAAAACTTGGCTTTGTTGTTGTGATATCCAATGCCAAGGATTTTGCCACTTTGAGTATTTGTCCAAAAATAAAAGTGAGATCTTTGTTCATTTTTTCATCTAGCACTTGTGCTCCTCCTGATATGCTTTCCAATTTATCGTTGATGTTAATACATGCTATTTTACATAGCTGTTTGATGCGAATTTGATCTAATCTTCTTGCATTCCATACATGTATGAGAAGACAAACTCTTCTAAAAACTTTTGCTCGTGCTTATTTATTTTATCTACCATTTGTGAAAATATAACAAATAGACTATCATATAAAATTAAAATTTGAATCATATTAAATATTTAGACACTATTCTAATTTATAAAAACAATAATATAATCAAAACTCATAAATAAAATGATAGATAATTAAATACATCTTAAAGTACACATATAAATAGACAACTCAATAATTGTATGGATAAATAGATCAATATATAGATATAATGTGAATGATTTTTTACAAGGGGTTGATCACATAAGATTCTATAAGAGATGTGCCCATAACCAAGTATGTGGGCTTGGTTTTAATTGTACTAACAGTTCTCCCTCAAGCCGAACATGCTTGGTCTTCACTCCTTCTTGATTTCCTGCAAACCAATCATCAATTTGAATATGTTCATCTTGGTTCCATCGAAGAACTTTGTGAGTATATCCGCACATTGTAAATGAGTTCATACATAGGATAGTTGAATATCCTTGCTAAGTAATTTCTCCCTTACATAATGATAGTGCAGTTCAATGTGCTTAGTCCTTGCATGATATACAAGATTAGCAGCTAAATGAAGTGAGCTAGTGTTATCTCCAAAGATTATTGGAGTGTAAGAGTGTAGCTCCAAATCTGCATAGAGTTGCTTGAGCCACATGGCTTCTTGAGTTGCATTTGCCAAACCTCTGTATTCTGCTTCTTTATATGATAAGGCCACAGTTCGTTGCTTCTTAGATGACCATGATATAAGCTTTGAACCTGCAAAAGATAGATATTCTGAGGTGCTTCTCCTATCGTCCTTGGAGCCATCCCAATCCGCATCAGAATACATCTTTATGTCTAAGTCAGAAGTGGAGGGATAAAAGAACCCTTCATTCATGGTACCCTTTAGATACTTAAGTACCCTTTTGGCAGCTTCCATGCGAGGCTTCCTTGTTGCATGCATAAACTGACTCAATGTACCCTTTAGATACTTAAAAACCCTTTTGGTAGCTTCCATGTGAGGCTTCCTTGGTGCATGCATAAATTGACTCATTCATGGTACCTTTTAGATACTTAAGTACCCTTTTGGCAGCTTCCATGTGAGGCTTCCTTGATGCATGCATAAACTGACTCAATGTGAAGCAATGTCTACTCTTGTTAGGGTAGCATAATTGAGGCTCCCTACAAGCTTTTGGTAACCTATAACTTCCTCAAGAAGTTCTCCCTCATGAGAACTAAGCTTATGGTTAGGTTCCATGGGTGTACATGCAATTTTGGTATTCTCCATCTTGAATTTTACCAACATATCATGTATATATGTTCTGTAAGTAATAAATATATCAGAATATGTATACACAAGCTCTAAGCCAAGAAAATATGTTAACAACCCAAGATCACTGATTTTAAATTCTTCCATTAATTGATCCTTAACCTGCTTGATACCATTAGTATCATTTCCTGTAATGATAATGTCATCCACATAGACACATAAGTAGATAACTTTTGAGTTGGTCTTCTTTATAAACAAGGAAGAGTCTGCTTTGCTAGCCACAAAGATTTGATTCTGCAAATAGGTAACAAGCCTATGGTTCCAAGCTCTAGGAGCTTGCTTTAGGCCATAGAGTGCCTTCCTTAGCTTGGATACAAACCTTGATTTACCTTTATCTTCGAATCTTGGTGGTTGTGCCTCTTCTGATATCCATCCATTTAAGAATGCATTCTTGACATCCAATTGATATAGATTCCAATTCTTGGAAGCAGCAATACTTACCAAAACCCTAATTGTTGGAATCTTTGCCACTAGTGAATAGGTTTCTTCATAGTCCACTCCATGGGTTTTAGCAAACCCCTTTGCCACTAGTCATGCCTTGCACCTATTTATATAACCATCTGAGTTCTTTTTTATTTTATATATCCACCTGGATCCTATTACCTTCATACTTGGCTTTTTCGGAACTAAGTCCCAAGTATGGTTTTCTTGAAGTGTTTCTACTTCTTCCTACATGGCCTCTCTCCATTCTTTCCTCTCACTAGCCTCTTCAAATGAAGAAGGTTGTTCTATCATAGAGTCTTTGGTGATATACACAGAATGCTTGGTAACTAATGATGTATCATAACCATACCTTATGGGCTTTTTGCTTTCCCTTTGAGATCTCCTGAGTGCCTGGTTGGAGGACTCTGGTATTTCTTCCAATTGCGTCACTTTGGTCTTTCTTCTTGACTTCCATGCCTTGAAGTCCATTTGCTCTTCATCCTCAGAATTGATGTCTTCTGGTAATTGTTGATCTTCTTGTGTGAGAATTGGAAAATCACTCTCTAAATCATAAGGTAACTTGACTTTTCTGCTGTTGTTAACTCCCTGAGAAGACCTTCACTTTTTGGTCATCATCAACTCTAATTCCCAATGAAGTTCAACGCCCACATGGAGATCTTGAGAATGAATTACTGCCCAACCACGCATGACTCTCCAAGTGATTTTCTCTCTTTCCAATTATGAGAATGCCCCCCTTGGCTCTACACATGGGTGCCACATGGCACTCATGTGTGAGCCCATTTAAATGACTTACAAGGTGGTTCACACCTCTCTTAGGGGTTTCTCATATAACATTTCCTTCCCCTTAACTCCATTTTTGTCCTCAAAAATGGTATTGGAAGGTCTTATGAAGGAGATAATCAAAAGAGTAGTGCTCCCACTAAATCCCCATGTATAAAAATACATGGTCCTCTCTCCGTGTTGTTTCCCCATATCCTTCCCCTTAAGAAGACTCTTGGGAAGGTAGTCTGAAACTAGGAAACCGTCTCTGAAGAGTGCTAACCTGCTCCCATGTGGCACTATCTTCTGAACTATCTTTCCACTTTACTAGACACTCTTTATACAAGTGACTTCTCGTCCATTTCTCTCGAGTGCGTAGTATGCTCTCAGGCTCATGTGGAATAGATTGGACAAAAATAGGCTCTACTACCTCATTATCTGGAATGAGGTTTTCAGATTCACCCAGCCTTTTCTTGAGCCGGCTAACATGAAAAACTGGATGGATTTGATTGTTCTCTGGAAGTTGGAGCTGGTAAGCCATCTTTCCTATTCTCTTAAGTATTTGGAAAGGTCCACAATACGTAGGAGATAGTTTTGGAAAGGGTCCCGTCTTCATGGTTTCAGACCTAGATGGAACTCTAAGATAGACCTTCTCTCCTACCTCAAAGTTGATATCTCTCCTTTGAGGGTCAGCATAGGTTCTAGCTCTATCTTGAGCTCTCCTAATGCTGTCCTTAGCAATTCTAAGCATATCGTTCATCTCTTTCAAGAAGTCCTTTGCAGCTTGAACTTTTTCATTTTGCAAGCCTACTGCATAAGGAGCTCTTGGCTAAAACCCATACATAAGCATAAACGGACTATGCCCAGTGGAAGAGTGCTTGGAACTATTATATGCAAACTCTACTTTAGGTAAGTACTCTTCCCAATTAGTTTGCCTTTCATTCACATATGCTCGAAGCATATCCTCTAGGATTTGGTTAACCCTTTCTGTTTGCCCATCCGACTGTGGATGCCCGGCCATACTCATGCTAAGTTTCGTGTCCAACCTTTTGAAGACCGCTCTCCAAAAGTGGCTAGTAAACTTCCTATCCCGATCGAAAACTATGTCTACCGTATACACTACCATGCAGTTTAACTAGGTCATGTGGTCCAAACTACGGTGACCACAATGACTGAGTCAAACAACAGGTGTGCTCTATATCCTCGTGCATCACCTCCACTCCCTTGCAGCTAGAGCTGCCATGAATAGGAAGGGTCTGCACTAGGTGGACCACCTTTTTGCCCTTTTTGGGGGCCGTACTAGACTCTGGTCCCTTCTTCTTTTCTTCCCCCTTCTTGAGTGGACAACTCCATTGTGAATGGCTAGGAGACAGACACCTAAAACACAAGTTCTCTCTTTTGGCCCTCTCAAACTGATTTGTGGATAATCTAGGCCCTTGTGATCTTTGCTTTTTAATAAAAACTTTGTTTTTCCCAAAAGGAAACTTCTTTTTGAATTTAGTCGTACTAAGAGGCTTGAGGGGATGATCCGTTTCCATAGGAGTATACTGAGGACGGTTATGGTCCTCATAGATCTGTGCATACTTGATCGCCTCCTCAAATATCTTAGGCGCATTCCTTCTGACTTCCCTCTTTATGGCTTTATCTAAGTCCCTAACAAACCCTCTGGTCTTTTGGAAATCATCTAAGCCCTTAAGTTTCAAAATGATCTCTCGATAGTGGGATAGGTAGACTGAAAGAGGCCTACCTCTCTGAGTAATCCTATCCCACTCATCCCAATTCCTCTCCTCCTCATTCTTAGGAAGAAACTCTTTTAGAAAAAGAGTCTCAAACTGAGTCCAATCATTAGGGATAGAGTTCGACTCTTTAAGACTCATCCACCACTTTATAAGCACACAGACCGAGGGAGAGACTCGCCTTTAGCACATGGTACTCTGGTGGGGTACCCTTCAATTGATGCAAATCATGCCACTTTTGTAAAAAAGTGTAGATAGCATCCTTGTTCCTGTCTCGGTCATCCCCCGTAAAGGTAGGTGGCTTCAAGTCTTTCAAGAGGGGAGCTTCCCTAGAGATCTCTCCTTTGTGCTTACTAGGAAGAGAAGTATCTTTCCTAGTGAGCTCCAGAGGAATAGGAGGGGTCTCTCTTTCCTTCCTAGCTAGGGAAGCGATGACACTGGTCTCAAGCGAGATCATTTGAGACTTAAGTTGCTGTATAAGAGATGTGATGCTACCAAGATCTTTCTCTAATTTAAGGGTTCTCTCTTTCAAATCTATGAATTGGTCACGAGTGACAAATTCATCTAAAAGTTCCTCATATGTATACTCTTCCTACTCAGGCTCTTTTTCTTCTAAGTTCTATTCTACTTCTTGCCCTAATTCTACTTCTTCCATTCTAGAATCAGGATCCTCTAGTTGCTCTTTAGATGGAGAAGTGTTTTCAACTAATTGTTTGCCTTTAGATTCCATGTTTTTCTTCCCTTCCCCCATTTGCTAACTAGAGTATATGAAAATGAATGGAAGTAAAGCTCAAATATGCAAGAAGAAGAGAAATATATCACAAGAGCACTTCCCTGTTACAAAATTGAGTTGTGGAAGCGAAATCCAAATGATCCTTAAAGCTTTAGGTCGCTGATGTTGAATCCTCGCCAGGCCCAAATAAAAATTGGAAATGTCCAATTGGTTCGGGGAGGTTCTAAACACCAAAAACCATCCAAAATTGGAAATGTCCAGTTGGGAATAGCCGCAACCAGGCAAACTGTAAAACTGAGCAATTTCTGAGAATTAACAATCCTCGCCAGTCCAAGAAATGTAGCTCAACACTGTACTTCAAAAATTAGAGACTATCCCAAGTGAAAAAAGTGAATTTGGACACCGGATGATGAAAAACTAGGCCCTGGAGTGGCCGCTTAGTTCCTCTTGAAGCACTACAGAGAGATTTTGGTTAGGCAATTCTCATCCAAATCCAACATCAATGGTTTTTTAGCAAAGCTTAGGAGTGTAGCTTCAAAACCTGACCAAGATTTTTGAAATCCGATATCGTATGAGCAATCTATGGTGCGGAGAAGCCAGGTAGGTCAAGAGTAGGAAGTGAAAATGCTAATCTTCTTGAAGGATTGACTTTGAAAAGCTCAAAACTGAGGGACTGAAGCTTTTTTGAATCAACCCAAGGCCCGTACCCCATCTCCACAGCCCATATTACATGTATGCATCAATTTTTTCCAAAAACTTGGTTCATAGCATCACCTTTCCACTCCAGAATTCCAAGAAATTTCAAAATTTTACCTCCTTCCTCAACTCGAACTCACTGTCAAAACAAAGGAAACGTGGCCTGTCGATTGAGAAGCTTTTTATCCCATAAGCACGCTCAGCAGCTCCATATATAAGTATAAATAATAAGTTGAGTTGAGGAAGCTTTTACTCTAGAGGGAGGATGGAGGGAGAGCTCTAGTGGGGAGCCCTCACGGCTGTCATCTGTGATCACCTTCACGCACATCGATAGTTGTGACTCCGTTCGTGGGCCTGTGGTGCCTCGATGTGCGTGTCTATTTACTCCAAGCGCGTGGGCCATTCCTTGGCTCGGATACCAATTTTGTTAACTCCCTGAGAAGTCCTTCACTTTTGGTCATCATCGACTGTAATTCCCAACGAAGTTTAGTGCCCACATGGAGATCCTGAGAATGAATTACCGCCGAGCCATGCACGACTCTCCAAGTGATTTTCTCTCTTTCCAATTATGAGAATGCCCCCCTTGGCTCTACACATGGGTGCCACATGGCACTCATGTGTGAGCCCATTTAAATGACTTACAAGGTGGTTCACACCTCTCAGGGGTTTCTCATATAACACCTGCAATCATCTTCAAACCATGAATTATTTTCATCAAATACTATACCCCTACTAAGTATAAATGCTTTGTTAGTGGGATTGTATAGCCTATAGCCCTTTTGTTTTTTATCTACCGAATGAATATACATTTTTCAGCTTTAGGGTCAAGCTTCCCTCTAATTTGTGAGGGAATGTGTGCATAATCAATGCACGCAAATATCTTCCATTGGTCCAGAGAAGGTTTTCTGCCATTCCATGCTTCTTAGGGTGTCATTCCATCCAAGGATTTGGATGGGAGCCTATTAACTAAGTAAGTGACTGTGGAAATAGCCTCTTCCCATAGGTAATTAGGTAGCTGCTTCTTATTCAACATTGACCTAGCAACTTCAACTATTAACTTGTTCCTTCTCTCTGCTACTCCATTCAATTCAAGAGTATATCTTGTTGTTACTTCCCTCTTTATGCCTCTGTCCTGTAAAAATTAATCAAATTCATGTGAAAAATGTTCACCACCTCCATCAGATCTGATCCTCTTCGAGCTTCTACATGATTGGTTCTCAACTAGTGCCAAGTACTTTTTGAAGCATGCAAATACTCCATCCTTATGCTTCATGAAATAAAGGATTGTCCATCTACTGTAGTCATCTATGAATGAAACATAGTACCTTGAACCTAAGATTGATGGATCTTTGTTAGGGCCCCATACATCAGTGTGTACAAGCTCCAAGTAGTCTTCATGCATGTACCCCTTTCGGTTGAATGGTTTCCTCTGAGCTTTACCAAATTGACATGCTCCACATTTGTATATCATAGTTGCTTGGTCACATTGGGAATCCCAAGCACACTCTGATCCTTGCATATTTGTTTTTGTGTTCTTTCTCCTATGTGTCGCAGCCTTTTGTGCCATATCTCAAGCTAAGATAAGGTTTTATCCTTGTAATTAAAGAGTGTTATGTTCCTGGTAACCTCCATCCATAACTGATTCTTCCTAGCTCTTGTATTTGATGAGAAATATGATGAGAGTACTTCCCAAGTCTCTTGGGAGGTCTTGCAATTCCTAATATGAGGTAATAAGAAATCAGATATTGATTTTAGTAGATAAGACCTGGCAAGAGCATCCGTTTCACACCATGTAGTCAATCTTTCTTGTTCTTCACTTGTGGGTTGATGCTTGCAAAGGGGAACATCCTCCCAACCATGCACACACACATGAAAATCTATACACCAAGACCAACGCCATTGCACACAAGGATTTAGATGAAACCAAATGACACCTTCTTCCACTACCAAAATGGAGGCCAAGGCCATGGCCAAGGGACCTCCCTTTACAAGAAATGAGCCTCTATTTATAGGCTCAGCACAATTCCATATGTGTTCCTTTTGACTAGTAAAAAAGGAGCACATGCCTAACTAACATATCTCTTTGTTATCTTGCAAGATATTCTTTCTAACTAACAAATCCCAAAAAGTGGATGCGTTGGATTTTTACGTGGGAAATTCCTTTCATTTGCAAAAAGGTGGATTTATTTCAAGGCCTCCCACACTATAGTATAAGGGGTATATTAAGGAGTGCTTAGGAGAGTGTTCATATGACACATCTCCTTTATAAAAAAAAGGTTATTTTTTACTACTAGAGAAGTGTCTATGCTCAAGAGAAATTATGAGCAACTCCAATAAACCAACAACTTCTCCCTTGAAGGTAGGCTTGCATCCTTAGTGACCATGCTGAGTAGTTGTTTGTGTCTATTTTGTCAATAAAGGATGGAAATCCATCTCCCATCTTGCTTATTGTTGCTCTGATACCACTATTGGAGGAGATGGTGGATAATCTTCAGAGATGAATTGGTTTTGCTTGATTCTGCTTCACACCTACCAAGAATGATTAATTGGAGAGTGTAGTGGGCCTCTCTAGCAGGCTAATGATGATAAATAATCACATATGTTACTTCGAACATGATCCAAAAATCAATGGATCAAAATAGATTGGTAGGAATTGATCCAAGTCTAAAAAGCTTCCTATTCTTGTCTATACACCTCTTCAATGTTTTGAACAGTTCTTTGAGCAGAACAACAATTGGATTAATTCCTTTTGGGGATATCTAATTAGCTTAGATAGCTACCAATCATGAGTGATTTCATGAAAAATGATGGACTACGTACTGAGAATGATGTTTAGCAAATTACAAGACCTTTCCAATAATTATGGGGTGCAACAGTCAACAGACCAAAGAGTAGAGATGTGTTAATATCTCACGATCTAGAGAGGCAATGATAATGCGACTTGCAATCATATACTAGACAGTATGCTGAATCTATCATGCTTTAAATCATGAAAAATGATCAATCACACACAGAGAACAAGCTCTTAGAAAGTCAGTGTTCTAATGTAGTCATAATAGAGAAGTGAAATGAGAAAGTAATGATAACATGCATATTAAATCCTATACAAATACAATGTAATTGACAATCATATATTGCACAATGTGTGAGAAGTGAATGAGCTACGAGATGAGTTCTCAATCACAAAAGATGCCCTTCACAATGATCTCATGGAGTTGAGATATCACGCGGCTCATGTCATCCTCTTTTTATAGTTGTAATTGGAGCCAATATTTGAATTCAAATTCAAAGAGGTCTACCTAAAAGTGAATCCTAAAGTATAGGATATATTCTCTCATCAATCAATAACCAATAACGTTGAGATTTGATGCTTCCTAACTTCCTCATGGTTGTAGGACACTTTTACAAAGGTAAATGTGAATGATTTTTTACAAGGGGTTGATCACATAAGGTTCTATAAGAGATGTGCCGATTAACCAAGTATGTGGGCTTGGTTTTAATTGTACCAAGATTCCATCCCTCCTACCCTATTGGAAGCTTGAGTGCAAGGTTTGCACAAGTGCAAACCCCTAGAGAAGATGGAGGTTTGGTGTAGAGAAGATTGGTGGCATAAGGAGCTTTGGGTATCTTGTAATCTTTTGTGTTGTGTATTCTTTGGGATTACACATCCTACATAGAGAGCATTTGTCTTTGTACTATACATCATCATTGCATTTTTCTCTTTATAATCTATATACATAAACTTCCGGTGTCTACATTTCACTTGTTCTCCTTCTTCCTTCTTCTACAAACACTCAAGTCCCTTTCTGCACAAGAAACCCCCAAAAAAATTTGGCACACATGATGGACCTCAAGGAGGCTTGAGCATAGAAGAAGAAATGATTGCAAAGTGTAGAAGATGTGCAAAAGATATCGATAGTGCTAGGTTGAGAGGTTATCTTTATTCTATTTGGAATTCCCTTAGCCTAAGAGGAGTATGAGCAGCTCATGACTGCAACCTGGTCTCAAACCTTGAGGGTCCCTTGCAAAACAACAAGAAGAAAAGCGGTTCGAAGGTCAACCAGCCCTTTATCATCAACATCATCAGTAAGGAACATGGCGGCTCAAGTAGATTTAGAAACTCTACTCTCGAGATTAAATATCAAATTTTGATCTTTTAAGGGATTAGCTCAAGAAGAGCCAGATGAACACATTAGCAGATTCTTAGCCTTATGCAAGACAAGGGCTCTGATGGGAAGAGAAGATGCATTTTTTATTCTTTTCCTTGCAACGTTAGAAGGGTTAGCAGACAAACGGTTTAGTCAGTTTGCCGATAATCACTTCACTACATGGGACCTCATGAAAGAAGCATTTAAGACACAAGTCCACAACTGAAAATATTATTGAAGAGTTAGAAAATCTAAGACTAGGTCCTGGGGAGACCTTTCCAAAATTTGTCACCAGCAAGGCATTGATGGCTAAATTACCAGACCCTCCCCATGATTCATCAATAAGTGGTTGGCTAAACCACTTCCAATCTCAACACAATGTAAAATTAAAGAGTTAGTATTACCTACTGCAACAATTGAAGAGTTCATTAATACAGCCACAAGATTGGAGCAAATTAGGCATCTGTATGGGACAAGATCTTCTAATTTATCATATCCTATAGAATCTGAGGACTCAATAATTCAGCGAAGGAAGTAACTTGAGAGCTTGAAAAGAAATGAACCCCACAAAGAGGAGGAAAGTGCAGTAACTCAACTGAGGTGAGAAATTGAGGCCTTAAAGCTACAAAAAGAAGAGGAAGCCCAAGTAGAAGAGTTGGCACAACTTCAACAGGAGTTATAGGAACTCCGGGGAGGTGGCATAAAAAATGGATTATGGTGCACCATGTGCAGAAAACAAGGTCATGTGGTAAGTCAGTGTCCACTTTTAAGTGTAACTTGCTAGCTATGTAGGAAAGCTGTTCATGAGGCTCATGAACGTTAGTCAAGAGGGATGCCTACACAAACATATTGGGCACAAGGAGGAGCCCTACCACCAACTAATGTGATGGCGGTTGTACCTAGTCAAGGTAACTCTTACAACCCTTGACCTAGGGATCACTTTGGAAATAGGCCAAGGAGGCCAACCATTTGTTCAGATGTGGCAAATGTGGGCATTACCAAAGTAGGTGCACTCTACCAGAAAATGCCCCTCCTTGCAGAAATTGCCCAGAGGCTAGGAACCATTATACCAATTGCTATCTTAAGAACCAACTAATGTGATGGCAGTTGCACCTAGTCAAGGTAACTCTTACAACCCTCGACCTAGGGACCCTACCACCCACTAGTGTGATGGCGGCTGCACCTAGTCAAGGTAACTCTTACAACCCTTGACCTAGGGATCACTTTGGAAATGGCCTAAGGAGACTAATCATTTGTTTCAGATGGGGCAAATGTGGGCATTAGCAAAGCAAGTGCACTCTATCAGCCCCTCCTTGCAGAAATTTCCCAGAGGCGATGGACCATTATACCAATTGCTATCCTAAGAACCAGGCATCTACATCCGGGCCACACATTCAAATGATTTTTGTGACCAAGAAGAAGTTGTAGAACAAGTCAATGTGCCATCATCATCTTCCAGAGTTGTGCAATTAGAAGAAATGTAATCCTTTGTAATGCACACAAGAAGCAAAGGGAAGGCTCAATTAGACATCAATCAAGGATCAAGTACTAATGGAAAGAACAAGGAGAATGGGGAAAAGGAGGAAAAAGCCACTACAATTGAAGATACAAGACAAACAGAAGAGGTTATAGGTAATAGAGATGTAATTGGGCATGCATTCAACAGGGCTCATGAGGAGTTTGATAAGTCAAATAGATCCTATGCTCTTAAGGAATCGAAAGCTTCAAGACTACTCAAATCCATGAAAAAGGCAGTATTTTTTATTTAATAAAGACGGATGTGAAATTTAGGTTAGAGCTTTTGCAGATAATTGATGAGGCTTCCACAACATTTTTTGTGGCAAAGACTATTGCTATGCATAAAGATAGAATTGTAGGTGAAGCATCCGTCACAGATTATAAGAGCCCTTGGCTAATAGTCACTATCAGAAGACATGCATTTCAAGAAGTTATTGTAGATCTTCGTTCTGGCATTAACTTGATGCCTAAAGATACCATGAAAAAGAATGGACTACAACCTTCAAGACCTACCAACTTCACTGTAACATTTGCAGAACAAAACATAATAAGGCCTACGGGAGTGGTCCCTAGAGTCCCAGTCGAGATACAAGGTACCATCTTTAACTTGGATTTTGTTGTCTCAAGGTTGCCACAGGTAAATGGAAGTTTCCCCTATTGATCTGGAGACCTTGGTTAAGGCATGCCAACATGTTGCATGATTGAGGTAAGGACACAATGTGGATAAAGCAAGAGGGAAAAGAGTTGCAGTATATATTTTTAGAAGAAGGACCAGACAACCAAAGACATAGCAGCACCATGCAGACAATTGGTATTTGTATGGAAGAAGAATTGTTGGACAACCTAGAGGTGGATCTATATGAAGAAGAAAATTTATATGAAGAAGAAAACATGTTGGCTTGGCTCCATGGAGAAGACCCATCTTCCTGCTATGGAATTTTTCCAAACCATGCAAGGAGAGAGGAAGTCTATGAAGGAAAAGAGGATATCATTCAGGTTACTAAGTTGACTAAAAAAGTCTTAGCCATAAGCCATAAACGAAAGAAGAAAAGAAATACACTTAATGAAGCTACTTTAAACCCTATATAAGTGGCCACTTTGTTATGGATATTGGCATGGATATAATCTCTTATGTTAATTTTTATGGCAATAAGTGCAGGGCCTTACAAGGATGTGGAAGGAGTACCTCCAAGTCTTTGGAAATAGAGGATTCCATTGACTGAAGAAGCTGGAATAGTAAAAATGAAATTTTGAAGATTAAGTCACATAGTAGCTGAAACAGAGATACAAAAGATGGAGTATGGGGGAGATATTATTCCAAGGAAGGATTCAAGGTGGTCTTATCAAATGGTCAGTGTGCCTAAAAGAAAGATAGATCAAATGAAGTGCAGTACAATTGGAGATTGTGGAGGGAAAATAACTTCCATTAGTCATTATATCTAGGCTCAAGGCCTAGCATCAACCAAAGTAAAGCTTTTTGGATCACCTACAACTTGCAAAATCTATCTAGGTTGTACATAGCCTTCTCGTACTAATTTGTTTTGCTTTAATTTATTAGTTTTCATCAATTTTCATGCTTTTTCTTTGGCCTTTTAGTCTATTTAGAAGCTAGTCCGTAGCCCGTCTCATGTACATCTTTTTGGATTTTTTTTGGAATTTTTAGGAGTTTTCTAAGGATTTTTTAGGATTTTTCTTAGAATTTTTCATCTTTTTTCACTGTCATTTTTCTTGATAACATAGAGGAAAAAAGGAATCTCTTTATGGTTTTCAGTGGGAGAAGTCTTCTAGATATTTAGGGAATTTTTTGGATTTTTTTTATTTTTTTGAATTTATTTGGATTTTTATCTATTTTGAAGGTAGTTTCAAAAAAAAAGCGGCCCCCAACTGCTTTTTTTATTTCAAGAAAATTTTCTCTCCACCTCTCTCTACTTCTCTCTATCCTCTCTCTCTCTCTCTTCTCTCTCTCTATCCTCCCTCTCTACTTCTCTCTACCTCTCTTTACTCTCTATCTAATCTCTCTCTAGCCCCTCCCTCCTCTATCTAATCTCTCTCTTCTCTCTCTCTCTCTCTCTCTCTCTCTCTCTCTCTCTCTCTCTCTCTCTCTCTCTCTCTCTCTCTCTCTCTCTCTCTCTTCCCCCCTCCCCCCTGCCCCCTCCCCCTTGCCCCCCCCCCCACCATAGGACCTATGGTGGTTAAACATATATTTTTTTATTTTTATTGCATAAATTCTTTAGGCTCTACATTGCGTCTTGGCTGGCCATTTTTTTCAAACTTGGGGTCATTTTCATGTCTTTTGGCACCTTTGGACTCATTTTTTGCCTTAGGTTTTCCAAAATCCCAACCTTTCTCCTACTTTTGGTCAAAATCCGCATGTTTTATGCACATTTCTCATTTTCAGAATTGATTTAAACTTGCAATCACACATGCACATACACATACACATAATATTGTGAAGTAAGAATCAATGCTCATTCAATCAATCACAATAGATTTTAACTCACAATCATATGCACATATACACATACACATAGTATTGTGAATAAAGAATCCTAGTTGAGTCATATAGTCACAATAGATTTTAATTCACAATCATACACACATGTACACATACACATACTATTGTCAATTAAGAATCAACGTTGAGTCAGACAATCACAATAGATTTTAATTCATAATCATAAATGCACATGCACATACACATACTATTGTGAAGATCATATGACATAAAATGCTTCACTCAATTGAATGAAAAATTTTCTATATCGAGTTACAATTCAAGGGATATGAGAATGTGCTAATAAGTCTACAGGAGAAAGCCATCTAGAGACCTAGAAAGACCTAGTTGATTTATCAACACCTTCTCAACCTTTGAGTTACCAGAAAGAAGCTAAAACCTTTTCCAACAAGTCACAGTAGATTTTAACTCATAATCATACACACACATACACATACTATTGTGAAGAGGATCTCACACTCAATTGCATGAAAAATTTCTTGCATCCCTTTACAATTCAAGGGATCTAAGAAGGTATTGATAATTTTACAGGAGAAATCCGTCTAGTGACCCAGAAAGTTGTGCTTGACTTATCAAAACCTTCTCTGTTGGTGTGTGTAGAAGTGCGAGAGACACACGAGAAGCACACACAAGTATCACAAACACAACAAGACACATGGAGAAGATAGATGGCTAGAATAGCTCTCTCTATTGATAATGATCTGAACTGAAGTAAGAGCTGAATAGTATCCCTAAGTACAAAGTGCCACCACATATGAGTGTATCAAGTATGTGGTAACATGGGGAAGAAACCTCTAGCTAGCACTAGAGTAAAAAGTGCCCATGCATAGGGAAAAGGTTCACATTGAAGCTACTCGAGGAACACATAAGTGTAACAACCCCACTAGAGTGGATGATATGAACACAAACAAGGAGTGAGAGATCAGCATTCAAAAGGTAATAAGCCTAAAGCTTTGTGAAAAGCTTCAAACTTTTCCCATGGAAGAGCTTTTGTGAATATGTCTGCCACATTATCTTGTGTAGGCACATATACCAAATCAATATCTCCTACATGAATATGTTGTCTCACATAGTGATAATGCACCTCAATATGTTTGGTCCGTGTATGAAACACTAGGTTTCATTTAACAAACAATGCACTCTGACTATCACTGAGAATATGCGTAGCAACATCAATCTCCATGCAAAGATCCATCAATAGGCACCTCAACCATATACACTCCACTGTAGCTATGAAAACTACCCTGTATTCAGCTTCACAACTCAAGTTCACCACTGTAGGATTCTTCTTACTCAACCAAGATATGCATGAGTCTCCAAGGAAAAAGCAATTACCACCAGTAGACACGCAAGTATCATAACAACCAACCCAATCACTATCTATAAAAGCATGCAAGCATGGCTAAATATCTCTGCCATAAAAGAGACCTAAGCTCAAAGTGCCTATGCGATATCTAAACACACATTTCACCGCTTGCCAATGCTTAGTGTCAGGGCTATGCATGAATCGACTCAACTGGGAAACTGCATACTGTATATTTGGCCTTGTGTTGCATGTATATATAAGACATCCCACAACTTGCTGATAAAGAGAAGTGTCAAATGCATCATTGGAATCCTCAAGTAAGAATTTAAATCCTGTCTGAACTGGTGTGGAAACTGGCTTGCAATCCTCAAAGTCAAAATGCTGAAGTAGTTTTTCAACATACTTTGCTTGATGCATAACAATTCCCCCCTCAATGGATACAAACTGGATGCCAAGATAGTAGCTCAAAAGACCAAGATAAGTGACATCAAACGTATGCTACAAATGCGCCATAAGAATTTCAAGTTTTTCATCACATGACCTAATCAAGAGTATGTCATCAACATAAAGAACAAGCACTGTAAGATCAACCCCATTTTTGTGTACATAGTGTACTTTCAATTGGATTACATGTGAAGCCAAGAGAAATCAAGTGCTTATGGATTTTGTCATACCATGCACGTGGAGCTTGCTTGAGACCATACAAGGCTTTATGCAAGTGACAAACCATATGCTCTTTCCCTTTCATAGCAAATCCAGGAGGTTGCTTCACATAGGCCTCTTCTTGCAAATCACCATTCAAGAAGGCTGTTTCTATGTCCAATTGATGCACTTTCCAACCTCGATGGGCAGACAATGCAACCACGGTACAAATGGTAGTCATGCATGAAGTAGGTGCAAAATTTTCCTCATACTCAATGCCATATTGTTGCACATATCCTTTGGGAAACAATCTAGCTTTGTAGCGATCAATGCTACCATCAGACTTTCTCTTAATATTTTAAACCCACTTTGTACCAATGGCATTCTTTCCTTTTGGCAATTCACATAACTCTCAAGTACCATTCCTATGTATGGAATCCATTTTTGATTGCATAGCACTCATCCATTGCGGACTGTCACATGCATCTTCAAAAGAAAGTGGCTCTTCATTACATGATGTTGCAATAAAAGAATAATCCACAAAATTACTTGATGCATGGTGAGAGCTTGATCTTGTTCTACCGAGTAAAGGTACACTCAATTTGCTATCCTACAAAGTTTGTTTCAACCACTTTGGCATAGTTTGTACACTCTTGATAGACATGCGTTCATTATGCAATACATCATCAACATGTACATCATGCATGGGCTGAAATTTCCTCATTTTCAGCCATATTTTGATGCAAATGTTCAACCATATGTGGCTGGAAATTTCCAATAATTTTGACATTTTTTGGCTGAACAATTTTAGCCATGTTTGGTTGGAAATTCTCTATATTTTTAGCTCTATTTTGTTGGAATTTTTCAACCCTTTGAGCCTCAGTTGGTTGGTCTACATGGCCATAGTCAAGTGCACCATTTTGGAACAAAGGCATGAGTGTATCGAACACATCTTGTGAGCTAACTGTTCGCTTTTTTTTTGCATTCAAGAAGAGGGAAAATTGAATGTTCAACAATACCACATCTCAACTCACAATAATTGTGTTCATCAATGGATGGTATGAAGAATATCCCTTACTTTCAGCACTATAACCAATAAATATACATTTCTTTGCCTTGTCATCAAGTTTGTGACATTGTTGTGATGGCATAAGAGCATATGTCAAACAACCAAACACACACATATGACTAACCATGGGCTTATGCCCATTCCAAGACTCATAAGGAGTGATGAATCTCAATGCTTTTGTAGGCAAAAGCAGTGTTCAACACATAGTTTGCACACATGACCGCTTCCATCCAAAACTTGTCAGGAAGGTGCTTTCCTTTAACCATACAACGTGCCATTTCAATAGAGTTCTATTTTTATGTTCAGCAACACCATTTTGTTGAGGTTTATATGGCATCGTACATTGGTGTGAAATGCCTCTTTCATGAAGAAAAGCATTAAACTCATGTGACATGTATTCATCACCATGATCCGTGCGTAGAGTCAAAAGCTTTTGTGAAGAAAAAATTTCAGCCATAGCTAAAAATGCTTTGAAGCAAGAAAATACCTCAATCTTTGCTTTCATAGGATACACCCATGTATGGCGAGTAACATCATCAATGAAGGTAACAAAATATACATGCTTCCCAAAAGATGGAGTTTTGACGGGACCACATACATCACTATGAGCAAGCTGTAATTTCCTTGAAGTGTGTGTATGACTATCTTTTGGAAAAGAAGCACGATGCATTTTTCCAAGAATGCAACCTTCACATGCATGATTTTCAATGGACTCAAGTGTTGGCAAACCCATAACCATGTCCTTCTTTTGCAAGTAAAAAAAACTATTGAAGTTCAAGTGATCAAAACGAGCATGCCAAAGCTCCATTTCAGCCATGGAAGAAGTGTGAGCAAGCAAACCATTTGAGGTAGCCCTCTTGTATGTATCCATGCGATTCGAACCATTACATAATGTACCAGACATCACGATAATATCACCATTGTTGAAATCATGAACCATACTCTTATCATCAACAAATTGTACATGAAGTCCAACTTTGGCAATCAACAAAACTGAAATTAAGTTCTTCATGATACCGGGTACATAAAATGCATTTTTCAAGAGAATCACACCTCCATTTGCAGCCGTAAGCTCAATTTCTCCTACTCCAATGATAGGATAAGAAGCATTGTTTGCACACACCACATGTACTCCTTTGGGTGCATCTTTCAAAGATGCAAAAAACCTTTTGCATGATGTTATGTGCTTTCAAGTACCACTATCAAAGAACCAATCCAAATCAACCTTACTCAAACCATACATTTAGAATGCAAAGATGCATCATAATGACATGTAACAACACATGCCCAAAAATATTGAGCCATGTTAGCTTCATCATTCTTTGCATTTGTTGAATTTTCAGCAATAGACATGTCGTACTCCTTCTTCTTTTCATTGCATTTAGCAAGCTTTCTACACTCATCAATAGTATGACTAGCCTTTGGACAATATTTGCATCTCTTCTTCTTTTGCAAATTAGCATCATTAGAGGAATGAGTGGAAGGGGAAAGTTGAGGCTTTGGTTTTGATGAACCCAAAGCTGAACCATACTTACTTTTCCCCTTTTATGAGATAGCAAGTGCTTACGTTCCCTCAATCAAACCACTCCTATTCACTCTAGATTGCTCTTCTTACAAAAGAAGAGACACAACCTCATCACAAGCATACATATTGGGATTCCCTTTTGCAACCAAACGGAGTGTAGTAGCAAAGCTTTGAAAAGATTTTGGTAATCCTTTCAACAATGTAGAGATGAGTGATGCATCCGGAATAATCTCATCTATGTTTGCCAATTGCTCTTTCAAGTCCTTGATGCATGTCATACAAAGAACCAAGAGTGTCCCATGCCTGTCTTGATGTAGAACATGACCGCATGTGTGGATCTAGATGACACTTCACATAAAGCGCAATCAATGCATGAGCTTGAGCATCTTTTCCATCTCATCTAAGCTGCTCCTGTGCAGCGGGAGAAGGAGAAACCACTGTACTTGAAGAAGAAGCTCCATCTGTGACAGTAGACTGTGAAGTAGAAGAACCCGCGGGTCTTTGATCTACATATGCCACTATGTTCCAAAGTTGTTTTGCAACAAGAACATGCTTCATCATGTAAGCCTGTTGACACTCAAGGTTAAGGACAAAGCATGGAAGCGGATCAAGGAAGTGGATACACAAGAAGAAGGAGCATGTAGGGAGCTCCAAGAAGCACATGTCAAATTTTTCAGAAGAAATCCCTATAAAAATAGTGATTTCTATCACTAAAAACCATTGTAAATACCATTTTCCATTTTTACAAATCCATTTTTTTCAAGTCGCAGAGTCCTTGAGCTTGAGGAGTATTCCAATTTTCATAATTTTTAGATTCCGTTTGAGCCCCCAAATAAGCCCTGGAACCTAATTTTTAACTAGGCCAAACACTAGGTTTGGATAGGGCCAAAACCACTCAAAAAAACTATAAAAAAGGGATGGAGAGCTCATTTTTGGGGTTAGCTGGTTGTAGATTTGAGCTTTGTAAGAGAGTTCTTTTGGAATCAAAGATCTTCCATTGTTCCACTCTTTGCTCTTACCTTGTGCACATGTGTGTGTATGTGTATGCATGCTTGTGTGCTTTCACTCACACACTTGTGCCATCACTTGCTCATAGTCTTCATACTAGTCCTCATGTCTTCGCGGATTGACATTTATGAGGTGAATCTCCTCACATTGGTACTTGCCATTGTGCTAGAGTGACACCAAATTTGGCGCCGTTGCTAGGGGGAGAGCTTGGAGGACGGGCATGTGACAGTAAGACGTAGAGTAGCAACATTGGAAGGTTAAAAGAATCATCATTTTCAGTTGAGTTTCTGAGTTTTTATTCACCTTCATCATCATCATCACCACCATCTCCTCTCATCTTCACCACCATCTCCTCTCATCTTCACCTTCTCTTATTTTTTCGCTTTTTGACTGTACATTCCCTATTTTTGCCTCTTTTCCTTCATTATTGGCTATGCAAGGAGTTCAAAGAGAGTTCAGAGCTTAAGCGTGGATGAAATACAGAGAATCGCACTGTTAAAACATAAAAAATCTGAGTGGCAGTATCGCGAAGTGACAAGATCTACGTATGGTATTGCGAGTGTCGTATCGTGACTTTGAAGGGTGACCTTGCATCTACAGGGCACATAGATGTAACAAGGAGAACATAAGGTAGACATAATTGCAAAAATTTTTGAATTTGGGTGTCAAAATCTCCAAGTATCGTGTCCGGTTGAGTTTTGGTATCGCGATACCAGAACTCCGGTGTATCGCGATACTTGTCGAGGTATGGTATCGTGCATACCCACTTGAGGTATCGCGATACCATTCTAGTATTGTATCGTCAAGTGCTGGTATCATGATCGCGATCACCCGGTGGTATCGTATCATGGTCCACCTGGTATCGTATCATGTCGGTCACGGTATCATATGGTTGATTGAGTGGTATCGTATCGTGTAGCACAAGGAGTATCGTATCATAGTTGGAGTAGTATCGTATCATGCGGTCGAGTGGTATCGTATCACGTGGAAGGTATCGTATCGCGTCAGTCAAGGTATCGTATCATTTACAGACTAGTATCGCATCGTCCTAACTACTGGTATCGTATCCTAAACCAATCAAGTATCGTATCGTTAGCTATTCTGGTATCGTATCGTAAGGTTGGTATCGTATCATGTCAATCAGAGGTATTGTATCATGACCACTTCCAGTATGGTATCGTCTAGATAGCAGTATTGTATCGTGGAAGTTGGTATCACCTTGGTGGTATCGTATCATCTAAGGTGGTATCATCTATAGTGGTATCATGTATCGTGGAAAAAGAGGTATCATATCACCTATTCTGAGGTACTCCCAGAGATCCTCTTTCCTTGTTTCAACCCCTAGAACCCTGAACTGGCATAACTTTCTCATACGAAATCCGTTTGTTGTGATTTTGGGTTTGTTGGAAAGCTCGTGTTGGATTATTAGATAGAGTATTTTGAAGTTGACCCTCAGGTGGAGCTAGGAAACCAAGGAGTCCTAACATTGGGACCATGAGACAAGGCTTATGAACCTGAGATCTGGTAGAGACCTAGGCAAGGATAAGCAAAGCATTAGATCATCTGAGACTAGTGTCAACCATACAGCTAGGTGTTGGGCACAACAACTAAGTGGTTATCCCTACACACTAAGTTTCGACACAAATGATTCAGAAATGTCTTTTAACATGGAAAGACCCACATGTACCTCAGGTACTGCTTATTTACAAACACCAGAAGGCCCCTATAAGACCCAATTGGAGTATATCAGGACCAACCAATTAGGTGCATGCATCTATGGGGATGGCCTAAGACAATCAGTTATCCAAATCAAAAATCCCAATCAATCCTTTTGACTTGAATACCCAGTGGTCAAGTTCAAAGCGGGGTCATACATTGATAAGGAAGGAACCATGTATGTGGTCACCAACCTACCAGATAGGATAGATGAGTATGGAAGTATCATTCTTGAGAATGAGATAGGAGACCTAGAGCAAGGAGATGTAGAACGAGAACCCAAGACTCCTAGAGGTAAGTCAGCTTTGACCAGAGTGATCACTCCAGATTGGATCCCTCAAGACAACAAAAGCATAGAACTTTTCTTCAATAGAGAAATCGAGGAAGCCTTTTGGAGATTCATGCCAGATCAACCTAGCCCAATAGTCACCGTCTACGAGTTCAAAGGTCTTGAGACACCAGGCAAAGTTGTATATCTGGATAACACATTTGAGAAAATGTTCTTGGTAACAGAGTAGGATAGGCATGTATACACTTGGCAGGGTGAATAAATTTTCCCCCCACCGAGATCTATTGTCTCTCATGGCCTTCAAGGAGAAGGATCATCCAAGGCTCATGAAAACCAGAGGGAAAGACCCAGAGAGAGACCTAAGGTAAGCTTTGCAAACACTGTGGGCAGAGATAGATCAGGACATGAAGGTGAAAGACCTGAAAGAGAGAGACATCGAGCTCATAGGCATCAAAGAGATGAACATGAGTTTCCATTGCCTAGACCCTGAGAGCACTCAAGAACCCTTAGATAATCTCAAGTAGTTAAGGCAATGAAGAACTACTTTGATGGGTTAGGAGATCCTTATGACCATGTGACTGAGTTCAAACAAGTGTTAAGAGCTTAATAGGTCGAGGACTTGTTCAGCCAGTTTGAGGCATTTTGACTCTCAAGGGTACTACCTTAGCTTGGTTTCAACCTCTAAACAGTCGCAATTATCAGAACATAGGTCAACTGCTAGAGGAATTCATTGTAGAATTTTCCAAGAGTGGCATCAGGCATAACACATCATCATTGATCCATAGCTTCAAGCAAACACCTCAAGAAACACTTTGACTTGCAGGAAGACGGTTCAGACACTACTTAGAAAGATGCCCTATGCTAGAATTACCCATAACAGCCAAACAAATGGCCTGGTTTTTAGATGGCTTATTGAGCACAAAGTTAAGGTCATATGTGTACTTGAAAGAGCCTAGATACATAGAAGAGTGTGTGCGCATGTGCATTGACATAGAGGACAACGTGGGTGAGGAGTTAGAATTGTCCAAACTCTATAAGGATTCAGATAGTTCTACTAGTCATGCCTCTAGAACCTCCACTAAAATAGATGAGATAGATGAGCAGGTTGCCAAGAAACTAGGAGTTCAAAATAGACAAACACCAAGGGTCACCTCATTGAAGCAATGTTACAACTGTGGAGGAGACCACATGGTTAATGTTTGCCCAATGATGGCTCAACTCCAAGAAAACCCTAATTCTCTATATTGCACTATTGAGAGAAAATACACGAACCATATAGCTCAAGATTGTCCATACAATAGGCAGGCTATCAGAAAAAATTATTAGCAACCTTACGAGTAGGGCAGGTATTAGAATCAATACCAATAGCCATATTATAGGCTGCAACAGTAATATCAGGCACCATATAGGCCACAACCAGTCCTAGGAAACCAACCACCAGGTCCTGCTAATGTGGTCCCAATTAAGTATGCAGTGGCAGAGGAGAACCTTAATAGAGCGTTGGTGCCACTAACCCCGTTGGCCTCAGAAAATGACTCTCATGCTCATAGTTCAGACTACTCCCTTGAAGATTGTCCACAAGCTTATTACAGAGAGTCACTAGAGCATAGTGAGGTTTATTCCTATCAATACGAGACACCACTTATGGAACAAAATTGGGAGCCAGAATACTCCAATGTAATGAATACGAATCCCAACCCCAGGCCCCAAGCGAGACAAGTGAGACCACAAGCCCCTAAAGGACCATGTTTTAGATGTCACGGTGACCATTTCATTCCTGAATGTCCCCATTCACTAACTCCGGGACAAGGACAAAACATCACAATACAAGGCTTTTGTCTTGAGTGCGGCAAGGAACATCTCCTGAGAGAGTGTCCCAAGAATCCCTCTAGCGTGCCCAAAGTTACACCCATTAATGTTGTACGCTTAGTGGTGGATTCCACTGCAAGTAGTAGTAACGTGGCTCCTATACAGGCAACCACTAGGGCACAAGCCTTAAAACGGGATAAGCAAGCTGAACAATTAGAGTCAAGTGAATTGGGAGAGCATAGTAAGAGGAAAACAAGAACTTGGAAGGATACCAGAGAGAAAGCTAATCGCAAGTTGAATAAAAAGTTATCGAAACTAAAAGAAAGCTTCAAAGATGCAAAAACAAAAATAGAAGACATTGCATCTCAAAGCTCCTTGCATGTTGAAGCTCCACCCACACCACCTCATCCCATCCCACCACCCATTGTAAATAGACTGCAACCAGGGTCTGTTCTTGCATATCCAACCCCAGAAGGCTTGGACATGATGTTCAAAGCCTACCACACTGGACTTCAAGAAGGGCCAACAATTGCAAACCTAGACAAGAGTTACCCTAGAGCAGACTTAGAGATTGAACGGACAAATGTGCATGAAAATGGTAGAGCTAGCTCAGGCTATGCTCGAGACCAGTCAATCGTTCAATCAGACAAACTGTGTCAAACTAGATTTGCATTTCCAGGGCTTACTAGAGAGATTAGAGCAATTGGTAAACAAACAATAGGTTTCTTTACCTCCATAGGTTCAATTAGTTGTTGAAAGAGAAAACTCTCCATCAATGAAAGCTTATGTTCCTGATTCCATAGATGAGGGAACACCTCTTTCAATTCAACAGTACTCTCAAGAGTTCTTGCGGGAAATACAAGAGGAGAAATGGGCCAAGGAGAAGCGTAATCCCCCTCCTGTTCCTGAAATTGATGATCTTCATGATCAATTTCCCCAAGACATTCCATCTATTTATTTAGACCAAGTAGAGCAACAAGAAGATGAGAGACTAGATTTTGAATATAATTCTTTACAAGAGTTGCCACAATTCATAGGCCCATGGGAATCTAAATCTCTTCAGATCAGAGCTCCCACAATATTGGTAAGAAATGAAGACTCAGTAGTTCCAAGAAACACTGACGTCATGAAGAACACTAAGGTTTAGTGTCATCTCACTGTAGAAGAGCTGCTCAAAGCAAAACCTGAGCTATAAAATCATGTGAAGGATTAGGTTCTAGAACTTGATTCCAAAATGCCAAAAGCAGACTCTAAGCAAAAAGTTCAAGAGATACCTCTTGATAAAATAGGAGACATGAGCAAAGGTGAAGAAGTTAATACTTATCTTTCAATAACCTACCAAGGTTACACAACCAAAGCGATCATAGATTCAGGTGCTGGTGTTGCTATTGCAACCACCTCCTTGTGGAAGCGAGGGGGCAAACCCACATTAAGACCAACTAGAATGAAGCTTCAAATGGTAGATGGTCATTTTGAAAGAGCTCTAGGATTGCTCGAAGGGATAACCCTAACCACTTGTGGTGTAGAGTTTGAACACACATTTGCTATATGTGACTTTGAGAAAAATAATATCTATGAGGTGATCCTAGGAAGACCCTTCCTACGACAATTGCAAATTGTACAAGATTGGGGAACCAACTCCTTGTACTTACAGCACTTAGGGGTCACCACCAAGGTCAATTTGAAGGATTACACCTTTAGAGATGTACCACCCCTACAGTGGAATCCTATCCACAAAGCGAAAGAAGATTTTATCTCTGTGCATTCTGGAAGTTCACCTGATCCATCATGGCTGCATGAAGATACTCACTTGTGGATGTGCAAGGTCGCACAGGAAGAGGAAAAGCGCCTAAAAACAAGAGAAGAAGGAACTCCCCCAGGAGATAGACCAGTTAAAGACCCAACCTATACACTGATGATATTTCCAGATGAGGAATTTGAGCCTCATGGTTGGGCAGAAATCTTAGCTACCATGGACATTGCAGTCAATGAAGAACAATGGACACCTCATTGTGATGAGGAGGGTTATGATATTTCAGTGTTCATGTGTCAACCCTTGCTAGAAGAATGTGACCCTAGTGATGTCATAGAAGAAGAAGAGAACGATGATGATCTAGAGTCCATTGTAATGGATAGTTGCTTTAATTCAGAAAAGCACTATCTAGAAGATGTAGGAGAATTTACCCAAAAAGAAGAAGAACATCTCACAAGCATTAAAACTGGAAATTCAAAGGAAGGAAGTGAACGAGGTCAAAAGAAAAAGAAAAGAAAAGCAATGAAACAAGAAGCGGAGGAATCATTGTTTGAAGTACCAAAAAACTTCAAGAAATATGAAGTTGAGGAGCGGAAAATTTTGGTACAAATGCCTAAGAGAGAGGCCATCATCGGAGAAGCATATGATAACAAAGAAAAGACCAAGAAAATTGTTGTAACCATTGAAGGGAACAAAGAGCAATGTGCGTACATACGAGACGACCTAAGTGCACAAGAACTTATGGCTCTATTAAGGGAATATAGGGATGTGTTTGCATGGCACTATAGAGACTTGAAGGGAGTAGATCCAAAAATTTGTTCTCATACGATCCCCATGACTACTGATGCCAAACCCACCAAACAAAAGCCCTTCACATATAATGACACTTATGCAGCGAAAATAAAAGAAGAAATCGACAAGCTGATTGAAGCTGGATTTATCTATGAGATTGAGCATACTGAATGGGTGTCCCTCATTGTAGTGGTGCCCAAGAATAATGGAAAATTGTGAGTGTGTATTAAACTTAAAAAAGTTAATGCTGCTACGATTAGAGATAGTTATCCGCTTCCAATCACTGAACATTTATTAGAGCGTGTGGCAGGCAAGGAAGTTTATAGCTTTCTTGATGGATTTTCAGGTTACAATCAAGTAGCCATTGCCCCTAAAGATCAACACAAAATGGCATTTTCCACATATTGGGGAATGTTTGCATTCTGCGTGATGCCATTTGGGCTCACTAATGCACTTGCAACATTTCAAAGGCTTATGTGTCATGTCTTCAAAGAGTTCTTGCGAAAGAGCTTAGAAGTATATGTGGATGATTTATGTGCTCATTCCCAAGAAAGAAGATACCACATCCCTGAGCTCAGACAAATCTTCAACAAGTGTAGAGAATATCGAGTGTGTCTGAACCTAGAGGTGTGTGTTCATGGTACATAAAGGCAAAATCTTAGGTCATATTGTTTCGAAGAATGGAATATCAACAGATGAGGATAAAGTAAGATCCATAGCGGAGCTTCCAAGGCCAAGGAACATTAAAGAGGTACAAGCCTTTATGGGCCATTGTGGATATTACTTTAGATTTATCCACATGTATGCGATCATAGCTAAACCTTTTTATGGCTTGTTGAAAAATTTTGAGTGGAACAACGAATGCAAAAATTCCTTCAATGAACTGAAGAGACGTTTGTGCACAACACCCATATTGACAACTCCTGATTGGAATAAGCCATTCCATGTCCACGTGGATGCATCCAATTATGCAATAGGATGTGTGTTGTCACAACCAACAGGTGAAGGAAATTTAGATTTGCCTATAGCATATGCTAGCAGGCAATTGAACGCTACTGAATGAAACTATACCACAACTGAGCGAGAAGGTTTAGGCATGGTATATGCTGTGAAGAAGTTTAGACACTATCTATTGGCCAACAAGTTCAAGTTTTTTTACTGATCATCAAGCTTTATTATATTTGGTCAATAAACCTTGCAATACAAGACGCTTAGTAAGATGGTTTCTCTTACTAATGGAGTATGACTTTGAAGTGGTTGTTAGGAAAGGTAGAACCCACCTCAGGGCAGACCATCTTTCTCGCATCACTTCAAGCGAGTTGCCGCAAGGAGTGTCTGATGAATTGCCCATTGCTTATCTATTCAATTTAGAAGCTCTTCGTAAATGGGAAAATAAGTTGGTACCTATCTTAACCTTTGGACCTACAAATAAGAACATAAAAACAAACAAAGAAGAAATTGTAAGATCACAAAAATATCAAATATTGGCAAGAAGCATGTACAAAGAAGATACAGAGGGTGTACTAGCTTGTTGTGTCGAGGATGACGAACATAGTAGTTGGTTGCAACAAGCCCATGAAGGATTGCTAGGAAATCACTATTCTAAACAATGAACATTGTAGAATCTAAAATGTTTAGGAGTGTATTGGACTAGCATGGACAAAGAAATTCATGAGTGGATTAAGAATTGTCCAACGTGCAAAGTGAGACCCCGAGTGGAGCATGCCACCTTTTATCACATGTCGTTAATTCCATATTGGAGTGCTCCATTGGTAGAATTTATGAGATCAGGAACACTAGTAGCGAGGCTAGTCTAGCAAGAAAACAAAGCATGGAGCAAGAGGCTCAAGACTATGCCTTAGTAGGAGACAACCTATATCGGAGAGGCAAAGATGGTTACCTAAGACTGTGCGTTCATAAATCAAACTACTTGAAAATCTTAGAAACTGCACATAGCGGTGTGGGCGCGATTTCTGACGACTGGCGGATCAATTCAGTCGCCTCGCTAACGGCGCACGCAGGGTGACTATGCAGGACAGGTACAAGTATAACTTCTCCTAAGGTCCGTAAGGTGAAGCGTTCCTATAAAGTTCAACTGCATCAAAATAAGAAGGTAGGATAATCTTTTCACTAACTATTTGATCTTTTATAGTTTCGTTTGTTTCTTCTTGGATATTTTCTACGTTTCTATCTACAGTTGGAGGAAAATTTTCTTCACTAACACTAGGAGGAACAATAGAAAGTAAAGTTATAGTTGTCCTAGGATCATGCAAAGATTCTTCTACTATTACTTCTTTTATTGATTCTTTATCTTCTATTGGTTTTGGAAACAACAATTCAAAGGTTGATGAAGGTAGAAAGGAACTATTCGAAGAACTTTCTTTAGACATAAAAGATGATACTAAATTAATAACCAAAGTCCTATACAACCTCAAGGATGATGTTTATAAATGACAGTCTAAAAGATAGCATATACAAGCTAATAAAAGTTTCAAACTAAGGACAATCTCTGCTTTTCAAACTTCAGGTCACATGTGTATCTCCAGTTCGCCAATAGCTTTCTGAAAAAAAACACATATATGAAAGAGGGCAAGTCTAAAAGATAGCCTATACAAGCTAATAAAAGTTTCAAACTAAGGACAATCTCTGCTTTTCAAACTTCAGGTCACATGTGTATCTCCAGTTCGCCAATAGCTTTTTGAAAAAAAACACATATATGAAAGAGGGCAACAGGCCTTCAGTTCACCAAGAGGCAGCAATTCTTCAGAAATCAAATCTGAAAAAAAACACATGAACTTGTGAGCACGTACTCCCTTCTTAAATAGATGTGAGTAGCCCACCATAGCCTACAATTCTCTTTAGATAACTCAACCAATTACCTAAATTGACTCAACATCACTCCAACAACACTCAACAAGAAAAAAGCGTGGGTTTTTTCTCCTAGATCTTTTCCCAATTTTCAACCAACCATTTAAATATTCTATGGACCAAAAACTTTAGGATTTAAATAACCTTTCACTTCTACTTTTTTATTTAATTAAATACTAAATTTTAGAATAAATACTATACCTTAGACTAAGATTTAATTTAACCCATTTTAATTATTACCTTAGGCTTAGTGGAAATAAATAATTAATATATATTCCTATTAATTTGCTAAGGTTCCTTAAGATATAATTAACCTATTTAATAATTTATTTATAGACTATAACCCACTTATTCAATCATTTAACCTTAAGTTTACCCTACAACTAACTTTAAACCACATCAAATAACTTCAACTAACCCATAAACCTATTTTCTAACCTTCCATAACCCTCTAGGATGAATATTTAACCCATAATTAACCTTAAAACTTAACTAGAACCCTATAATTCATGCTCAAAACATACATTTAACCGCTCAAAATATACATTTAACCCTTAATTACCCTTGTAATTTAGTTAAAACCCTTTAAAACATGATCAGAACCTATAGTTGACCCTTAATTACTCTTACATTACTTTCAAAACATAGAAAACCCCTTAACTAACCCTTGAATGTTCATCTATACCCTTAAATATACTTAAATAAATACTTCCCATCTTGATATTGATCAGCAACTTCTTTTTCTGCAAAATTCAAACATTAGTAAAAAATTTCATAATTTAATCTAACTTATATCAAACAATTAATCTTTTAATTTTTGTAATATCTTAAGAGTAATAAATTCTCTCCGACAGCGGTGTTGCAGGTGGACACTTTGGGCCTGATGAAGTAATCAAGACCATTCTATTCTCAAGACTTTGGTGGCCCACTCTTCATATGGATGCACATACCTATGTGAAGAAATGTGACAGATGCCAACATGTGCAATATCCGATTGGAAAAGACGAGATGCCATTGAGGCTAATGATGGGAGGACGTGCATTTTCAAAATGGAGTATAGACTTTGTAGGTCCCATTAACTCCCCAACAAGAAACTCCCATGCCGAATACATTATTGTAGCCACATATTACCTTACAAAGTGGGGAAGTAAAAGCCACGACAAAGAATGATGCTCAAACAACGGCTAAGTTCTTATTTGAGTATGTGTTCACGAGATATGGGTTACCAATAGAGTTAGTAAGTGATAGAGGCACACACTTCTTGAATGAAGTCATCAAATATCTTGTCCAAGAATTCATGGTGATACACAAGAAGTCTTCCCCCTATCATCCACAAGCTAACGGATAAGCAAAAAGCACAAATAAGGTCCTATGCAATGTATTGACCAAACTCGTAAACAATAAATGCTCTGATTGGGACAAACAACTCCATCATGATGTTTGGGCTTATCGAGTTGCCTATAAAACGGTACTCAATGCCACACCATTTCAAATGGTCTTCAAAAAAAATGTGGTGCTACCATTGGACTTCCTAATCCTAGCCTTGAAAGTAGCACAAGAATAAGAGTGGAATGGACATGAATTGTCCTCTAGGATCTTTGACCTAGAACGCTTAGGTGAGACGAGGCTACAAGCGGCAGCAAGCATTTATGCTGCAAAGAAACGAAAAAAGGCATACTTTGATGCCCATATAAAGGATAAAGGATTGAACGAAGGAGATCTGGTGCTGGTTTATACGCTAAAACAACATGCTCGTAAATTGGAAAAAAGAGGATATGGACCCATGATCATTAATTGAATTTCCACTAGTGGTGCAGTTCAATTGGCCACTTTAGATGGTGATATCTTGCCAAACTATATTAGTGGATGCCGAGTCAAACTATATCAAGAACCTCTTATAGAGGATATGTTAAGGAGACTCAACACTGCTAAGAGGCGAAAACAAGAAGAGTTAAGGGTTAGAGAAGAAGCATAAGCAAAGGCTAGGGAGCGCATTAGGTGAAATAAGTTAAGGCGACTAGGCCATGATGTCAACCCGAAAGCCCCAAAATATCACATGGACATGTGCCAAAAATCGGGCATAATTACTTCTCGCATAATCGATCGATGCCCCTTTGTGACCGTAGAGGTAACACAAGGAAAGAGTGTAAGGAATGTGAGAGCATTGGTTGACTTAGGTGCAGCAAGTAGTGCAGTTAGACTTGCATACTACCAAGACTTACAATTGAAAATCAAGCCCATAGAAGCCTATCTCATAGGTTTGGGAGGGGTGGAAACCCCTTGTTTGGGCAAGGTGGAACTCCCCATCTACCTTCAAGATGTTCCAATGAAAGTCAAAATGCTAGTGTGTCATGATGAGGAACTTATAGAGCCACTTGTCTTAGGTCAAGATTGGATTTATGACCATGCAATCAACTTAAACTTAAAAAGCCAACTTCTTCAAGTTTGGGTACAGGAACAATGCATTACATTAGAATTAGAGAATTGCATGCTCACAAATCCAAATGTAACACAATCTCTTAGTCCTTCTAGGACTAATCTCAACAAAAAAGATGTTGCATGTGTCAAAAGCTCTATGTTTTAGAAGAACTCAATCATGGAAGAATAGGCTCAAAGACAAGCAGAATCCTCCTCTGGCGCAAAGCCTAATGACGTCACAACAACTCAACCAAAAAGGCAAGCGAAACAATACACGAAAACTGATATATCAAGTAGACAAAGGAAGTTCAAGAAGAAAGAAGTTCCGAGCATGAAGCAGATCTGGGTACAAAAAGGAGAGCAATCACCTACCTTGCCAACACAATTTCCACCCAAGCAAGCCAAGCATGTGAAGACAAGAACCCAACAACAACCACAAGCTCAACAAGAAGGCCTCGGACAAATTTGGATACCCAAAAAATTTGCTGCAGCTCAACAAGGGTGATTACATATGTGGGTTCCCAAAGCACTCTTACACACACAAAGGCCTATGCTCTCCACCATGCAAAAGGTCTCAACAAAGAAGCCAAGGAGAGAAAAGGGTAAGATAAGAACCGAGCACAGAGACCAAAAGAAGATAAACTCAACCCTTCGGCAAAAGTAAGAAGACAATCATCAAGGATATGGGTTTGGAAACCAAAAGCATCAGTAGCACCCACAAAACCAAAGAGCCAACCACAAGGGATAAAAATTTCAAGCAACCATCCATAGATGAAGAAGCCAAAGTTGATCTCTCCACATTCAAACACTATTCTCAAATGGATCCCTAAAGGGAGGAATGGTCAGTTGTCATCTAACCATCGACTTATCACATCATTTCAAGATCCATTGGCTACCTCCAACAAAGACTGCATCAACGTCCACCAGCAATATTGAAAGCCTCGACGTGCAACAACCATGTGCCTTTGGCATAACCTTGTCTTTTGCACTGTTCAGGTCATGGATTTCCAAAGTATGCATTAATATAGGGCCACCTTACATGACCATGCATCGACACAATTGAGAACTCCAGGCACATCTGACACATTTGACACATGTAAAATATTTTATTGATGCTAACACCTTTCTCTTGTTTTATGCCATTGTTATTAAGAAAAAGAGAGAAAAAAGAAAGCAAAAAAGAGGAAGCAGAAAAGTCAACGAGAGGAGACATGACCATGTGCGTGAAGAATCTCATCAGTGAACCATCAGCAAGGACATCCATCAACAAGCACGACATGGAAAATGGTCAATCACCATGATGGGAGTACACCATGAAGAATGAAGATCCATGAACCCTTCACCATGGGAAGAATTGCCTACTGTAACAACTCTATAACCATGGTAGATTAGGAAACCTCTTCATCAACATACCCTTGAGCACTTTGATCAAGACCCAATTTCTTGCACCATACTTCTTCCCATGCATTTTCCAAGTACGCATACATAGGGCCACATTACAAGGCTGTGCACAAGGCACATAATGTTTTCAACCCATGCACTACACTTACCCATCCTTCATTATGGTTTACAAGTACTTGACATGAAAGATTTAGAGGACATAAAGGTTATAGGTTTAGTAGCTATGAAGCAACACACAATAGCTGCTCAAAGTCAACAATGACAACCTCTTTTGAGCAATTAGCAGTTTTTGGGAAGCTCACAAATACACCATCTCACTCAAATCCAAGGAAGAAATGCCTACAATGGGACCAAAACTTTCATAGGCTAGCAAGGGACAACTAAAGCACCAGACAACCGACCAAGGGTCTCTAAGGGACAACAGACTCCAGAGGGGGGGGAGTGTTGACACTCAAGGTTAAGGAAAAAACATGTAAACACATCAAGGAAGTGGATACACAAGAAGGAGCATATAGGGAGCTCCAAGAAGCACAGGTCAAATTTTTCAGAAGAAATCCCTATAAAAATAGTGATTTTTATCACTAAAACCATTGTAAATACCATTTTCCATTTTTGCAACTCCATTTTGTTCAAGCCGAGGAGTCCTCGAGCTTGAGGAGTATTAAAAGTATCATCCTACCGATTTTCATAATTTTTAGATTCCGTTTGAGCCCCCAAATAAGCCTTGGAACCTTATTTTTAGCTAGGCCGATCACTAGGTCTGGACAGGGCCAAAACTACTCAAAAAACTATAAAAAGGGCTAGAGAGCTCATTTTTGGGGTTAGCTGGTTGTAGATTTGAGCTTTGTAAAAGAGTTCTTTTGTAATCAAAGATCTTGTATTGTTCCACTCTTTGCTCTTACCTTGTGAGCATGTGTGTGTATGTGTGTGCATGCTTGTGTGCTTTCACTCATGCACTTGCGCCATCACTTGCTCATAGTCTTCATACTAGTCTTCACATCTCCACAGATTGACATTTATGAGGTGAATCTCCTCACGTTGGTACTTGCCATTGTGCTAGAGTGACAAAAACCACATTGGATAGTTGGTCCCATCAAGCTTATTGTCAGCTTGAAGCATACCAAACAAGTCATTGTTGCCTACCATTTCACAAAGGAACAAGATATCACAAAATCTTTACTTCGACGAAAGCTGAAATGAATGTTGAAATTTCAACTCACAAACTATCACTATGATGGCGATTCTGACTGCACGAATAGCTTTGAAATGGTGGTAAAATCTCAGTGTAATTGGTGGAAATGCTTCGTGGCTACTGAAGTTCACTCTTCTATGCTTCAAAGTCAATTTGCATTGTTAAAAGTGCATGCATCCCACGATGCAAAAAACCAAAACTTGAGAAGGATCTGAACCTGCTCTGATACCACTATTGGGTGTGTGTAGAAGTGCAAAAGACACACGAGAAGCACACACAAGGATCACAAATGTAGCAAGACACACGGAGAAGACAGGTGGTTGAAATAGCTTTCTTTATTGACGATGAACTGAACTGATTTAAGAGTTGAATAATATCCCTAAATACAAAGTACCAACACATATGAGTGTATCAAGTATGTGGTAACATGGGGAAAAAACCTCTAGCCAGCACTAGAGTAAAAAGGGCCCATGTATAGGGAAAAGGTTCACATCAAAGCTACTTGAGGAACACATAAGTGTAACATTCTCAAATCCCTTGAATTATGAAAAATAAGCTAAAACCTTTTCTAGCATGTCTCAATAGATTTTGATTAACAATAATACATGCACATACACATACACATACTATTATGAAGTAAGAATCAATGTTGAGTCAAACAATCACAATAATTTTAACTCAAATCATACACACGTATACACATGCACATACTATTGTGAAGTAAGAACCAATAATGATTCAAACAATCACAATAGATTTTCACTCACAATCATACACACAACTAAACATACACATACTATTGTGAAGTAATAATCAATGTTGGGTCAAAAAATCAAAATAGTTTTTAACTCATAATTTTAAACAAACAAATATATATTTGTATTTACTTTTATAATCCTAAAATACTTAATATTTTTTCATAGATTTTATACCTTGTTTTTCATATGACACTATAAATCTAGAGAAAACAAAGTAACTCTGATGAAGTACATCCGAAGTCACATAATGGTTTTATAAAAAACATTTCGAACAAACTTTTTTGATAAAAACCTTTTTCAATCAAAAACCTTTTGATTGATGTTTTTCCCATAAAAAAACAACTAAATTACTATCCAAAAAAAATTTCTCTTATCCAAATAAACCAATCTAGCATGTCTATTGTAATATTCCATAATTATTCATGAAATAATCAAATTACCAAATAATGAATAATGCAACCTAGTACTTGATTGCACATTGTTTTGAGAATAATACAACTAAGAACGCCTTATTTGTTAAATGCGCAGATCATGCACTTCTGATCATTGTTGTGTATATTGATGAAATGCTGCTCGTTGGACCTAATGAGAAGCATATTGCTAAATTTAAGGCTGATTTGCATGCCTCTTTTGAGATGTCAAATTTGGGGCATTTGCATGACTGTTTGAGCATTCAATTCATGCAAATTGATGGGGGAATAACTTTGTGTCAAAGAAAATATATTGACACATTATTGAAGTGTTTTGGTCTTGAAGATTGCAAACTTATTGCCACTCCTATGGAAACAAATCTACAATTAAGTCTTCATGATACTAGCGATGCACTTGATATTGTTCTTTATCAGTAGGTTGTTGGAGCTTGATTTACTTATGCATAACTTGACCTGATATTTAGTTTGTTGTCTCTCATATGATAACATTTATGTATTGCGCAAGTGTCAACCATTAGTATGTGGTTAAGGGCATCTTTGCTACTTAAGTGGTACCTGACTACTTGGATTATTTTATCCCAAGGGGAGATCATTACCACCAGATTTACATGTTTTTTCTGACTATGAGTGGGCTGGTTTCTATGACACTGATGTGCCCACCAGTGGTTTTTGCTTCATGCTTGGTATCTCATGCATATCTTGGTTGAGCAAGAAGCATCCTAGTATGTCCACTTCCAGTTGTGAGGCTGACTATAGGGAATCTTTCACAATGACTATTAAGTGTGTATGGCTTAGATGCCTTTTGGTTGATTTGGGTGTTGATTTTTCTTCTGCCACCACCATCTTCACTGACAATCAGAGCACATTGGCAATTGCGAGAAACCCTATTTTCCATGCTTGCACAAAGCACATTGAGGTGCACTATCATTATGTTAGGGAGAGATTGTCTACTAAAGAGATCAGTTTGGCTTATGTGCCAACACATGATAATGTTCTAGACCTTTTCATAAAGTTTGGAGCTTTTCAAAAAAGATTTGGGATTACTTCCTGTTGTGGATTGATCTCTTTCCACATAGCTTTGCAGTTCCTTATACATGAGTCCCAGCTCCGTGTTCACTGCATCACTCCCAAGGGGTGTTTGTTGATATATTTTGGTAGTGCTGTGTGTGAGCACACTTAGGACTATCGACAAACTTTTGTCCCTCTTTAGGAGGTTTTTTCCCTTGGCTTGTATATATGCATATAACCCTAATGGGTGACTTATCTTTGTACATTCACTTGTAATACATTCTATATTGTTTTGTGCACCGAGCTTCTAATTCTTCCTTGTGTTGTTTGCATGCTTCACCAGATGTTGAACTCTACCAATATTTAGTAAAGCACTTAAAAAGGAGCAGTTCAATAGACATCTTCAACAAATGGGCATAGGATCCTAACCTATTTGATTCATCAGTCGATAAACAGTCAGGGGGGGTTTTTTATTATGTGGCCAATGTCTAACCCTCATGATTTTATGTTTTATTTCACATTTTGTAAGGCACCTTTTATGAGGAGAAGACAATTGTGAATAAGATTATTGATGGGAATCCCAAATTTACATTTAATTCTACCTTGAGAGTGTAGGGGTGGATAATGCCATCATCTTTTTACTTGATTTAGTAATGAATTTTTGAAATTCTACTAATGTGTTATCTTCTCTGTTATTGTTCTTCCATTTTGTTGCATAACCATTCTCTTAAAACAAAAAAATTATCATTTCATAGTGTTGCCTCATGCAATTATTGGATTCAAAAGTTTCATACTAGTAACTCTTTAGTTAAAAAATATCTTTGGTTAAAAAATTTCTTCAATTTAAATATTTTTTTCTTCATATTGATTACATACATATAGTCTATCAATAATATTCTAGTATTTTAATTTCATGTTCTTTTTACTTCAAAGTAACGTCAATCCCATTAAACACGTCTATAGGATTCATTATCTCTTCACTTACTTTAGTACAATCTTTGGTAGCTAATATATTTTGTGTCTTCATAGTGCTCAAACATGTCTTTCTCAAGTTGCAAGCTATGTCCTTGTATCCACATAATTCTCATCGCTTTATTTTTTTTTAAGATCTTAAAAAACATATACCACAAAGGATATGTAAACTTGCGTATGCTATCCATACTTTCCAGATGTCTGAATTACACTATAGAATTGCATAACGATGCAATCAACAAGATATTTGCATACATGGATAATAAATCACTTCATACTTAATCTCTATATTTCCATATTAAAATTCATCAATTTGTTTGATCTTTTTGTACATCCACAATACAATCATCTAGATCATTTTTTATAGAAGCACATCAGTTCATTGATGAAGTAATGATGGAAATTTAGTTAAAAAAGTGAATAGTTGGATTGGGATTCTAATTAAGGTTAACATCATTTTTTTTCTTTTTTTAGTGGTGTACTTGACACTCTAAATCTTCATATTTCATTGTCTTGAATCCATGCCCTATGTAATCAAAATAATCACCACTCAAAGGCACTCGAAAGTATGGTGAGAAATCAAAATAGCTCTTGAATATCATATTTCTCTTAAAATATGTTTATGAAACTAGAACTTGGTAGTTTGTCCTCTATCTTGATAAAGTGAGAAGAATATATTTATTTAGATGAAGTTTGACATATATATCATATGAAAATTGTTGAATTCTTGGTGTAATCTATGCAATGCCAAAAAAATTTCAATCTATTTTACCATGGACTTACTGGAGATAGTGGTGCTTGTGTTGGAGTTTGAGGACTACAAAAGCATAGGAACAATGCAAGGAAGAAGAAAAAGCTTGGAGAATAACACAACATTGATTGTATTGCCAAGTGAATGTAGAAAGATAAGTGAAATGATAGGGTTTTAAATGTATATACAAATAGAGGGAAAAAACCTCCTAAAGAGGGAAAAAAGTCCCTCAGGGTCCTAAGTGTGTTCATACACATCACTATTGAAATATATCAACAAATCCCTCTCGAAGAGTGATGTAATGAACAAGCACCTAGCATTCGTGTATAAGGAAGTGCTAAGAAATGTGGAGAGAAATCAAAGGAAGTAAGACCAAAGCTTTGCAAAAAGCTTGAAACTTTTCCTAGGCAGAGCCTTTGTGGAAAGGTGTGCATCATTATCATGTGGGAACCCAAGCCAAACTGATCTCTCCAGTAGAGAATCTCTCCTTAACATAATGATAATCCACCTCAATGTGCTTATTGTGAGCATTGAACACAAGGTTCCTCAAAACCACTAATGTGCTCTATCTATCAGTAAAGGTGATGATAGAAAAATGACCAACACCCAAATCAACAAAAAGGCATCTGAGCCATACACACTCAAAAATCTTTGTGAAAGCTTTAGTCTAACAACTAGAAGTGGCCACAATAGGTTGCTTCTTACTCAAGCAAGATATGCATAAGCTACTAGGAATGAAGCAAAAATCGCTAGTGGACACACAAGTGTCATAGCAACCAGCCCAACTTGAGTTCAAAAAAGCATGTGGAGGTATTGATAGCCCTTGGGATAAAACAATCCAAGTAGTCAAATACCACTCATGCAATGAAAGATGCGCTTCACCACTTGCAAATGTTTCACACATGGGCAATGCATAAACCTTCTCATATAAGAGACAATAAACTAAATATCAAGTCAGGTTAGGCATAAGTAAATCAAGCATCCAACAACCTACTGATTGTAAGACAATATTTACGCAATATAACATAGGAGCAGTAGCAGAGAAGATAGCAGATATAGGAGAATCTCAACAATTTTTTACTAACAACAAGTACAAAGATGATGGCATTGTCCACCCGTGCGCTCTCAAGGTAGAGCTTAAATGGTGATCTAAACAACTCTAGATAGGGAGATACAAGGTAGAGGTATGCTGGCTTGATTAGATATCTCACGTAGTATAGAAGTCATGTATATATAGGATAATGGATGGCCTTCTATGGACGGCTAGCCATACATGGGTGGTAGAGCATGGGCGGACACCGCCCGTGTAGTTACCATACACCTAACAAATATAAATGATTTTTGACTCCGATAGGGAATATTCCATGGAATATTCCCTTTATAGTGACACCAGGGGCATTGCCCTCGGACCCCCACCAGAGGGCCCGCTAGCCCCCTGGGACCCCCCAAGCCAGGGGGCCCACCGACCCCTTTGGACCCCCCAAGGGGGCTGCTCATCGCTGCCCCGGACCCCACAATTGGGGACCCTGGTAACTCCCTTTCCTTACAATACCTTACATGATCCAATATGACCTTCATCCAACATGCAAGTTGGGATTTCCCATCAATTGGGTAATGCATGCTTGGCTTCTCCTCATAATGGGGGCCTTACAAAATGTGCATACAATCATGAGGGGTAGACATTGATCATATACTAACACTGATAGTGAACAACATCAAATGCATTTCTAGCATCATGAAGACTCAACCATAAACTTGTTCACATGGGAATGGCAATAGGTTTGAAATCTTCAAGGCCAAAATGCTACAATAATGTGTCAATGTATTTTGTTGGACACAAAGTTATCCCCTCATCAACTTGCATAAATTGAGTTGCCAAATAATGATGTAACTACCCTAAATAGAAAATCTCAAAAGAGGCATGAAAATCAGCCTTAAATTTAGCAATATGATTCTCCTTCGGACCACTGAGCCGCATATCATCAAGATATAAAAAAAATGATCAAAAGTACATAATTTGCATGCTTGACATACAAATTTCTGTCAATTGTTCTATTCTCAAATCTGTGTGCTATCAATTAGGCATGTATCTTTTCATACCAAAAATGTGGTGCTTGCCACAATTTGTACAATGCCTTTCTCAACCTATAAAATTTGTTTTCATGCACTTTTTACACAAAACCATAGGGCTAAAATACATATAATTCTTCAGGTAAATAACCATTTAGAAATGTAGTTTTAGTGTTCAATTGATGTACATTCTAACCATGATGAGCTGCAAGTTCATAGATGCTATGAACAATGGTCATTCGACATGTGGGAGCAAAGGTCTCATCAAAATCAATACCCTTCTTTTGAGCATAACGATTGGGAGCAAGCCTAGCCTTATACCATGCTTATGCTTCAATATACCCATTTATTGCCAATGGCCTTTTTGCTAAGAGGAAAATCACATAAAGAAAAAGTACCATTCTTCATAATAGCATCATATTCTGCTCGCATGACCATCCATTTTTTTGAATTTTGTGCTTCATGAAAAGAAACATGCTCATTATCATTAGAAAGACTAGATACAGGCATTGCATAACAGTCATTGCATAACAATCATTGCAAAAGAAGGATTATGAGAGCCTAAACGATTATAATATGACAAAGGTGCATCTAGCTTCCTATCTCTTAAAGTCCAAACCAACCATTTGACATGATTTTTGCATGCTTAATGTCAGTTCTCTTACTAATAGGTGCATCATTACACTCGTGTGTTCCTCAAGTAGCTTTGATGTGGACTTTTCCCTATACATGGGAACTTTTTATTATGGTGTTGGCTAGAGTTTTTTCCCCATGTTACCACATACATGATAAAGTCATATGTGGTGGTACTTTGTACTTAAGGATATTATTCAGCTCTTACTTCAGTTCTATTCATCATCAATAGGTAGAGCTATTCCAACCATCCATCTTCTCCATGTGTCTTGCTACATTTGTGCTCCTTTTGTGTGCTTCTTGTGTGTCTCTCATTCTTCTATACAAACCCAAAAGTGGTATCAAAGCTGGTTCAATTCCTTTTCAAGTTTTTTTTTTTGCATCATAGCACATCCACTATTTTAACAGTGAAAATTGACTTTGGAGCATAAAACATTGATTCTCAACAGCCAAAAAGCATTTTCACTAGTTGCATTGGGGTTTTACAACCCATTTAAAGCCATTCATGCAATCAAAATCACCATCAAAGTGATAGATTATGAGCTGAAATTTCAACATTCATTTCAACTTTGATTCAATTAAAGATCTTGTCACATTCTTGTACTTTAGTGAAATGGTGGGCAACAATGACTTGTTTGGCATGCTTCAATCTCAAGATAAACTTGATGGGACCAACTATCCAATGTTTTCTTACATGATGAAACATGTTCTTGCTACAAAAGAACTATGGAACATAGTGATAGATGTAGATCAAGACCCCCAGGTTCTTCTACTTTGTCATCTACTATATAGATCGAGCTTCTTCTTCAAGTACAATGGTTACTTATACTCAAACCTATAGAAGAGAAACTTAGATGGGATGGAAAATATGCTCAATCTCATGCATTGATTGTACTTTCTATGAAGCATCATATAGTTCCACATGCTTGGTCATGTTCTACGTCAAGACATGCATGGGACACTTGCTTCTTTGTATGCCATGCATAATGAAGCACCTATTGCATACTTGGGGGTGTATGTATGGCTAAAAATGAGTTTTTGGATGTGTATTTGACACATGTCAAGGACTTGAAAGAGCGATTGGAAAACACAGATGAGATTGTTTTGAATGTATCATTCATCTCTACATTTTTGAAAGGATTACCATAATCTTTTCAAAGCTTTGCCACTTAACTCCGTTTGGTTGTAAAACAGAATCCTAATATGTATGCATTTGGTGAGGTTGTATCTCTTCTTTTGCAAGAAGATTAATGTAGAGTGAATAGGAGTGGTTTGATTGAGGGAATGCAAACACTTTCTATCTCACAAAAAGGGAAAAACAAGTATGATTCAACTTTGGGTTCATCAAAGCCAAAGCCTTAACCTTCCTCTTCCACTCATTCATCTAATGATAATGATTTGCAGAAGATGAAGAGATTCAAATATTGCTACAAAGATGATGATACTGTTGATTGTTGGAGTTTGAGGTCTACAAAAGCATGCAAAAAACACTAGGAAGAAGAAGAAGCTTGGAGTGCAACACACAATACTGAATGCATTACCAAGAGAATGTACAAAAAACAAAATATATTGACATATTATTGAAACATTTTGGCCTTAAAGACTACAAACCCATTGCCACTCCTATGGAAAAGTTATTCAGCCATCAACTTGCATAAATTGAATGCCCAAATAATGATGCAAATGCCCCAAATTTGATATCTCAAATGAGGCATGAAAATTGGTCTTAAATCAGCAATATGCTTCTCATTGGGACAAATGAGCAGGATCTCATCAACATAGACAACAATGATCAGAAGCACATCATTTGCACATTTAACATATAAGGTGCTCTCAATTGAACTATTCTCAAAATCATGTGCAATCAAGTAGGCATGTATCATTTCATACCAAGCATGTGGTGCTTTCTTCAAACCATATAATGCCTTTTTCGACCTACACACTTTGTTTTCATGCCCTTTTTGCACAAAACCATGAGGCTGAAAAATATACACTTATTCATGTAACTCACCATTTAGAAATGTAGTGTTAATATCCAACTCACGTGCATTCCAACCATGATGAGCTTCAAGTGCATAGATGCTATGAACAGTATTCATTTGTCATGTGGGAGCAAAGGTCTCATCAAAATCAATGCCTCTTTCTTGCACGTAACCTTTTGTAACAAGCCTAGCCTTTAACTTGTCAATTGTTCCATTAGGCTTATGCTTTAGCTTGTATACCCACTTAGTGCCAATGGCCTTCTTGCTAGGAGGCAAGTCACATAAAGAGAGGGTACCATTCTTCATAATGGCATCATATTTTGATTGCATAGCGGCCATCCATTTTTTTTTATTTTGTGCATCATAAAACAAAATAGGCTCATTCTCATCACAAAGAGTAGAGGAAGCCATAACATAGCAATCTGATGCAAAAGAAGAATTATGAGAGCCTGAACAATTATAATATGATAGAGATGCATCTAATTTGCTATCTTGCAAAGTTTGCACTAGCCATTTTGGCATAGTTTTTGGCAAATCTATATCAACCCTCTCATCAAGAAGTGCATTATGTAAATCTGCATCAGAAATGGAATGATATACATCATCGCATGAAACTTGTAAAGGCTGAGAAATTGTCTCATTCGGACCAGCACTTGACGTCCACCTGTAAAAAGAGGCAGCAAAGTGTCATACATATCTGTGGAGCTAACTAATGTCTCTTTAGTACATAAAAGTAATGGTCAAATTGCATCTTCCATGGAAATAGCATCACAGCTAACCAAAATGTGTTTAGTCTATAGTTGGCTTGAGACCAAGCTTTTGGTCTATTCATGATTCTCAAATGTTCTTCTTTAAGTATTTTAAATAATTAAATAAAATATGGGATTGTGTACTATTCCATACTTAAGTATAAATTGTATACTTGTCTTTATAGAATAATATGTAAAGGATCATGACTTAAATAATCCCATAATTTATATAACTATAATCCTTGTCAAGAAAGTATGCATGAACTCTTTAGAGTTTGTCTAGACTCTCTAAAAGTTGGGTCATACATGTCTTATAAACCTTGATGAACTAATTTAGCTCAAAATTATAAGCTCAATTCAAGATTGGCTTACTTGCCAATCTCCAATGAAGGTCACTTTACCTCCTACTAATAAGACTCTATTCTAATTAGTACTTGCATTTACAATATCATGTATCGATCCTTGCATGCATAATCCTTTTACTTGAGTGCATGCATAATGTATGCAAAAAATCAAATGTAATGATGATAACTCATACGAATGCATGTTGTGGCATGCATTGTATGTGTTTGCATGCATATACTTTATGCATCTATGTTGTGCACAAACACACTACTTATGCTTCCCTTTATAATTCAACATGATTATGCACATGGTTTTGTGCATCTAGAACCTTTTCCTAATGGATTAAAATCTTGGAGTGTGTGTAAAAGTAATCCTTGAACTTGAACTTGTGCAACAAAACATTCTTTTGAAAAGAAAAAATGTACAAACATGTTTCCTTTATTTATGTATGAAGTAGGACGTAACTTATAAATGCACGAAAATGCTTCTAGTGCTTGATTTCCTTTTCAATACATATATACTTACGCTTTGTAACTTTCATTCACTTCTTGCTTTTGATTTAACAACGATCAACAATCAAAACTCTACTCTATGCTTCAATTGTAAATTAATGAAAAAAGAATGAAAACTATGGCAACATGTATTGAAGCCAAGCATAACTTAAAGAGTACTTAGCTTCACAAATAGATATATCCATGCATTATCCCATGAGAAGATCTATTTTTTCCATCCTTGAGGCTTCATTTGCAAAGATTATTCATCCTAGTCGGTGATTTTATAAGAATAGAAACCTTATAAAAAGAAATTTCCAACAAGCTAAAAATCATGGTAGATGGACAATTGAGTAAAGAGAAACACACACCCAAACTTTAATAGCTGGTACATCATCACCGACTTAAAATAGTGATTGAAGTGGCTACATTGGATGCTCCCCAAAGTCATCCTAGAGATCAACTTTGAAGGTATATAATTATAACACATCCTCTAAAAATGTATATAAATAAAAAACAATAAATTTAGATCACGTATGATACTTTTCGAGAGGGTTCAAAGATGCCATCCTACATGATTTGCACTTTTTGAGACATGTGTTAAAGTCATGTCTTTTCCTCCTTGTTGCTATTGAATCCCCATGTGTGGGTTGAAGGAGCTTAAGAAAGCTTCATATACAGTTTATGGATAGAGAAAATTGGTAGGCCCTATGGCATCATGAAACCACAAGTTTTGAATCCCTCTCTTTTCTTCCCTTGAACCCATTGTTTGCACTCATGTCTTCTATATGTAACAGTCAACTTTGGGACACCAAGGCATGTGGGAATGATGGATAGGGTAGGATCTTCCTATTGAGGAGGTTTTGAGTTTGAATCTTGGTTTCAACCTCATCAAATAACATCTTATGGCCCCAACACGAAATTCACATAGAGGCTAAAATAAAGAATGATTTTGTTCATTAATTAAGGATGGAAGGATGCAAGTGATGTAGTGGATAGAGCTTTCCTCTCCCCGAGCAACAACTCAAGTTCGATCCCCATATATTTCACAAAAATGGGATGAGTATCATGGTGTATAATTTTATCTTCATAAAGCACTTCAAGATGCTAATCTCACACAAGGAGAAGAAAGTTCATAGCCACTAAGGAGGGATGATGAAGGATACATACAATATATCTCCATAAGAGTTTTAGATAATGAAAAAGGTGATAGATCTACAAGGTCACCATTATAACTAGCCTAGAGGTTGAGGAAGATGATGAGGCATCAAGGCTACCATAAAAGCTTGCTCTAATACCAATGTAACAAACTAAACTATTAGAACCACCATGTGCTAGAAAGATAACTCTTCTCCAAACCTTATGCCTCTATATATAGCTACTCAAGTAAAAAAGGACCACAAATGTAACTGGAGACCACAAGTGCATGTGTGATCTCCCCACCACTGCTTTAGCATCTTCAACTTGAGCCCACTAGTGCAGGTGCAATCTTCACCACTCCTTTAGCACTTCCTCTAGAGTCTACTAGTGGTATGTTGTACTTGCCACTCAAGTTAAGTCTCTCTAAAGTCAAGTTAACTCATGTTAACTTCAGTTAGAAGGCTCTAGAGCTCTTTGGGCAAAACTCTCTCCCCATGCTCCCCAGAGGGGGTTGAACCCAAGACCTCGTCCTTCCCAATCTTGAGACTTAACCACTAGGCTAAGTGGGTACTTGTTTTGGAGATCACATGAACCTATACATAAGTCTGGTCTTGGGATCTTTGGCCATACATACAAGTGACCAAATGGTGTCTGATTTCATATCTCCCTAAATTGGCCAGACACCTAGATCATAGAGGTAGTGTATAATGAGAATGTTATGTACCTTATTCTGAAGAAGTACATAAACAATATGCTAGAAAAGTTCAAAATGGAAAATTCTAAGGTTGTAGGCACACCAATGGAAGTAAAATCCAAGCTAAATGCTCATGATGGTGATTTGGTTGAGGATGTGACAAGCTATCAAAGCTTGGTGGGAAGTGTCGACCATGCTACTCTTACTAGAGTAGATATAAATTATAGTGTAAGTGTCTTGAGCCACTTCACACATACACCTAGAAAGCCTTGCAAGGAGGAATCCAAAAGGATTATCAAATAGCTCAAAGGGACAATAAATGAAGGGTTATTTTATTCATATACTTCTGATGTGGATATTAAGATTTTCTCTGATGCAAAATTGGGAAGGATCAAGAGGTGAAAGGATAAGCACATCTATATATATTTCATTTGAAGGTTCAAAGCTCACCTCTTGGTCTTCAAAGAAGAAACCTACTATTTCTCTCTCATCTACAGAGTCTGAATATAGAGGTTTGGTCGATGCAACTCAATAAGAAAAGTGGATTAAGCCACTATACTCAGATTTGTGAGTGAGATCATCTACTCGTCACATATTTGGTGTTAACATGCGTTCTTTGTATTTTGTTGGTAATACCATTCGTCATGCTAGGGCCAAACATATTGAGGTCCATTATCATTATGTTAGATAGAAGATTACAAGCAAACATGATGAACAACAATATTGCTCTCATATGTATCTACTCAACAACAATGTGCAAACATGATGACCAAATATTTGGATGGAGTGAAGCTTTGCAGGTTCAAATCTATGATTGGACTTCAATAAATCACTAAGGATTGAAGACAAGCATCTTAGTCTTGAGGGGGAGCTGTTGATGAATATACCAATCCTAAGTTCTTTGCCATAAATACAAGACTTCATTGAACTTTGAGCTAAAGTCATATGTATACACATACACCATCTAATTACTTCTAAGGTCAAAACGGGAGGTTACTTTATTCAAATGTAAAATGATAACTTAAGAGAGAATCTCATTATGTATTGGGAGACAAAGCTCATGACCTCATTTGAATTATTAATTCATATGAGCTGCTAAAAGAGTGGAAGAATATTATGTGATATCCATCAAACAATCACTTTTGAAAAGTATACATGTACTCTATCTATTTAGTCATAGGATATCATCAATCACATCACTAATTATTGAGTGTACATATTCTTAACTCAAAGCTCTTGGATTCCTCCAAGAGCTCCATGTATCATACTTTACTTAGCAATAGATTTACATCGAGTTTCACCATCTACATTGTTCATTGTTCAGTGCTACAATATATGTCACAAAGTGTGTCATCTTCTCTGAGCTATTGAAATGATTATATAGTCTCATAGTCTTGTTTATTGATTGAAATATGAATTTAAGATTCTTCTAAGTGTGCCTACAAAATATTTTGGTCATTGGAGTTGTGTGAACTGATGTATGACCATATCTATGACTACGTCTCTGCATCATCATCTTCCTAAAAGGTCAGGATCACCTCCCTGCCTTCTTATATATCTAGTTGATAGTACAATCATCCAAAATTCATAAAATAAATTTTCATAGATCAATTTCCCCTTTAGTTAAAGATGTGAAAAAGGATTTGGGCCAATTCCTTATAGGTTGTGTGCTTTGAGTAATTTCTTGAGTGTCTTCTTCCATATTTTGTAGGTTTTCTCTATATGTAAACACTTTAAAAGTTATCTATTTTTATGTAAACTTTTTATATCAATGGTCAAAATTACTATATACACATTATTGCATAGATTGCAAGCCTATGAAGTCTATTAGAGATTCCAAGTGAAAAATAGGTTGGTCTTGAGCCAGTTTTTGCTAGGACCCTCTCATCTCTACAAATTACCATCACTCCTCACAAGGTTCACATAACCTAAAGTGGAGAGCTCCTTTTATTCATAAAATATATGTACATGATGGCTCATGTGAACCAAAATCTCACTTTAACTTCTCTATCTATAAACTAAACTCTTATTCTCCATGTGCTCTAAAGAATATTCAAAAGTGAATATGTGCCGAATGAACATATCCTAAGGGGATTCTCAAGATATTATCCTAAAAAACATATCTCCAAGAATCTATGCTTGGTTTTTTCTCCTATATACATGTACTTTCAAAAAGAGAATTATTTACAAGCCTTTAAGCCTTACTCTTGGCAAGAAATCAAAAAGGGCTTGTAGCTCAAGCGTAAGCACCACCTCCTTTACTTGTCAATCTGCGGAGATGTGAGCACCAGTATGAAGACCATGAGCAAGTGAAGGCACAAGTGCATGAGTGAAAGCACACAAACATGCACACACATACACACACACACACGCACAAAGTAAGATCAAAGAGAGGAACAATGGAAAGCTTCGATTGCAAAAGAGTTCTCTTACAAAAGCTCTATTCTCTAACCAGCTAACCTCAAAAATGAGCTCTCTAGATCTTTCTATAGTTTTTTGACTAGTTTTGGCCCTGTCCAGACCTAGTGTCCGGCCTAGTTAAAAATTAGGTTCCAGGGCTTATTTGAGGGCTCAAATGAAGACTAAAAATTATGAAAATTGGTAGGATGATACTTCTAATACTCCTTAAGCTTGAGGACTCCTCGGCTTCAACAAAATGGAGTTACAAAAATAGAAAATGGTATTTACAATGGTTTTTAGTGATGAAAATCACTATTTTTATAGGGATTTATTCTGAAAATTTGACATACACTTCTTGGAGCTCCCTACTTGCTCCTTCTTCTTGTGTGTCCACCTCTTTGATGTGCTCCTGTGCTTTGTCCTTGACCTTCAGCTTCAACACTCCCCCCCTCTCGAGTCTGTCATCCCTGACAGACCCTTGTTGTAATGGTTGTTCCATGTAGTGCTTTGAGAGGTAGTGTCTGTTCGGTAGGAACAAGAGCCATCTACCTTCCAAATGTGGCAGGGTTGGTTGTCCGGTTCTTCATTTGTCACTAAAAGCCTTTGGAAGTTGTTGTCCCTTGGTATGCGCTCCTTCCTTGGATTCCAGCATGATTGGGTCAGTGTGAGTCTCCATTGATGACGTCAGATCGTCCAAAGATGATGTTCATAGTAGTCATGCCAAGTGCTCATAACCCATAATGGATGATGGGTAAGTGTGTTCGTGCATGGGTTGAGGAAAATATGTGCCTTGTGCACGGCCTTGTAGATGTTTATCTCATCCTGTTGTGCTCTCGGCATTTGTGATGGACATTGTTGATGAATGTCCGTGTTGAGGATCCATTGATGCAATTCTTTGAGTGCTTGGTCCTGTATGCACTCTTCAAAGCAACATTATGCCAAATATTGAGAGTTGAATTTCTTTATATTCCTTGACAAACGACATTGGGTAACTACACCAAGCTTAGTTTCAAATCTTCTCGTTAGCTCACCATAAGCAGGAGTCTTCTCATCCAGTATACATACAAGGATTTGCAGTGTACCAAAACTACCCTTTGCAGATATCTCATTGGATGCTCTAGTACATACAGTAATTAAGCATCACTCAAGTTATGGACCTTCAAGCTCTTCCCTCCTACCATGGTAAGGGGAAATAGTAGTTGTGGATGCCCTGTTCATGCCAAGTGCTTGACATCTACCAGATAAGGTAGCAATAATATCATCTGCTAGCCGAGACATACTTCTATCAAAACTGATAAATGTCCAATAATCAATGGTTCCACCTTCAACTAAGCATGACTCATTCATGTTCCATGAGCCAAACCTGGGAACAAGTTCTTCCTCTCTCTCTTTTTTTTTTGCAAAACAATGTCACAAAACAAGAAGACAAAGGTTAGTATCAAAAAATGGTTTACATGTGTCAATGTGCTCTTGTGCCTGGAATTCTCAAATGTGTCTATGCACGGCCATGTAATAGGGCCCTATATTAATGCATACTTTGGAAGTGCATGGCCTGAATGGTGCAAAAGACAGGGTTGTGCAAGAAGCACATGGTTGTCGCTCGTCGAGGATTTCGATGTTACTTGTAGATGTGACGCCGACTGTGGTGGAGGTATCCGTTGGGTCTTGAAATGATGTAATTTGGCACTGTAGAGATCACTTCAGCCGTCTTTATCTTTGGATGGTTTCTTAAATTTTGTATCCCACGTGGTTGGTTCCTTGGTTTTGTGGGGGCTACTAGTGCTTTTGGCTTCCATACCCATACCATTGTGGCTGGTCTTCTAACCCTTGTTGAAGAGGTGAGTTGATCTGGTTTTAGTCTTGGTGTTTGGTTCTGACCCTTGCTCCGCCTTGGCTTCTTTGTTGCGACTTTTCTCATGGGAGAGCATAAATTGTTGTGTATGTAAGAGCTTCTTGGGTACCCATATTTGCAATTGTCCTTGTTAAGCTGCAGCTAATTTCTTAGGCACCCAAACTTGTCGAATATCTTGTGGTTGAGTTTGTCCTAGCTTCTTCAATCGTCTTCTGGCCTGGTGGGAGTCCCTGGAGGGGAACTGTGGGGTTAAGGCCGGTGGTTGCTCTCCTTTTCGTACCCAGATCTGCTTCATGCCCGGCACTACCTTCCTTTGGAAATCCCGTTGTCTATTTGATATAGTAGTTGTCCTGTTCTATTGTGCTTGCGTTGTTGGTTGAGTTGTAGTGGTGGCATTAGTCCTTGCATCAGAGGAGGAGTCCGCTTGTCTTTGAGCCTGTTCTTCCATGATTGAGTTCTCCTGCAACATAGAGCTTTTGACGCAAACAACATCTTCTTCCATATGATTAGTCTTAGAAGAACTAATAGAATGTGGGACATCTGGATTTGTGAGCATGTAGTTCTCTAATTTGATTGTAATGCATTGTTCCTGTACCTGAACTTGAAGGATTTGACTTCTTAGGTTTAAGTTAACAGCATGGTGATAGATCCAATCTTGACCCAAGACAAGTGGTTCTGTAAGGTTCTCATCTTGACACACTAGCACTTTGACTTTCATTGGAACATCTTGAAGGTAGATGGGAAGTTCCACCTCGCCCAAACAAGGGGTTTCCACACCTCCCAATCCTATGAGATAAGCTTCTATGGGATTGATGTTCAACTGCAAGTCTTGGCAGTAGGATAGTCTAACTGCACTACTTGCTGCACCTGAGTCAATCAATGCTTTCACAGCCCTTGCACCCTTTCCTTGTCCTATCTCTATGGTCACAAAGGGACGTCGCTCGATGACTTGAGAAGTAATTATGCCTAATTTTTAGCACATACCCATGTGATATTTTGTGGCTTTTGAGTTGACATCTAGGCCTAGTCTCCTTAACTTATTTCGCCTAATACGCTCTCTGGCCTCTGTCTGTGCTTCTTCCCTCACCCTTAACTCCTCTTCTTTTCGCTTCTTAGCAATGTTGAGTCTCGTAAGCATATCCTCTGTAAGAGGTTCTTGGTATAACTTGACTCTACATCCACTAATATAGTTTGGCAAGATATCTCCTTCTAGAGTGGCCAATTGAACTGCACCGCTAGTGGAAATTCTATTAATGATCATGGGTCCGTATCCTCTTTTTTCCAACTTACGGGCATGTTGCTTTAGCGTATAAACCAGCACTAGGTCTCCTTCTTTCAATCCTTTATCTTTGATGTGTGCATCAAAGTAGGCCTTTTGTCTTTTCTTTGTAGCATAGATGCCGTGCGTAGCCTTGTCTCACCTAAGCATTCTATATCAAAGATCCTAGAGGACAATTCATGTCCATTCCACTCATGCTCTTGTGCTACTTTTAAGGCTGGGATGAGGAAGTCCAATGGTAGCACAGCATTCTGTCCGAAGACCATCTGAAATGGGGTGGCATTGAGTACCGTTTTGTAGGCAACCCGATAAGCTCAAACAGCATGATGAAGTTGTTTGTCCCAATTAGAGCATTTATTATTTACCAGTTTTGTCAATACGTTACAGAGGATCTTATTGGTGCTCTCGGCTTGTCCGTTAGCTTGTGGGTGATAGGAGGCAGACTTCTTATGTATCACCAAGAATTCTTGGAGAAGATTTTCAATGACTTCATTCAAGAAGTGTGTGCCTCTATCGCTTACTAACTCTATTGGTAGTCCATATCTCGTGAACACATTCTCGAATAAGAACTTAGCCGTAGTCTGAGCATCATTCTTTGTTGTGGCTTTCACTTCTACCCACTTGGTAAGGTAATCTGTGGCTACAATAATATACTCTGCATGGGAGTTTCTAGCTGGGGGGTTAATAGGACCTACAAAGTCTATACCCCACTTCGAAAATGCACGCCCTCCCATCATCGGCTCAAAGGCATCTTATCTTTTCTAATCGGATATTGTGCATGTTGGCATGTGTCACATTTCTTCACATAGGTACGTGCATCCATATGGAGAGTGGGCCACCAAATTACTGAGAATAGATTGGTCTTGATCACTCGGTCAAGACCAAAATGTCCACTTGCAACACCACTGTGTGCAGTCTCTAAGACCTTTAAATAGTCTGACTCATGAACGCACAACCTTAGATAACCATCCTTGCCTCTTCGATATAAGTTGTCTCCAACTAAAGTATAGTCCTGAGCCTCTTGCTCCATGCTTCGTCTTCTTGCTAGACTAGCCTCTTTGGGTAATCTTCCTGACCTCATAAACTCTACCAATGGAGTACTCCAATCTGGAATTAATGACACTTGATAAAGGGTTGCATGCTCCACTGGGGGTTTTTCCTGGCACACAGGACAATTCTTAATCCACTCATGAATTTCTTTGTCCATGCTAGGCCAATACACTCCTAAACGTTTTAGATTCTGCAATGTTCGTTGTTTAGCATAGTGATTTCCTAGAAATCCTTCATGGGCTTGTTGCAACCAGCTAGTATGTTCATCATCCTCAACACAACAAGCGAGTACACCCTCCGTATCTTGTTTGTACATGCTTCCTACCAATATGTGATATTTTTGTGATTTTACAATTTGTTCTTGTGAGGTTTTTACATTCTTATTTGCGGGTCTAAAGGTGAGGACTGGTACCAACTTATTTGCCCATTTTGGAACAACTTCCAAATTGAACAGATAAGCATCAGGTAGTTCATCAGACACTCCTTGCGGTGACTCTCCTGAAGTAATGCGAGAAAGGTGATCTGCTCGAAGGTGGGTTCTACCTTTCCTGACAACAACTTCAAAGTCATATTCCATTAGTAAGAGGAACCATCTTACTAAGCATCCAATATTGCGAGGTTTATTGACCAAATATAACAAAGCTTGATGATCAATGAAAAACTTGAACTTGTTGGCCAATAAATAGTGTCTAAACTTCTTCACAGCATATACCATGCCTAAGCCCTCTCGCTCAGTTGTGGTATAGTTTTGTTCAGCTGCAGTGAGCTGTCTACTAGCATATGCTATGGGCAAATCTAAGTTTCTTTCACCTATGGGTTGTGCTAGCACATATCCTATGGCGTGATTGGATGCATCCACATGGACATGGAATGGTTTATTCCAATCAAGAGTGGTCAGTATTAGTGTTGTGCACAAACGTTCCTTCAGTTCATTGAAAGAATTCTCGCATTCGTCGTTCCACTCAAAATTAGACAACAAGGCATAAAGGGGTCTAGCTATGATCGCGTACATGTGGATAAACCTACGGTAATATCCACAATGGCCCATAAAGGCTTGTACCTCCTTAACGTTCCTTAGCCTTGGCAGCTCCGTTATGGCTTGTACCTTATCTTCATCTGTTGAGATTCCATTCTTAGAAACAATATGACCTAAAATTTTACCTTGACGCACCATGAACACACACTTTTCTGGTTTTAGACACACTCGATATTCTCTATACTTGTTGAAGATTTGTCTGAGCTCAGGGATGTGAAATCTTCTTTCTTGGGAATGAGCACATAAATCATCCACATACACTTCTAAGCTCTTTCGCAAGAACTCTTTGAAGACATGACACATGAGCCTTTGGAATGTTGCAGGTGCATTGGTGAGCCCAAATGGCATCACACAAAATGCAAAGATTCCCCACTTTGTGGTGAAAGCTGTTTTGTGTTGATCTTCTGGGGCAATGGCTACTTGATTGTAACTTGAAAATCCATCAAGGAATCTATAAACTGCCTTGCCTGCAACACGCTCCAATAGGTGTTCCGTGATTGGAAGTGGATAACTATCTCTGATCGTAGCGGCATTATTTTTTTAAGGTTAATACACACTCGCAACTTCCCGTTCTTCTTGGGCACCACTACAATGGGGGACACCCATTCAGTATGCTCAATCTCATAGATGAATCCAGCTTCAATCAGCCTATCAATTTCTTCTTTTATTTTGGCTGCATATGTATCATTATATGTGTAGGACTTCTGTTTGGTGGGCTTGGCATCAGCGGACATGGGAATCGTATGAGAGCATATTCTTGGATCTACCCCCTTCAAGTCTCTATAATGCCATGTAAACACATCCCTATATTCCCTTAATAGAGCTACGAGCTCCATTTCTTCTCTTGCACTCAGGTCATCTCCTATGTAGGTACATCTCTCTTCGTTCTCCTCAATGGTCACAACAATCTTTTTGGTCTTTTCTTTATTATCATATGATTCTCCTATGATGGCCTCTCTCTTAGGCATTCGTACCAAAATTTTGCGGTCGTCAACTTCATATTTCTTGAAGTTTTCTGGTACTTCAAACAATGATTCCTCCTCTTCTTGTTTCCTTGCTTTTCTTTTCTTTTTCTTTTGAGTGCTCTCACTTCCATCCTTTGAATTTACCATTTTAATACTTATGAGAGGCTCTTCTTCTTTCTGGGTGAACACTTCTATATCTTCTAGATAGTGTTGCTCTGAGTTAAAGCAACTATCCATCACAATGGACTCTATATCATCGTCATTCTCTATTTCTTTTATGACATCACTAGGATCCCATTCTTCTAGCAAGGGCTGACACATGAACATTGAAATATCATAACCCTCCTCATCACAATGAGGTGTCCATTGTTCTTCATTAACAGCAATGTCCATGGTGGCTAAGATTTCAAGCCAGCCATGAGGCTCAAATTCCTCATTTGGAAAGATCATCGGTGTGTAGGCTGGGTCCCTAACTGGTCTATCTCCTGGTGAATTTCCTTCTTCTCTTGCCTTTAAACGTTTTTCCTCTTCCTCTGCGACCTTGCACATCCACAAATGAGTATCTTCATGCAGCCATGATGGATGAGGTGAACTTTCAGAATGCACAGAGATGGAGTGTGACCCCTAAGTGCTGCAAGTACAAGGAGTTGGTTCCCCAATCCTATACTATTTGCAATTGTCATAGGAAGGGTCTTCCTAGGATCATCTCATAAACATTATTTTTCTCAAAGTCACATATAGCAAATGTGTGCTCAAACTCTACACCACAAGTGGTTAGAGTTATCCCGTCTAGCAATCCTAGAGGTCTTTCAAAATGACCATCGACCATTTGAAGCTTCATTCTAGTTGGTCTTAATGTGGGTTTGCCCCATTGCTTCCACAAGGAGGTGGTCGCAATAGCAACACCAGCACCTGAATCTATGATTGCTTTGGTTGTGTAACCTTGGTAGGTGATTGGAAGATAAGTATTACCTTCTTCGCCCTCACACATGTCCCCTATTTTGTCTGGAGGTATCTCTGGTACTTTTTGCTTAGAGCCTGCTTTTGGCATTTTGGAATCAAGTTCGGAAACTTGATCCTTGACATGATTCCATAGCTCAGGTCTTGCTTTGAGCAGCTCTTCTACAGTGAGATGACATTGAACCTTAGTGTTCTTCACAACATGAGTGTTCCTTGGGACCACTGAGTCTTCATGTCTGACCAGTATTGTGGGAGCTCTGATCTGAAGAGATTCAAATTCCCATGGTCCTGGAAATTGAGGCAGTTCTTCTAAGGTATTAGATTCAAAATCTATCCTTTCGTCTTCTTATTGCTCGACTTGATCTCCGTAAATGGATGGAATGTCTTGGGGAAATTGATCATGAAGATCATCAATCTTGGGAATAGGAGGGGAATTACCCTTCTCCTTGACCCATTTCTCTTCTTGTATTTCCCGCAAGAACTCTTGAGAGTACTGTTGAATTGAAGGAGGTATTCCAGCATCCGTGGAATTAGGAACATAAGCTCCCATTGGTGGTGAGCTTCCTCTTTCAATAACTGGTTGAGCCTGTGGAGGTAAACAAACTTGTGTTTTGTTTACCTACTGCTCTAATCTTTCTAGTAAGCCCTAGAAATGCAAATCCGGTTTGACAGAGTTTGTATGATTGAACTTTTGACTAGTCTCGAGTATAGCTTGAGCTTGTTCTACCATTTTCATGCACATTTTCATCCGTTCAATCTCTAAATCTGCTCTAGGGTAACTCTTGTCTAGGTTTGCAACTGTTGGTCCTTCTTGAAGACGAGCCTGGTAGGCCTTGAACATCATGTCCAAGCCTTCTGGGGTTGGATCTGCAAGAACAAACCCTGGTTGCGGCCTATTTACAATGGGTGGTGGGGTGGGATGAGATGGAGTGGATGGAGTTTTGGCATGCGAGGGGTTTTGAGATGCAATGTCTTCTATTTTCGTTTTTGCGTCTTTCAAGCTTTCTTCTAGTTCCGATAACTTTTTATTCCACTTGCGATTGGCCTTCTCCCTAGTATCCTTCCATGTTCTTGTTTTCCTCTTACTAGGTTCTCCCGTTTCGCTCGACTCCGATTGCTCTACTGGTTTATCATGTTTTAAGGCTTGTGCTCTAGTGACAGCTTGTATCGGAGCCACACTACTCCTACTTGAACTTGAATCTGCCACTAAGCCTACCACATTAATGGGTGTAATCTTGGGCGCACTAGAGGGGTTTCTTGGACAATCTCTGGGAAGATGCTCTTTGCCACATTCAGGACAAAAAGCTTGTATTATGATAACCTGACCTTGACTCGGAGATGGTGGGTGGGGACAGTCACGAATGAAATGGTCACCTTGACATCTGAAACAAGATCTTGTGAATCTCAAGAGAATCACGATCGCCAACAAAGAATCGTGTTTTTAGAGAATCGTATTTTTAGAGAATCGTGATTGCCAAGAGAAAATCGTGTTTTTAGAGAATCGTGATTGCCAACAAAAAATCATGTTTGATCACAATCGTGTTTTTGGCTGAAAATCGTGATTTGTGAGAATCTCGATTTTGAGCACAACCACAGAATCGTGTTTTTTGAAAACTTAGAGAATCGCGATTCTGAGCACAACTAGAGAGTCGCGATTCTGAGAATGACTTCAGAATCCTGTTTCCTTTAGAGGGCTTTTAGGCAAGAAATAGAAAATCGCGATTTTCAAAAAAATTGAATTTTTCACAGAATCGCGATTTTCAAAAAAATTGAATTTTTCACAGAATCGCGATTTTCATCACAGAATCGTGTTTTTTGGTGGGAAATTCAAATTTCTGAGCACCGAGCAATGGCGAGCTTCGTATGTGCAGAAAATCATGAAAAAACACAGTGCTTGCTCTCCGTTGCACCTCCTAACTCCTTCTCATACAATAATGCATGAAAAATGGGATGAACATGGTGAAAATGCACTAAAAAACAAGAAATTTCTATGAAGAAGAAGATGGAAGAAGATGGAGATGGTGATGATGATGAAGATGAAGAAGAAAAATCGGAAAATGAACAAAAATGACAGTTTTTTTACCTTCCAACGTCGCAAATCTATGATCTTACCATCACAACGCTTGTCCTCGAGGCTCTCTCCCCGGCAATGGTGCCAAAATTTGGTGTAGCTCAAGCGTAAGCACCACCTCCTTTACTTGTCAATCCAGGGAGACGTGAGGACCGGTATGAAGACCACAAGCAAGTGAAGGCACAAGTGCGTGAGTGAAAGCACACAAACATGCACACACATACACATACACGTGCACAAAGTAAGATCAAAGATAGGAACAATGGAAAGCTTCGATTGCAAAAGAGTTCTCTTACAAAAGCTCTATTCTCTAACCAGCTAACCTAAAAAATGAGCTCTCTAGATCTTTTTATAGTTTTTTGACTAGTTTTGGCCCTGTCCAGACCTAGTGTCCGGCCTAGTTAAAAATTAGGTTCCAGGGCTTATTTGAGGGCTCAAATGAAGTCTAAAAATTATGAAAATTGGTAGGATGATACTCTAATACTCCTCAAGTTGGAGGACTCCTCGGCTTGAACAAAATGGAGTTAGAAAAATAGAAAATGGTATTTACAATGGTTTTTAGTGATGAAAATCACTATTTTTATAGGGATTTCTTCTGAAAATTTGACATACACTTCTTGGAGCTCCCTACTTGCTCCTTCTTCTTGTGTGTCCACCTCTTTGATGTGCTCCTGTGCTTTGTCCTTGACCTTCAGCTTCAACAGGGCTTTAGAGGGTGTTCCTATGTGCAAGTCTACAAGTTCATGTACAACCAAATTGTTCATAAATAAACATTAGAGAAGGAACCAATTTCTATGAGAATTTCTTTCCATTGAAAAGGTTTGTGCTTCCAATACATCTAATGATTTTGAAGGCACATATAGTACTTAAATAAACGTAAAAAAGGAACCGATTTCTATGAGAATTTCTTTCCATTGAAAAGGTTTGTCCTTCCAATACATCTAGTGATTTTGAAGCCACATACAATACTTTTTAGGCATGGTGAAAAATGAGAAAAAGGTGGATGAAAGTTTCTTCCTTTTGATACTAAGGACATCCTTAATTAGTTTTTTGAATGGAGTTCAATTTGTGACTACACCAAATGGAATGCTGGAGAATCAACCAAGAAAAGATAGATTCTTTGAAGTTGTTTCATATCACACAGAATTTGTACTTCCATTGTTGCAAATTCTAGTTAATCTGAAAATGTTTATTGAGTTTAACAAAGTAGAATGCTGAACCGAATCCTTTGTGATTTACTTATAGTAATCCTATAGAGTGTTAAGAGGTTGAACATTGCATATTTAATTATCCATAGTATAATAGATAATAGTATATGCCCTTTGTGAGATGTCAAAACTCTTGCATCAATGAAGGGAGATCAATTATCTAAGTACTCTTTGATCAAATGTCAATGAACACATTCATACCTATGAAAGAAAGTTTGTGAAAACTTTTGTAAAAGCATCTTTGCAAGGGGTGGTGATTAGCATTGAACAAAAAGTTACCTCCAAAGAGGAATCCAATTATAGAGTGGGTAATTAACCCTTTGCTTAAGCCATTTCAAAGACAAGAACACATGTTGGAAAGAGATGGGGCTTTTGAATTGAAATTTTTGGCTATTAAAACAAAGTGTGTTGAGATCAAAACCAGTCCATGGGTGGAAGCCAGAGGGAAACCTTTTAAGACATGAACTCTTGAATATCGAAATCCAAAAGTCATTGGAATTCAAGGCTCTAAAAGCCCACTTGGCTTCAATTTCCTTATCAATTTTCTTCATCTATCAGAACAAAAGCTCCTTCCTTAGGAAGAAAATAGATAGAATAATTGATCCTAAGATAAATTGAAATTAGGGTTATTCCACTTATGAGCTTTGACCTTGAACTTATCCAAAATCGACTCTCATTGAGCTCTAGGTGAAATCCAGAATCCAAGGGGCATGCCAAAAAGCCTAAATGTTTCACCATCGTCAAGTGATTGGTAGCCAACTTGAATCAAATAATTATAGGGAAGGGCACCCAAAAATTTTGATCAGCCTTTTTCTATGGCTGATTTTGGACCCACTGGCCTCATATAAGGCAAATAAATCTCCCACAAATTGAGCAATGTTGTTACAATCATTATGGATTGTAGCATTAGTATCAATAGCGCAAGTTTGAAGAATCATGACATCTTCAGACCCTACCACAATGATAGCTTTGAGTTTCCCTTTGAGATAGGCATCATGAAGAAGCCAACCAAATGGATTAACACCTATGGCAAAAAATAGAGGGGCAAGATTGTATCCTTGCCTATTAGATTATGGGTTCTAATAAATAAGCAATTTGACTTCTAATAAAGAGATTGTGGGTTTGAGTCCCATCATGCATGCCAAAATTGTAGGGTTTTTTTGCCATAGATGGCTTATACGGGTAATGAGGACTATTCGAAAGGGGGATCATCTTGGAAGCAGATGATAATGCCGTGAAAATCTTAGGATAGACTAATCCTACACAATGCACCTTAACAAGGGAACCTTAAACAGGGAATTGTAACAACACAATTCTACAGAATGAAGAATACAAACGAATGCCAATGTTGATTATATAAATGAACTATCATTACAACTTGAAATGGACTCACAATGAGCCTCTCACTAAAGCTACTATGGGCACCAAACCATAGAGCACTAACGCCTTCATGTTTTTGTAGAGACTTCTCCTGCATCTTACATATCAAACACATAAAGTTGGTTTCTTGAGAAATACAACATATCAGTAATCCCTTCAAGAAGTAAGAGCTTTTGAGGAGGGAGCAGATTGAACACACAATCGGTTCTTCAAGAAATACAACATTTTAGTAAGCTATTTAGGGAGTAAGAGGTCTTGAGGACAAGGCATATCAGACATACACTTGATTCTTTGGGAAATACAATAGATCAACAAGATCTACAAGGAGTAAGAGCTCTTGAAGGGGGAAAACAGTGGGGGATGGCTCATAGAGAAGAAATATCATTGTTATCAGTATCCCAATTGTTATTCTATCTATTTCTCTCTCTATATGTAGATATATCTCATGATCTTTGGCCATCTTATATAGGGGAAGGAAGAAGTTATCCGGCTTGATTATCTTCATGGCTTTGTCAAAAACATTCCATATTGTGCCATCATGAATCAAGGTGCTACTGTGGGAAATTTGGGTTAGACATGGTTGAGATAGTGAGACAAATATCCTTTGGGATTGACATATCATTCTAGGTAAGTGTGTCTAGTGAGAAGAATATTTTTGGTGATGAAAAGAATGGGATTTAGTTAAGAAGAGGGATATCATCAATCATAGTAGGATTATGATCTTGATGTTATCAAAGCTCTATGAAAAAGTTGAAATTTGGTGAGGGGGTCTATTCTGATTATCTTGTAAAGATATGTCAGGGCTTCTACAATATTTTAAGTGGGATAGACTCAGTCACACTTCCATTAACAACAATCTTGCTAGATGAATTACCCAATAGATAGTGGATAGATTGGATAAAGTAATGACCAAAACCACAATGGAATAGAGATTGAAGGGTAAATTTCAATTCAATATGATCATAGGCCTTATCAAGGGTGATTTTGAAGAATATGAACTCTTGCCCCTGATCAATAACTTGTTGCATACCGTCATAGCGGGAAATAATGGTGTCCATTATAAATATGTCTTGGATGAATCCTTTTTGCTCAGCCCTAACTATGTCCTTCTTGTGAGGGTTGATCCTATTGGCAAGAGATTTGGCAATAATCTTATATATGGTACTAAGAAAAGTGATGGATATCCAATTATTGGGCGAGCCCCTCTCCTTTTTTTTAAAACAAGCTTGAAAAAACCTTGGTTGATTAAAGCAAGAATATTTTTTTGCTGAAGGATTCCTTCTCCTTAAGCACTCTGTGTATGATGAGGTTTCCTTCTTTGGTATTTTTTCTTGTTGAAAGTTCCAAAATCCTTTAATGATCTAGATCTTGTTTTTGTTAAGGGCATCAATGCTCAAAAGAGATTCTTCTTTGCTAATGAAGTGTTGCATTGTTTCCTTGAGGTTGCATTGGAGGCGGTTTACGGCTTTGTGATTGAATCAAAGGTCTCCTAGAATCATGTGACAATGTAGGTGATCGAGAATCAAATTCTCGAGGTTCCCTGAGGGAATCTTAATCCATTTACACCTTATCTTTGCCATAAGAAAGTTAGTGGCTAAATTCACTCCTACCAAATGATTTAAGAGCCAAGCTTGACCCAAAATGACATCATTTTCCAAATCATGGTCCTTACACACAAAGAAGTTGACTATGGTTTTGCACTACTGATGTGGAGAGGTAAGGAAAGTTCTCCACAATAGTGTGTTTGCACTCTACCAATTCATGTTAGAGTAGCACTGATACGTGCTAATTTGGTACCAAGCCTTTACATATGTGTGCGATGAATCACATTACTTACCACACATGTATGTATGAAAATTTTGAAGGGCTTAGAAGACTGAGGTCCAATGGAAGCCCAAACATGTGTCCTTTGATCATCAAGTTTAGAAAATAATAACTAATATCACACATTCCCTTAGGAATATCTTCGGGCTGATATATGTTATCATAGTCTTGTTCACATAAGCACTTTCTCTCTTGTATGCATGTGTCAACATACGATACGTGGCATGCTCAAACACCTCTACTTTGTCAAATCTGCAAAGAATATGCCTCTACCCAATTGTGGTTAGAGACATAAAGCAAATGGGATGGATAGATGTATCATCAAGCTCCCCATATTCAACTATCAACTTCCACAATCATCCAAAAGCGAGACCCAAAACTATGTAAAAAATGTTCACCATGATAAATTTCACCAGGATTAAAAAAATTGATCTAAGGCATCAAAATAAACATCTATGATCACTCTGAACAATGATAATTAAATTTCAATTCAATATGATCATAGGCCTTATCAAGGGTGATTTTGAAGAATACGAACTCTTGCCCCTGATCAATAACTTGTTGCATACCGTCATAGCGGGAAATAATGGTGTCCATGATAAATATGTCTTGGATGAATCCTTTTTGCTCAGCCCTAACTATGTCCTTCTTGTGAGGGTTGATCCTATTGGCAAGAGATTTGGCAATAATCTTATATATGGTACTAAGAAAAGTGATGGATATCCAATTATTGGGCGAGCCCCTCTCCTTTTTTTTAAAACAAGCTTGAAAAAACCTTGGTTGATTAAAGCAAGAATATTTTTTTGCTGAAGGATTCCTTCTCCTTAAGCACTCTGTGTATGATGAGGTTTCCTTCTTTGGTATTTTTTCTTGTTGAAAGTTCCAAAATCCTTTAATGATCTAGATCTTGTTTTTGTTAAGGGCATCAATGCTCAAAAGAGATTCTTCTTTGCTAATGAAGTGTTGCATTGTTTCCTTGAGGTTGCATTGGAGGCGGTTTACGGCTTTGTGATTGAATCAAAGGTCTCCTAGAATCATGTGACAATGTAGGTGATCGAGAATCAAATTCTCGAGGTTCCCTGAGGGAATCTTAATCCATTTACACCTTATCTTTGCCATAAGAAAGTTAGTGGCTAAATTCACTCCTCCCAAATGATTTAAGAGCCAAGCTTGACCCAAAATGACATCATTTTCCAAATCATGGTCCTTACACACAAAGAAGTTGACTATGGTTTTGCACTACTGATGTGTAGAGGTAAGGAAAGTTCTCCACAATAGTGTGTTTGCACTCTACCAATTCATGTTAGAGTAGCACTGATACGTGCTAATTTGGTACCAAGCCTTTACATATGTGTGCGATGAATCACATTACTTACCACACATGTATGTATGAAAATTTTGAAGGGCTTAGAAGACTGAGGTCCAATGGAAGCCCAAACATGTGTCCTTTGATCATCAAGTTTAGAAAATAATAACTAATATCACACATTCCCTTAGGAATATCTTCGGGCTGATATATGTTATCATAGTCTTGTTCACATAAGCACTTTCTCTCTTGTATGCATGTGTCAACATACGATACGTGGCATGCTCAAACACCTCTACTTTGTCAAATCTGCAAAGAATATGCCTCTACCCAATTGTGGTTAGAGACATCAAGCAAATGGGATGGATAGATGTATCATCAAGCTCCCCATATTCAACTATCAACTTCCACAATCATCCAAAAGCGAGACCCAAAACTATGTAAAAAATGTTCACCATGATAAATTTCACCAGGATTAAAAAAATTGATCTAAGGCATCAAAATAAACATCTATGATCACTCTGAACAATGATAATTAATTTTTAATCAAATCAATTGTGATAAAAATATTTGATCAAGGTGTTCACGATAAATATCTTTGAGCACGATGATAAAAAGTTTTGATCAGAGCAATCATGATATAAGATTTTTATGACAATGATCACAATGACAAAAGTTTTTTATGACGGTGATCATGAAAAAAATCTTTGACCAAGGCAATCAAGATAAATATCTTTGATTATGGAAATAAAAAGCTTTGATCAAGGTGATCATGATAAAAATCTTTTATCAAGGTGATCATGATAAAAATCTTTTATCAAGGTGATCATGATAAATATCTTTGATCATAATGATAGATATCTTTGATCATAACGATTTTTTTTTTATCAATGAGATCACAATAAATATCTTTGATCAAGGTGAACATGATAAATATATTTTATCATGACAATAAAATTTTTTGATTATCTTCATTGCCATAATAATCTTTGATCAAGATGATCATGATAAAAGGTTCATCTTCATCTTCAAAGTTGGGCTCACATATGTGATCAAAAGGGGATAGTTGGTTGAAAAAATGCTCATATGCCCCTTGTTACTTGTCAAGATTGAGCACTTGATAACTCACTTCAAAGTCAATGAGAAGATTTACAAGTTCACTTGGAAAAATTACAAAAATATTCCATCATTATCTCCCTAAGCTAAAAAATAGTTGTAGCGCCTATCAATAGACACAAAAAAAATAGCACAAAATAAGCTAAAATCATAAGGAAAGACAAAAAACTTAGTCTTATAATAGTAGAAATAAATGGAAGCAAGTAACAAGTGTCACATATCAAAATTCAATAAGAAATAAGTCACCAAGAATTTTACAAGATGATGAGATCTCTTACTCATACTAGTGTCTTTACAAATGAGGATTTTTATATTTTTATAGTGGATTCTTCATAATCATTCCTCTTTTAATTTAAAACTCAGTAATTAAAAAGAACCTATACAAAATTGCTCTTCTTTTTTGGATTTTTTGAGGGAAGACTCTTATCTATGCTACAAAGTTTAAAGAATACAAAGAGGTTGTAAATACAACTATTCTATACACAAAGTTTGCCAAAAAGACCTGAAAAACTTGAAAATTTCTATGGGGTCTACCACACCGTGTAATGCCCCCCCATCTTTTCATCCTCAACAAGACTACTTGGGAAGGTTTTCATGCTAAATCTTGAGTTCAAAACTTTGTGTTATTGGCTTGTTGGTTGAAGTGTATTGTCTGAATAAACATCCTCATCAAAGTTGGTGAGATTGCATCAAGCCATTTCTTTTTCAAGTGATTCCATAAAGACCTCTGTGTTTTTGTCACTTGTAATGAGTTGTGTGTTCCCCTCCTCTCTTAGTGAGTGTTATAAAGTTGAAATTATTTCAATTTTGATAGGCTAGGGTTGTCTTTTCCTTTCTTTATGTCATGGTATTCCAAAGCTTGTGGGTTCTTTAATTAGAGTTGAGCACATGGTTGTGTTTGTTAATTCCACGTCATTGTGTAACTTCAAAGCTTGTCAATAGGTTATATGTTCTTTTTCATTATTGATATTGAAAACTTGATGCTTTTAAATTCTTCATCAAAGTTGGTGTGATAACATTTGTGATTGTTGTGGTTATCAAAAGGAGAATTCCAAAAACATCATGAAAAGTTTTGTAGTCTTTTGTAGTTGATGGACTAAGTTTATAGTGATGGGATAGTAAAAAAAAGTTATCTCCTATGCACGAAATTATAATGTAGCCCCATGTATGGATACTTCATAATTCATTGGAAAATTATGGTGCATGAGGTGGATCTTGAGCACAACCTCAAGGGCATGCTGACAATGAGGTTTCCTAATCTAAAGATATGAAACTTCCAACTGATGTTGATGAGTAATGGTCATGGTTGAAGTTACTTAAAGTGTGTGGTACTCACCAATGTATGCTTTATTCCATGTCCATCTTCTTGTTGACCAGATAATTGGAAATAAATCCATGTGATTGATATTTTTTCTTGCTTTGAAAATAACATATGCTATATGAACTATAATACATGTGCACAATTGTGCCTCATGTGGATGGGATTCACAATTATTTCTATGGTTGAGCATATCATGGGGACCTATAATTTATGCATACTTTGGAAATGCATGAACTTAATGGTGCAAAAGACATGGTTGTGCAATGAACACATGGTTTCTACACATCGAGGCTTCATCTTTGATCTATGTTACTTGAGGAAATTAAAGTAAGCTTTGTATGGAGGTATCTATTGGATCGTGAAATGACTCAACCATTAGTGGATCGAGTGATAGCAAGTCTAATTTCTTGACAAGGATCCATTTTTTGATAGGTTTATGCTTCTTATGGGTTCATGTCTTCTTCTTTGTCTCTTGATGATGCTTTTTCTTCGATATCCATCATGGCTTGCTCTTTGTGTTCTTTTGGACCCATTAGTGTCTTTGGATTCCACACCCACTTTGTCTTCATTGATCATCTCGAGTTGCTAACTATTATAGGTGAAGCTTGTTTGATTTGCTCTAACCCTTGTTTTTCTTTTTCTTCTTTGATGAGCTTATCTTCTTTGGAGAGATCACAAGATCTGATACTTGTACAATATTTTTTGGTAAACACATTTGATCTTCCTTGTTGGAATGCTATAAAATTTTTGGGGACCCATACTTGTTTGCAATGTGAAGTTGAACAATGAGTTTCATGAGCCTTCCTTGCTTTATTTCTTGCTTATGGTTGAGTAGTTGAGATGTCCTTCTCTTGTATTTCAATGATTGCTATCTCAAAGATTTCCATTGAAGGTTGTTGCATTTTTATTGACCTCTCCTCTCTTTGTGATTGAGTGTGATCTGCACATTCACTCTTACTAGAGGTTTCCTCAAGCAATTTCTATAGTATGGGCTTAAAGGAATGCATTTCATGCACTAGATCAAGCAATCTGGTGCAGATGAGAAATGATGTGGATTAAAAAGTGATTAAGTATGACACATATGCACATTATCCACCATCAATATTCTGAATGCATATTTTACTATCGTTGAGTGCATGCTTAACAAATCTCATCCTAAGATAAACCACTCTTCCATGTCCTCTTTGTCAATTACTAAAAATTCTCGTAAAGATACTAGCCCCTCAACATTTATGAGGATCATTGTTTCTCCTTGGAATGCTACTCATTTCCATTAATGTTAGCTACACAAACGTCTATTTGATAGATGGCTTGCTATATATACCATGCTAACTTGATGTTCATGAATCATCACACTTTTAGATGCACTCAACTCTATGTGAGCCATCACATGTAGCCATGGATTTTCATCCATTTTCTTATCATCTATGAATCTCATGATAAATACTAGCATACTAAGGGTTGATTGGATGGGCTTCAAAAGCCCTTGACAAGTGGTTTAGGATGAAGCATCCTCTTTCTTGAGCTTGTTCTCTTATTCTTTCTTCTTTGGCCTTTCCATTTTTTTTTCAATTTGAAGTCTTACCAACATGACATCTATCAAGGGCTCTAGATACCTCTTGATACAATATCCACCAATGTAGTTGGAAAAGATTTCACCCTCTAAAGTTGCTAATTGGATTGCACCTCGTGTGGAGGTTTTCTTAATGAAAAGTGGTCCATAGCCTCTATTTGTTAGAGCTTTTTGGGATATTGTTTTAATGCGTACACTAAAACAAAATCACCTTCTTGTAAACCTTTATCCTTAATGTGTGCATCATAATAGGATTCCTACATGCATTGAGGAGCATAAATGTGTGATGTGGTCGTGAGTCTTGTCTCTTGTGATTGTTCAAACAACTCAACATGGCTTGATAGCTCATGAGCTTTCCACTCATAAGTTTTTACGACCCTTAGTGTAGGAATTTGAAATTCAAAGAATTTCATTTTATCCATACACCAAATTGACTGGTGTAATTATTGACATTATTTTGTAAGCAACTCTATAGGCCCAAACAACATGATATAGTTGCTTTTCCTAGCCCAATGGCATATTTTTCACTAGTTTGGTTAGCATTGTACAAATGATTTTATATGTGCTTTATTCTTGGCCATTTTCTTGAGGATGATAAGAGGCATATTTCTTATGCCCTATTAGAGATTGTTCTAATAGATGTTCAATGCAATTATTAATGAAATGAGTATCCTTATGTTTGTCACATACCCATAGGGTTTAAAGGAGTCGCATATCAACATCAAAATGGTTTTTTAACACCACCTAATTATCAATCCAAGTATCTTCCCAATCAAGGGCATAGAAACCAAGAGGAATGTACTAAAAATGTAGAGAAATAGAAGAAGAGTGAAAAGTTGAAATCTATAGGTCAACAAACTTCTAGTAGCAATATATATGTGGGCCTAAGAGATGCCTCACATAAAATAGCAACTTGTAGAGAGAAAACAATTGGTAAGATTGACCTTACCTTGTTTTGGATTTCTCTACATGTGTGCAAAGCCACGTACACATAAAAAATGGATTTTGATGTTTGCATACCCCCTTAGGACACTCATTCATCACCATATCCACCTCACATGAGCAAGAAGAAGAGAGAAAGATGAGGAATAAAGGAGAGTTACAATATTTCTTAAGGAACTCTCTATTCAAGATGAAAATAAGTCTACAAAAATGAGCTCGCATTGACTTTATACAAAATTGAGTGGCCTTGTCGACACTAAAATGGCCACCATAATTGAAAATAGCCCTGCACACTATAGAGCTACCTATACTATCTATAGAGCTACTCTAAGTATATTATTGAGCTAGTTCCACTACTATGATCGAAGTAAATATAAGTGAGGGATTTTCCGTGCTCTTGGAATTACAAAATTAATACATCCATAAAAATGATAAGTAACCAAAAGGTCTAGCCTCAAGAGAAAATTCACAAAATGGTATGTGGGAGTTCAAGAAATTTGTGGTGAGTCCTTTCTTTGCCTTCTTCTTCATCATCCTTCTTCAATGAGCTTCAATCTTCTACTAGATCTTCAATATGCAATGCTCCCCCCTTCCTAGATATTGTTGTCCTTCACAATGCCTCTTGGGGTTTTGGCCTGGTTGAGAGCCATTTAGTATGTAGATTTTCTATCTAAGCTCTTGTAGTTGGGCTTGGAGGGCCAACATGGTGACATTCTTTGTTTCATTTTCTTCTTCTAGGCACACATTCACTTGAGATAGTTCTTCATATGAAGGTTTCCTTGGATCTTATAGTTGAGCTAGTATTGGTGCATTTGTGGTTAGTGCTAGGAGCAAGGTATCCTTGTCAATGTAAAGTTTACTGGTCCCTTGCATTAGGTTATGAATAATCTTCTTGAATTGGTCTATCCAATGAAGTAAGATTGATTGTTTAATTTTGAGCTGAGCTAATTCTTGTTGTAATTTCCTTATGGTCTCATATTTCTCTAAATCAAATTGTCATATCATTTTCATATCTTGCATTAGTAAGGTTTGTGATGACTTTAGTATTGCGATCTCACATTGCAAATCCTCACTATATTTTAGATCTACTTCCTTGATGCTAATGGCTACTAATAATGTGTCAATCGATATTTCTAGTCATCCCTATGTTTGAGCTCTTACGACTTCATCTCTTACAATTATAGATGACCTTGGAGTGTCCAATTGTGTCGATTTAGAAGAAGAAGTTATAAAGTGTAATCCTTGTGATATTTCCTTTGTAGAGTTATATGAAGCTCTTTTGTGCATGTGTTCTAACTATTCTTCCTCAACTAGTGACTCTTCATCATCTTTGAAGAGAAATTCTTACTAGCTTCTTGATCTAAAAAAATTGGTATAAGAGGACACTTTGCTTACCTCTCCACACATCTTCTTCCTTTGCTATTTTTTTATTGTAGTGGTCACAGAGTTGTATCCAATTGATTGAGTCACCAATGCCTTGCATTGTCTAAGATTCAATGCACGTGAAAAATTGCAATGAGTTGTGAAGGTAGCATGAATGATCCATGTGAGTGATAGTGTTCCAAAAAAAAATTTAGACCATCTTAAGTTGGATGGCTCAATTTGTTCCAAGATCTAATTAATGATGCCCATAGCCATGTTGAATTTGATTTCATGCATGAATGCTTGCCATTTGTTTTTGTGGAATTGTGTATTTGTCCTGCCTTGGGAAACCAAAATACTCATGGAGTGGCCTTATACCTATTTCTAGATCCTTAATCTTTAGGTTTTTAAATATCTTCTTACTTTTGGATTTCTCTTTTGGTGGCACATACATGTCATTGATGTTCTTTGGTCCTCTCTAGATGTATAAAGTTTCTTTGCTTAGTTTTAGTATGAGATATACCATGACTGTTTTGCCTTGAAAATTGGTGACTATGAATCCAAGCTATTTTTGTTGCCCTTTTTGTGTATTATGAGGTTATATTTTCCACTAATCAATTGAAATTAGGATAGGAAACAAGTAGCCAAAGTCATCTCCACACCAAGTAGATTCCAAGTATCAATTAGGTTAACTGTTCTCTATTTCTCACTAAACTATAGTGACATGAAATGTGGTTTGTAAACATACCCATGTAATTCTTGTTGACATAAAAAAATCATTCTCTCATTGGATAGTTGCTTTTTTTTCAACCAGTGGTCACTTGAATGTGCCACTAATCCAATTGGTAGCTCCGGAAAAGCGATTGGTGGAGGCTCTTTTGGAAATTTAGGCTTAATATCAAAGTAGTTGATTTCCATGAACACATCTCCTCCTTGAGATGTGGTGGTTTTTTGTGTTAGTTGTGTGTGCTTTGTAGGTTGTGTTCCTCCTCTTGTGCCACTATTGGAATCCATTTCTTTGTCCTCTACTTTTTGAATGTTAACTACATGATGATGAATCAAAGAATGGAAGGAAAGGAAAATCACATAGTGTTTTGTGAGTGTGACATGTGGGTGCATACAACCTCGTGTGAACATAACGAAGTGTAGGCATCACAATAGAAAAATTCAAAGCATCATACATAATTGGGGTGTGACGTGATTTCTGTCATCATACACCATCTTGAATGGTGTTGTTTCTAGAGTCATTTTGTAAGCTACTCTATATGCCCAAACAATGTGATCAAGATGTTTGTCCCAATCAGATCTACCATTCTGTATCAACTTAGTTAGCACTATGTAGAGTACCTTGTTAGTACTCTTTGGTTGAACATTAGCATGTAGATGATATGGGGTAGAAATTAAGTGAGTGATGAGGAATTTGTATAGTAATCATTCAACCACTTTAGTGAGGACATGAGGACCTCAATCACTAACAATCACATAGGCTACTATCATATGTTTTGTGTGAGAACTTCTAGCCGATGTGTTAATGGGTCCTTTGAAATTGATTCTCCACCTATCAAATGCTAGACTTCCTATCATAGGCCTAAGAACAATGAAATTGTTCATGAAGAATTTTTTTTCTTGACACACCCTACATTGTTAGACATACTCTTTGCATCCATGTGGATTATTGGCCACCATAGTCTGACAAATAGTATCATCTTGGCCATCCTAACAAGAGCAAAATGACTTACAACAACTTGAACATGTACATCTGCCATTATGGGTATGCATTCAGACTCTTATATGCGGAATCACAAAAAGTTATCATTGCATCGCTTGTAAAATTGACCTCTAATGATCTTGTAATCTTGACACTTCTTTTCTAGTGATTTGTTTCTAGCATGTGTGAACCCATTTGGATACTTGTCATGTTGCATGTATCCAACAACTGGCTTGCTCTGTTCAAGTGGTTATTTAGTACAATGTTGTGTAATCCACTCGTAGAACAAGATGAGATGCTCATGAACACCTATCTCCATGGACAATAAATCCCTTCTCATTTCAAAGTTTTGCCAGGTCCATATTTGTGAGTGATGATGGCCTAAGAGACATGTATGGGCTTCTCTTACTAGCCCTAAATTTTTCCACCTCATCAACATTGCACAACAAGACTCATCGATTGTCTTGATAATATGAAATTATTGCAATGTTCATGTAGCTTCTAGTCTCATGCACACATTTCTCTGATCTTGCAATGACCTTGTGATGTGGTCCATACTTAGAGAGTGACACTACATTCTCTTCCCACTTGGGAAGTACTTCCAAGTTGAAAACATAGGCATCAGATAAGTCATTTGCAATGTTATTTGGTCGCTCAACCATTTTTTGGACATAAGAAATGGTTGTCTCTGACATGTGTTTCCTTTCTTCACTACTACATCAAAACCAAATTCCATTAGTACTAGGAACCAATGCACTAAACATCTAGTAGTACAAGGCTTGTTTAATAAGTAAAGCAAAGCCTGATGATCCACAAAACAATTGACAAATAGATAGTAACAAAACTTTTTCACCACATATACCATTCCTAAACCTTCACATTCTGTGGTAGTGTAATTTCTCTCTATTGCATTCAAATGCTTGCTAAAGTAGGCAATTGGAAAATCCATGTTTCCTTCATGTGCATGTTGTGCAAAATTAAATCCTATAACATAAGTAAACATGCTAGCATGTAGTCGATGTGGAGTTTAATCTTGGAATTTATGTAATTCTTTACCCTAATTGCAAATACTAGAATATAACCATTAGCAATTCTAGCAAAGAGCACCACCTTGTCTTCTTTTCTTGTATAATCATTCCCGTCTCTTATTCAAAGAGATAGACATGTGTTTCCCAAACTCTAGAGAGAACTAAACCTTGCAAACTATTGCAAGATTTTATGAATGTTGTAAGCCACTTTGGTAATACAAGCTTTGTTGTTTTCGGTGCCAGCTATCATGCTCAATCATTTTTGGAGACTAGGAATTATTCTTGACATTGTTTCTAAACTCAAAGTGTGTATGTAATCTGTAAAGAGGTTTAAAAATTATTGAAAACATGTGGATAAAACATTGGTAGTATTCGTAGTGGCCCATGAAGGATTGAACCTCCTTGGCAATTTTAGGAAAAGGCAATTCTAGAATCACTTTTACTTTCTCTTCATTTTTTGAGATTTTGTGCTTGGACACTATGTGACCAAGGATTTTTTTTCTTTCCTAACCATGAAAACACACTTCTTGATATCTAGGAAACCTTGTAGGCCCTACACTTCTCGAATATTTTGTGCAAAGTGTGGATATACTACCTTTGTTTCTGTAAATAAGAGCATAAATCATCTACATACATGAAATGCATAAATTCCCCATTGAATGGCAAAAGCTATTTTCCACTGGTCTTTTGGTGCAATGGCCACTTGGTAGACCACCACAAAAAGACTTCAAGAAAGCAATATACTTCGATGCTAGCAATGTGTTCCAATAGATGGTAAGTTATGGGAAGTGGGTAGCTATCCTGAATGGTAGTAGCATTGACATTCTTAAGATTGATAAACACTCTTAATTTTCCATTCTTCTTTGGAACCATCACTATGGACAAAACCTATTCCATGTTTTCTATTTAATAGATGAATCCTGCTACTACAAACTTGTTGATATCTTCTTTGAACTTAGTAGAGTATATGTCATTATAGCTGTGAGGCCTCTTCTTAATTAGCTTGGAATATGAAATCATGGGAATTCTATGCGAATAGATTTTTGGGTCCACACCCTTAGAGTCAGACAGTATATGTCCATGCAAAGATATCATGATATTCTCTCAACAATATCAACAGTTCCTCTTCTTCCTTAGTCCTAACATGCTGCGAATGAAAGTACTTCGTTCTTTTCCTTCCTCAACTATCACAATTACTTGCTTTTTTTGTTCTTTTTTATCGTGAGGTTCTTTCTTGAATATCTCATTTTTGCATCATAATGAGAATCTTCCTATCCTCTACTTGGTATTTCCTAAAATTTTTTGGTGTTTCAAAGAATTTTGATTCATTGTCTTCCTCTTCTTGTTGTTCTTTTGTATCTTGATTTTGCATGTTTCCTTCATACTTTGTTATTTCCTCTTTTCTTTAAGATGTGATGTCACCATGTTATTGTAAATGAAACAAAAAAAAAGAATCTTCTTTGCAAAATTCTATTTGTGGTAGGAGGGAGGCTCCTACATGTTCTAAGAAAGTTTCATCTAAATCAAAAGGAGTTTCTATCACTATGGAACTATAAACTATTTGTGGAAATCTCTAAGAATTCTTCCAAAATAGCAGCCATGAAGACATCATAGTATTCAACATCACATAATTCAGTCATGTGTTGCTCATTGACCAACATGTCTAGTGTATCCAAGATTTGCATCTAGACATAGAGTCCAGTTCTTCATCATTAAAAATCATATGCATGTATGCTCGATCTTTGACTAGTGTATCCGAAGGATTGTCCATGCCTTCTTTCCCTTTGTACCTTGTTTCAATTTCGATTATGGTAGCTTTGCATACCCAAAAATTTGTGTATTCATGCATTCAGGAGGGATCCTCTAAATGCACACTATGTATAGAGGCTCTCTTCATTATGATGAAAGGCATTCCATTGTAGTGGAGTGATATCTCTAGAAGATAAGTCTTTTAGATTTATTGTGGTGGTTACATCTAGGTGTTACAAGTATAAGTATTAGATCCCCAATCTTGAAATACCTTTTGTTGTTTCATGAAAGGTCTTCCTAAGATCGTCTGATAATTTCTAGCTTTTCCAAAGTGAAAATAGCCAATGTGCGCTCAAATGTAACTCCACACATAGAGGTTACAATGCCCTTCAAAAGTCCAACAGGACACTCTACATGTCCATCTGCTAATTGCAATTCCATTCTAGTGGGCTTGAGGACATGCTGACCCTATTTCTCTGAAAGCTGAATCCTACACCCAAGTCTAATATTGCTTTGGTTGTGCAATGATTGTAGAGGATAGGAAATAGGTGTTTTGCTAAATGACTTCATTAAATTTCCCCATCTTATCCAATAAGATTTTTTACACATGAGCTAGCTTGATTGGAAGTGGCGTCCAAGTTGGCTTCTTCATGTGGCTTCACTTTTTGGGCTAGCTTGTCCCAAAGATGAGGTTTCACTTTCAACAGCTCTTCTAAAGTGTGTGGGCATCACACTCTCATTTTTCGTAAGTCTTCTTCTATAAAGGGATTTGGTTCACTTCCCTTGATGCACCTGTTTCTTATGGTTGGTGCTCTCTTGTTTTTTGACTTGGCTTCATACTCCCCCATGTAGATAGGAAGAGTGTCTAGAATCATAGAGTCTTCCTCATGAATGCTAACATTTTGAGGATCACCATAGCAATATCCATCCAAACACTCATCTTGATGTCTTGTGAATAGACAGGTTGGTCTATTTTTATCTTTTTAATCTGGTTTCATGAAGTCTTTGCCAAAGTTCTAAGGCCAAGCTTCATCCATATCTCATATGTCTTCATAAGCTCTACTTTTGTGCTTTGTAGTCGTGATATAACAGGAGTTTCTTGATGTGATCCAATGTGGACTTGAGGTGGATCCTTATGTGCCACATGCCATGTGAATTCTTAGAATTGAGGTTATGAAATCTTGGTATTGGGTACTATCATAATTACTTATTCTAGCATAGCTTGAGCTACCTGTTGGTGGAAATCCAAGCCATCACACTTGGCTAGACATTGAATAATATATGTGCATCCATTTGATGGATCATATGAACACTAGAGTCTAGCATGTAATAGTTTGATCATTACCCAATCTTTTGTGTTTTACATGAAGAGAATCTTGTAAGTCCACTCATTTCTTGGAGTTAGGAGAATTTTATGATACACATTTCTCATGAGAGAATATCTCCTCATTTAGAGGAAGAACTTTTAGGTGGAAGATCATTTGAATTTCAAATTCAAATTTGAAGAAAAAACCTATAAAAGTACTCAAAAATCTCACGGCAAGATACTCTCCTTTTGAGAGCCATTCATTGATCATTTGTAGAGGTTGAGTATCACAATTCATTTCTCACTCACCTCACTATCATTTGGCATCATTTCTTTGCCAATAATTTTGTAAAATAATGTTTCATAATACATATACATCATTAAGTATCTCTGTTGGTTTCTTTTCTATGTCCACTCAGTATAGTGAACGTTGATTGCTCATATCTCAATGATATCTCCACCATTTTCAATGATCTATAGCTTCATTGAACCAGATCAAAGTCTACTACAAGCTACCAAAGTTTGAAGAAATTTGATTCGGCATATTGGAATAAAAACGCCTCGAAGTTCTCATTGGTCATTCTCTATGTAGCTCCTAAAAAGTCGAGGGTAAGGCTTCAGTTATTAAATTGATTACACTGTGTATAGTCAATCATTTTAAGTGATTTCACTTGGAATCATTAGCTCTCTAATCTAGTTTGATTCAATTAAAAGGAAATTTCCTAATTGCTACTGTAATGTGAGTACTGAGCAAAAGAGTCAACAGGTGTCAAGATCAAAATAGCAAGTTTTTGGTCACAAGCTAGTTGCAAAGTTATCTATTTTGATCTAATTGTTTGAAGCATCATCTCCAAATAATAGGTACTTTATTTGTGTCATTTGCAAGCTAAGAGGGCCTATAACACAACTTTGGACAAAAGTAGGGCAGGTACTAAGCAGGATTTGGCAGTACCAACTCATTTCTTGAGGTGTCCATCCATCTTTCCCAACAGTGGTATGAGAGCAACTTGAGGTAAAATGGGAGATGGTTTCCCTTCTTTTATTGATAAATTGGATAGGAACAACTATCAAGCATGGTCCTCGAGGATGAAGACATACTTACAAGGAAGGAGTCTCTATGGATACATATAAGGAATGAGGAGATGCCCATTTTCAGAAGCAAAGGACAACCTACAAGAGAGGAACTTGAAAGACTCAACTCATGGTGTGCCAAAGATGCATTAGCAAGGTCATATTTACTTAACTCTATCTCTGACTTCCTTCTTCCACACATTAGGAACTGTAAAACATCCCAAGAGACTTGGGATACATTGTCTTCATACTTTCCTTCTAATACAAGAGCAAGAAAGAATCAATTGTGGATTGAATTTACCACTCAAAGGAAGCAACCCAAGCAAAGTGTTTGCGAGTATGTGACCAAAGTCAAAGATGTGGTTGACCAATTGGCAAGCATAGAAGAGGAGATTGAAGAGGATCATCAAGGCAGATGACAAATGGGAAGCCTTCACAACTGCTAGGGACTTATACATGGACATGCAGATTCTAGATCTTACCACACTCATGGGGCAACTCTTTACCCATGAAGCCAAGCTCAAAAAAAATGGAGAATCATCAAGAGGTAATAACTCTTCTGCCCTATACACAGATAAAGGCAAGACTAAAGAGAAAGGGAAAAGCAAGAAAGTAGAAGATGAAGGTACTACTTCTCAAGCTAACTATGCAGGGAGAGGTAGGAACTCAAGAGGAAGGGGTAGAGGAGGTAAGCAAGGTAGGAGGAGACCTTTCAACTCTTCCCCATGCAACATATGCGGATTGTCTAATCACACTATAGATGAGTGTTATAGGAACTACAAGAATCAAAGAGGAAGAGGATATCAAAGAGGTGGCTATTCACAATCAAGAGGAAGATTCAATCATACTCAAGGCTACAACAACAACTACCAAGGAGGTTACAAATCAAGGAAATACTTCAACAATTACACAGAGGATCAAGAGGATTCCCTTCTGATTATGAACACGACTTCAAAGCAAGGTATGAATGATGAACACCTCTTCTATATTGACTCAGGTTGTTCAAACCATGTGGCAAGCAATGTAGCTCTTCTCTCTAACCTTGCGGAACCCAAGGGAAAGCACCAAGTACAAACATGTGACGACACCAAGCATTTAGTGTTCAAGGTAGGAAATGTTAAAACTTCTTATGGGAATAGTAATCTGTTGAGCAGGGTTCTATATGTACCCACAATCACCAAGAATTGGAAAAGGGTTTGTAGGTTAGGTTCAACAAATATGGAGCATTTGTGGAAGATCCCCAACATGGGTTCAAGAGAATTGCCAAGGGAGAAAAGAGAGGTAGATTATTTACATTTGAACTTGAAGATACAAGGAATATTGCACTTTATAGTTATAAGGATCAAACATTGTTAGAGCTTGAGATTTGGCATAAAAGATTAGGGCATATTGGTGAGAGAACCTTGAAGAAAATATGTAGAGATCAATGTGTTCTTGGGATACTAATGTATCCAAGCAACACATGATCTATAAATGTGGTGCATGTTAGATTAGTAAATCTCACAAGTTACCCTTCTCAAAGAATGGTTATATGCATGAGGATTACTTGGAGCTTGTCCTCACAGATGTGTGGGGACCAAGAAAGGACCCATCAATTTCTAGCTCAAGGTACTATGTGTCTTTCATTGATGATTTCAGTAGGTGGACTATCTTATAATTTATGAAACATAAAGATGAAGTGTTCAGTTGCTTTAAGAAGTATCTTGCACTTGTGGAAAACCAAATAGGAAGAATTATAAAGAGACAAAGGTCAGATGGAGGAGGTGGGTACTTCTCAAATGAATTTGATGCATTCTTGCAGGATATAGGAATCAAAAGAGAGATTATTAGAAGGTATACCCCTGAGCAAAATGAGGTAGCAGAGAGGAGAAATATGTTGATTGTGGAAACAACTAGATCAATGCTTAATGAAAAAAGGTTACCTAATTATTTGTGGGCAAAGAGTGTATCTACTGCAACCTATCTTATTAATAGGTTTCCATCCAAATCACTTGATGGGATGACCCCATATGAAGCATGGCATGGTAGGAGGCCATCACTTGATCATTGCAGGATCTTTGGATGTGTTGCTTATGTGCATATCCCATCTCAAATTAGAGGTAAGCTAGACCCTAAGGCAGAGAAGTGCATCTTCATAGTGTATGATTTAAACCAAAAAGGATACAGGTTCTATAATCCATCCAACAAAGGATTTATGGTCAATAGAGATGTTGTGTTTGATGAGAATGATTCTTGGTTTGAATGTGAATGCAGGAAGGTCAAGTTGCCATATGACTTGGAAGAGGAGTTTCCAAGCCTCACCAAGGAGGAGCCAAGCCAAACTGAAGACATCAAATCAGATGATGAGGACATGATCAATCTAGAAGAATTCAAGGCATGGAAATCAAAGGGAAAGCCCAAGATGAAGAGGTTGGAAGACTTACCCAAATCATCCAACCAAGCTCTAAGAAGATCACAAAGCGAAAGCAAGAAACCAATCAGATATGGGTATGAGACTTCTTTAGTTACTAAGGACTCCATTTATCTTGATAAGGATTTATCATTTGAAGAACCTAATTCATATGAAGAAGCAAAGACCAAGGCAAAATGTAAGGAAGCTATGGATGAAGAAATAGAAGCACTCAAAGAAAATGATACTTGGGAGCTAGTGCCAAAGAAGGAATCAATGAAGGTAATTGGTTCTAGATGGATTTACAAAATCAAGAGAAACTCAGATGGATCCATAAACAGGTATAAAGCTAGACTTGTGGCTAGGTTTTGCACAAACCCAAGGAGTTGATTATGAAGAGACTTTCTCACCTGTTGCCAAAATGCCAACCATCAGGGTATTGGTAAGTGTGGCTGCATCAAGGAATTGGAATATGTACCAATTGGATGTAAAAAATGTTTTCCTTAATGGCTAGATTTCAGAGGAGGTTTACATGGAACAACCTCCTAGTTATGAAGGCCCAAGCAAGTTTAATTATGTGTGCAAATTAAACAAAGCTCTTTATGGATTGAAGCAAGCACCTAGGGCATGGAATCATAGGTTGACTACATATCTTCAAGATCAAGGATTCATCATGAGCAAAGCAGATACTTCTCTATTTGTTAAGAGAAGTAATTCAGAGGTGATATACCTATGTGTGTATGTTGATGATATCATACTTACAAGTAGTGATGTCAATGGCATCAAACACATCAAGCATCAAATGATGCAGGAGTTCAAAATCAATGACCTAGGGCTTCTAAAGTATTTTCTTGGACTTGAATTGGTCTATACAAATTCTTTAATTTACATTACTCAAAGAAAGTATGTGGAGGACATGTTGAAGAAGTTCCACTTGGAGAATGCCAAGATAGCTAGCACTCCTATGGAGGTAAACCAAAAGTTGAGTTTTCATGAAGGTGATTTGCTTGAAGACATTGCAGGATATCAAAGCATAGTAGGAAGCCAAAACTATGCAACATTGACAAGGATTGATATTGCTTATGGAGTAAGTGTTTTAAGTCAATTCATGTACAAACCTAGAGCACCTCACCTGGAAGCTACAAAGAGGATTTTGAAGTATCTCAAGAGTACTCAAAATCAAGGATTATACTTTCCATACACATCAGATTTGCACATCAAGCTATACTCAAATGTAGATTGGTCAGGTTGTAAGGATGACAGGAGGAGTACTTTTGGTTATCTTTCTTTTGCAGGTGATAAGCCCATTTCATGGTCTTCCAAGAAGCAACCTACTATTGCTTTATCTTCAATAGAGGCTGGATACAGGAGATTAGCCAATGCTACTCAAGAAGCCATATGGATTAGATTGCTCTACTCAGATTTGGTCCTTCACACTCACTCACCTATGATCCTTGGTGACAACACAAGTTCTTTACACCTTGCAACCAATCCCATCTATCATGCAAGAACCAAGCATATAGAAGTTCACTATCATTATGTGAGGGAGAATCTATTGAGAAAGGAGATTCAATTGGCATATGTATCCACTAATATGTAATGGGTAGACTTATGACCAAAGCACTTGTTGGTACTAAACTTTGCAGGTTTAAAAGTACGATTGGATTGCACGACATTCAAGAGGATTAATGAAGAAGATCAAGCCAAGATATTTGGCTTGAGGGGGAGTTGTTGGTGCAAATCCAAGCCATCATACTTGGCTAGACATTGAAGAATATATATGCATCCATTTGATGGAGCATATGAACACTATCATGTAATAATTTGATCATTATCCAATGTAAAACTGTTTTACATGAAGAGAATCTTGTAAGTCTACTCATTTCATGCAGTTAGGAGAATTTTATGATACGAGTTTCTCATGAGAGAATATCTCCTCATTTAGAGGAAGAACTTTTAGGTGGAAGATCATTTGAATTTCAAACTCAAATTTGAAGAAAGTACCTATAAAAGTACTTGGAAATCTCGCGGCTAGATACTCTCCTTTTGAGAGCCATTCATTGATCATTTGTAGAGGTTGAGTAGCACACGTCATTGCTCACTCACCTCACTATCATTTGGCATCATTTCTTTGCCAATGATTTTGTAAAATCATGTTCCATAATACATATACATCATTAAGTATCTCTATTGGTTTCTCTGTTATGTCCATTCAGTACACTGAACTTTGATTTCTCATATCTCAGTGATCTCTCCTCCATTGTCAATAATCTATAGCTTGATTGAACAAGCTCAAAGTCTACTACAATCTATCAAAGTTTGAAGAAATTTTATTCAGCAAATTGGAACAAAAATGCCTCAAAGTGCTCACTGGTCATTCTCTATGTAGCTCCTAAAAAGCCGAGGGTAAGGCTTCAGTTATTAAATTGATTTCTCTGTGTATAGTGAATCATTTTAAGTCATCTCACTTGGAATCATTAGCTCTCTAAGCTAATTTGATTCACCCAAAAGGAAGTTTCATAATTTCTACTGTATTGTGAGTACTCACCAAAAGAGTCAGCAGGTGTCAAGACCAAAATAACAAGTTTTTGGTCACAAGCTAGTTGCAAAGTTATGTGTTTTGATCTAATTGTTTGAAGCATCATCTCCAAAGTCCATAGGTACTTTATTTGTGTCATTTGCAAGCTAAACGGGCCTATAACACAACTCTGGAGAAAAATAGGGCACGTACTAAGCAGGGTTTGGTAGTACCAACTCATTTCTTGAGGTGTCCATCCATCTTTCCCAATAGTACCTCTACCATTTTCATGCAAAAGGCTAACCTCTTCCATTCCAGGTTTCCTCTAGGGTAGCAATGTTCATGGTGCTCTAAGCTTGGTCATGTAGCTATTCTTGATTGATATGCTTTAAAAATATGTGTAGGTCCTCAAACATAGAATCTACTAGAACATATCCTACCTATTGCTTCATGTCTTTCCTGTAAGGTTCATTTGGAGCTAGTCTCACTTGCAATGATGAATACATGACATTTTTAATGGAATTTGCAAAGCATCTCATTCTTCTCCTATTCTTTCAACAAGTTCTCTTATGAATAACTCATTCTTTGTTTCCGTTTTCTCTTAGGTTTCTCTTTTCTAGCTTTCCAATATTGTGTTCTTTTTCAATGAGCTTTCTCTCTTTTTTGTGTTTCTTTTTGTGATTATAGGGTTTCTTTCTTCTTTGTTCTCATAAGAGGGACTAAAGATCTCAAAATCCATTTGGACTTTTCTATGTTGCCTTCGGTTCTACCCATTGATTGCATAGTATTGAGGTTTCTTGGCCTTGTAGACAAATCCTAGTATCTCCATGATGTTTATTAGAGTGGTTTTTGTTTTATTAGATTTTTAGGGAAATCCCCAAGATATGCTCTTTTCTTCAATCAGTACAAAATCCACACTCAGTTCTAGTACTAGGCTAATAATTGGACATATGGGAAAAATTCCAAATAAAGTGTCTATATTTGTTACAAGTCCCTCCAGCTGGTGGTGCTTGATTTTTCCTCATAGGAGGTTGAAATGTGGTGTACCAAACATTAGAATAACCTCCTTCTAGTCCTTGATTCCAATTAGAATCCAAGCCATAGTAGGGGGCATCAAAAGAAGAAAAGTAGTCTATTTGTGGCTCCTTGTAATAGTGTTTTTCTCCTCCAAGATACTCATAGGAAAGTTCTTGCACATTTGGAGGTGGTATAGATGATATGATCACAATGCTTGCTCTTTGTTGCTTTGGGGTCGGTGGATTTCACAGGAACAACATTTTGCGATGGAGGGGGTTGTTGTCCTAGGATAGGCTATGGTGGATTAGGATCTTGTTGACCTATTTGTGGCCTAGGTGCCTAATAATATTGGAAATGATTGTAGAATCTTGCTAGACCATGAGACGCATAAAGATATGGCCTAGGTTGATATCCAAAGCATTATTTCATATATTGTCCTTGAGGAACCAAAGGGTAAGCATCAGGTACAAACAGGCGATGACACCAAGCACTCAGTGATTAAAGTTGGAAATGTTAAGACCTCTGATGGAATCAAGAATCTATTGAGTAGGGTTCTATATGTAGCAACAATTACAAAAAACTTGATGAGTGTTGGACAGATTGTGGAAAAGGTTTGCAGGTTAGATTCAAACAATATGGAGCATTTGTGGAGGATCCCAAGCATGGGTTCAAAAGAATTGCCAAAGGAGAAAAGACAAGTAGACTATTCACTTTTGAACTTGAGGATACAAGGAACATTGCACTTTATAGTTATAAAGATCAAACATTATCAGAGCTTGAAATTTGGCATAAAAGATTAGGGCATGTAGGTGAAAAGACCTTGAAACAAATATGCAGAGATCAATGTGTGCTTGGGATACCTAATGTATCCAAGCAACACATGATTTATAAATGTAGTGCTTGTCAGTTTGGAAAGTCTCACAGGTTACCCTTCTCAAGGAAAGGCTACATGCATGAGGATTATCTAGAACTTGTTCATACAGATGTATGGGGACCAAGCAAGGATCCCTCAATCTCTGGATCAAGGTATTATGTATCTTTCATTGATGGTTACAGTAGGTGGACTGTATTGTACTTTATGAAGCACAAAGATGAAGTATCCAGTTGCTTTAAAAAGCATCTTGCACTTGTTGAGAATCAAACAAGGAGAAATCTAAAAAGGCTAAGGTCAGATGGAGGAGGTGAGTACTTCTCAAATGAATTTGATATGTTCTTGCAGGACAGAGGAATCAAGAGAGCAATTACCACAAGGTATACCCTTGAGCAAAATGGGGTTACAAAAAGAAGAAATAATTAATTGTCGAAACAGCTAGGTCAATATTAAATGAAAAAAAATTACCTAACTATTTATGGGCAGAGAGTGTATCTACTGCCACCTATCTTGTAAACAGGTTTCCATCCAAATCTCTTGATGGGATGACCCCATATGAAGCATGGCATGGTAGAAGACCCTCACTTGATCATTGCAAGATATTTGGATGTGTAGCATATGTGCATATCCCTTCTCAAATAAGAGCTAAGCTAGACCCTAAGGTAGAGAAGTGTATCTTCATAGGGTATGATCTAAATCAAACAGGATACAGGTTTTACAATCCTTCAAACAAGGGATTCATGGTCAGTAGAGATGTTTTCTTTGATGAAAATGATTCTTGGTTTGATAGTGAATGCAGGAAGGTAAAACTACCTTATGACTTGGAAGAGGAGTTTCTAAGCCTCACTAAGGAGGAGCCTACTCAGATAAGGACATCATCAATCTTGAAGATTTCAAGGCATGGAAGTCCAAAGGCAAAGTCAAAATGAAGAAATTGGAGGATATACCTGAATCATCCAACCAAGCAATCAGAAGATCACAAAGGGAGAGCAAGAAGCCAATCAGATACTCTGTTTATCTTGCAAACGATTTGTCAATTGAAGAACTAGCATCATATGAGGAAGCAAAGACCAAGATAGAATGGAAAGAAGCTATGTATGAGGAGATTGAAGTACTCAAGGAGAGTGATACTTGGGAACTAGTACCAAAGAAGGAGTCTATGAGGGTAATTGGTTCTAGGTGGATCTATAAGATCAAAAGGAATTTTGATGGCTCAATAAGCAGGTATAAAGCTAGACTTGTGGCTAAGGTTTTTGCACAAACCCAAGGAATTGATTATGAAGAAACTTTCTCACCTGTGGCCAAAATGCCAACCATCAGGGTATTGGTAAGTGTGGTTGCATCAAAGAATTGGAACATGTATCAGTTGGATGTAAAAAATGCATTTTGAAATGGATGGATTTCAAAAGAGGTGTACATGTCTCAACCTCCTGGCTATGAGGACCCAAACAAGGTAACATATGTATGTAAATTGAACAAAGCTCTCTATGGATTGAAGCAGGCACCTAGGGCATGGAAGCGTAGATTGACTACATACCTTCAGGATCAAGGTTTTGTCATGAGTAAAGCAAATACTTCTCTGTTCATCAAGAGAAGTAATTCAAAGGTAATATACCTATGTGTATATGTTGATGATATCATACTTACAGGTAATGATGCTAATGGCATCAAACAGATCAAGAATCAGATGATGAAGGAGTTCAAAATTAGTGACCTTGGATCACTAAAATATTTTCTTGGACTTGAGTTAGTCTATACTAACTCTGGAATTTACATTACTCAGAGAAAGTATATACAGGATATGTTGAAGAAGTTCCATTTGCAGGATGCCAAAGTTGCAAGTACCCCAATGGAGGTAAACCTAAAATTAAGTGCTCATGAAGGTGATGTACTTGAGAACATTACACGTTATCAAAGCATAGTGGGAAGCTTGAACTATGCTACCTTGACAAGGATAGACATTGCTTATGGAGTAAGTGTGCTAAGTCAGTTTATGCATAAGCCTAGGGCACCTCACTTGTAGGCTACCAAAAGGATCTTGAAGTACCTTAAGGGTACTCAACATCATTGTTTGTATTTCCCTTATACATCAGACTTGGACATTAATATATATTCAGATGCAGATTGGGCAGGATGCAAAGATGATAGGAGGAGTACCTCAAGATACTTATCATTTGCAGGTGATAAGCCAATATCATGGTCATCAAAGAAGCAACCTACTGTTGCTTTATCTTCTACAGAGGCAGAGTATAGAGGATTAGCTAATGCTACTCAAGAGGCTATATGGATCAAATTATTGTATACAGATTTAGGTTTAAACACTACATCTCCAATGATCTTTGGAGATCATACAAGTTCATTACACCTTGCAGCTAATCCCATTTATCATGCTAGGACCAAGCATATAGAGGTCCACTATCATTATGTGAGAGAGAAGCTATTGAGCAAGGATATTCAGTTGGCATATGTATCAACTAATATGCAATGTGCAGATTTGTTGACTAAAGCATTAGATGGTACAAAACCTTGCAGGTTTAAATCAATGATTGGATTGCAGGACATCCATGAAGATTGAAAATGAAAACCAAGCCAAAATGTTTGGCTTGAGGGGGAGTTGTTGGTGCAAAGTCCAAGACCACACCTTTTTGGCTTGAAGTTCATAAAGATATGAAGTTCCATGGAAACCATTGCTAGTGGAAATTTATCTTTTTACATTTGTAAAAGTCATTCATTTGACTTGAGAGAATCTTTGTAATCACCTACCAAAAACTTGTGGACTTGTTAGTTAGAAAAGTAACTACTTCATTGAGGGAATATATCCTAGAATGGAGGATCACTTTTAGATAGAGCCAAAAGTTGAATTAAAAGTTGAATTCAAATTCAAATTTGAATACAACACTTATATAAAGTCACTTGAAAAAGTCGTGGGTATTAGCTTCATTATCCGAGCTCTCCATTTCCATTTTGTATGTATGTAAGGCCTACATTGTAGCCTACACTACTCTCCATCATATGGCTATGATTACCAAGCCTATGATCTTGTACAACATTGTTCATTAATACAACACATCTACATTGTTCATCTATGATCTCTCTGTTATAGTCATTCTTAACTATCAACTTGTGTTGCTCATATCTCAATCATTTCTCAACCAATTTCAATGATCTATAGCTTCTTGGAATCAGCTCAAAGTCATCTACATTTTGACAGATGTTGAAGCAAATCCATTCAGCCAATTTGGATAAAAGTGCATCGAAGCACTCACTGGTCAAACTCTATAGAGGTCCTAAAAAATTGGGGGTAATGATTTATTTTCTAAATTGATTGCTCTGTGTATAGTGCATCATTTCAAGTGATTCCACTTGGAACCATTAGCTTACTAAGCTATTAGGATACCTCTAAAAGGATTTTTTCCAATTCCTACTATACTGGTAGCACTGAACATTACAAGCAGCAGGTCTATGATAGGTTTTCATTGAGTCTTCTATTTGGAAGTAGTCTATTTTGATTCAATCTTTTCATACATCATTTCCAAAGTACATAGGCACTTATGGTGTCATTGGAAAGCTAATAGGGCCCACATATCAACTCTAAAGTCACATAGGGCTGGTACTAAGCAGGATTTGGTTGCACCTACTCATCACTTGAAGTGTCCATCCATCTTTTCTCGCACACCACTGTCCAACACCCATGAGTCATTTGCTCCTGAATCTTCAACCAAGGAGCACACCTCCTCTATTGTAACAAATAACGCAAGCTCTATTTGTGCTGTGTTGGCAGACTCCTTGCCCTTGCCACCTTTTGAAGAGCCACTCTTCTCTTCTGCCTTCTTGATGCGATAGTCTTGGATTCTGTGTCCTTTCTTCTTGCAATGGAAACACTCTCCCTTGAACTTCTTTTTGTCATTCTTCTTTTTGTCTCCATCTTTTGAAGAGTCTATTTTGCCTCCTTTGGCATTTTCTATGAATGCAACATCTACTTTGCTACCACCACTCCTTGCCTTGAGCCGCAACTCCTCCTCCATGAGTAAGGCACTGAATTCTTCAAAAGTTAGTGGTTGAGGTCTGATTTGAGTGTTAAGAGTAGTTACCAAACCATCAAACTTAGGTGGACAGATTCAAAGACAACGTTGAGCTAGCTCCTCACTTGACTTTTGAACACCTGCTCCTGCCATTTGATCTTGTAGATTCTTTATGCGAGTGATAAACACCTCTGTATCAGCAAACCGTTCTACTGCAAGCTGATTCTCCAAGTTTTGAATCCATGTCTGATTACGAGTTTCATATTGATTTCTCAATATGTTCTATGCTTCAGATGCATTTGTAGTATGCTGAATGACAGTCAGAACACTATTAGAAGTACTTGTAACTAGAGCACAAAGTGCATCTGCATTTCTATGTTTCCAAGCATGTAGAAGATCAGCATCAAGAGGAATCATTCGACCAGGATTATTTGGATCAGGTCTTTCTTGGGGCTCATGATCAGTCCCAAGAAGAGACTCCAAAAGCTCATATGAATCAAGGATAAAAGTGATTTTAAGCTTCCACAGGGTGTAGTTCGTACCATCAAGTTTACCTTCTGTGAAGGTTGGTGGCCGTATCCGCAACGTTGGGATGGCTGGCATCATTGCTTCTCCTGCTTGTGCGCCACCTACTCCTATTGATGAACCACCTTGACTCCCAATCGTAGATGATGACGTAGCGCTTGACATCTTCTCTCTTTTGTTGTTCAGACCTCTACAACTTTTGCGTTTCTTCTTCTGCACCACTCAAAGCCTCTTGAGCTCTGATACCGTGTAAGAAAATAACAGCATAGTAGAATAGACTTGTAGATAGAGTTGAGAGAAAAACGCAGACAAGGATAGACGCAGATTGGGAGATAGAGAACTCAAATTCTCATATTGTTGAGCGTAATGCAGTTACAATGATGGTGTTGTCCACTTGTGCGCTCCCAATGTGGAGTTTAGATGGCGATCTAGATAGACTCTAGATGAAGGGCATACTAGTGTGCAATGCTATGTAAAGCTCAACTTGGGCCGTGCTTATATAGCTTTTACAAAGCGGTTTGGTATAGATAAACATAGTGGGGAGTTACAAAATAGTCGGTAAAATATACGATCCGACAATATCTCCATGACCAGTAGTCCTACTGTCTCGGCCCTATGGGCTGGGGGGGGGATAGGCCCCCTGGACCCTACAGAAGGGGGCAAGCCCCCCTCTGCCTCCCCCCATTAAAGTTCTATGGGGAAACCGTGCGATGCCACAAGGCCTTTATTTTCACCTTAAATGGCAACCCAATGGCCTGGAAGTTTATACTACCTAACCTAATGGCTAGGCTCACAAAGATCATCTACAACCATCACGGTCACACATAGACCTCATCTAGCTTTTAAGTTAGGGTTCCACAAACTTCTCGGCTCTCATAATGGCTTCTCTTCATAATGGGGGCCTTACAACTAAGAGCACCATAAATCATTTTATTTTTTTGAATGGTTAATCTACAACCTCGAGCCAAACCAAGAGTTGTAATAGAATGGATTCATGTGCCTAAGAGTTGTAATAGAATGGATTCAAGTGGAGGCATAGGAGAAGAGATATCAAGAAGAGGTATGCCACCCATCCCAGCAACAAAAGCCCCTCAACAAGCAAGTAGTGGTGAAGAGGAATGGGAGGTCACAAAGATTGATTGCACTAAGATTCCTCCAAAATTCTCCAATAATCCAACACGTGATATTATCAGATAGCCAGTCGAAGGTGGAATTGGTTAAAGGAAAGTGATCACACTAGGAGATCTGGCAAGCACTTTTTTGTATGCCAACACATCATCTATGGTCACTCGTGTAGACTCCATTTCATTTCATAGAATTTGGGGAAAAGGAGAGAACACTAGATCTAATCTCATCTAGAATCTCTTAGGATGTGGGAATTACTCAAGGTTACCAATTGTACATCCAGACATTAACATGCTTGTAGAAATAATTACCTCTTAGAAAACAATGCAAGGATGGTTGAAGAGACCAAGGTTTATAGTTATCAACTTTCAAGGAGAGCAAGTCGCTATATATCTAAGCAAGGAATTAATTAGAGAGGCATTGCATTTTGAGAGGAGTCATAAGAACATTACAGACGTCAATGTACCCTCCGGGGATAAATCTAAGAAGAAGAAGACCTTCACAAACCTCAATAGCCTCATACTCTTTTTCAAATATTCCCATTTAGCTTAGAACCATTTATTCTTATGGGTGTAATAAAATTTTGTAATTCTCAAGAGTTTGGGGAAGATCAATTATGTTAATATCTCAATTTTCGTAGGCTAGATAGCTCAATAGATTGGTTGGAATAGCTCTAGAACTAGTGTAGGACTATTTTTTAACTAGAGTGCCCACTTGTGGGTGTGAAAAAGGCCACTAGTTCTAGAGCTATTCCAACCATGGAGATGGATATGGTGAGAAATAAGTTTTCTTAAGGGGGTACATAGGTCTTGAGAGACTTTTCGCATGTATTGGCAACATTGTACTTATGTGATGAACTATGGTGTGAGGTAAGGTTGATTCCACTAAAGTTGCGAAGCTCTTTTTCTCTCTATATGTTGTTTGTTTTGCAATTCTGACCATAGATCTATGTAGAACATTCAATTCCCCACGCTTTGATATTCAACAAGGGGGGTATATCTCATGCACAAGGAGATATCATTTTCAAAATTTTTGCAACACATTCAAGTCCGATTAGTTTTGTTTTTCTCATTTTTCTCTGCTCCATAGCTTTCTGTCTTGGTTTCTATACCCCCATCAAGTATGATACTCAAATTGATAATTTAAGGTGTTTAGATCACACACTAGACCTACAATGGCAAGAGGTTGCATACATGTTATGAACCATCTATAATATTCATAGTGTCCCATAAAAGCTTGGACACCTTTTACATGTCTTGGTCAAAGTAATTTTGTGATTGCTTTTACTTTTTCTTCATCAGTAAATAAACCATTATTTGTGACTATATGGCTAGGGATTTTACCTTGGCAGACCATGATGAGACACTTTTTTTAGGATGAGACACTTTTTAGGGTTTAGACCATGTGTGTATGTATGTATATGTATATATATATATATATATATATATACACACACACATACATACACACACACACACACACACACATATATATATATATATATATATATATATATATATATATATATATATATATATATATATATATATATATATATATATATATATATGTGTGTGTGTGTGTGTGTGTGTGTGTGTGTGTGTGTGTGTGTGGGGGGGGGGGGGGGGGGGGGGATCTCCAAGGCCCCCCTTCACCCTTGACCTAGGCACCCTCATGGAAGAAGCAATGAAAGTGTTCACTGTAGACCCATAAGGCTAAAAGTAGTCACCTATTGGTATCAAAATGGTTGATCGACATCACCTAATTATCAATCCAAGTACCTACTCAATCAGGTGCATGGAAATCAAGAGAAATATCTTAAAAATGGAGAGGAATAGAAGAAGAGTGAAAAGTTGGGATATACAAGTCTACAAAGTTGTGGTAGTAATATCTAAAAGAACTTGAAGAAGCTTGTAGGAGGTAGAAAAGTGAGTTGCAAAGTGATGAAGTTCAGTCCAATCAACTAGCACAAAACCAGCCTTGAGCTTATGGAGACTCAAATAGACCTTATATGCATGTGATAATACAATAAATGAGCATAAAGAAGAGAACACTTCAACAGATATTTTGACATAATCCAAACAATAGCTTTTTGATGCAGATGAAATCCACCTCAAGCATATTTTAAGGTTGATGTTCCAATAGCTTGCCCTCAAGCTAAAGTATGCTTGCGTCTTCATTGTCTAATAGGTTGAATACCTGCCATTGATGTAAATATGCAAAGCTTTATTCCATCAAGTGCCTTTATCATCATATATGCTACTTTCTTTTTAGGTGGAACAAAAGAAATGTCAATCTCCTCTTCCATGAGCTTCTCCTTGATAAGGTGGTAATGAACCTCTATGTGTTTGTTTCTTGCATGGAAAATAGGTTTTTCTGCTAGATGCATGGAACTTACATTATCTCCAAATATGTGAGGTTTAGAACTCACAAGTCCCAAATCCATACACAATGCTTTTAACCATGTTGCCTCTTGAGTCTCCAATTTCTTGCAGCAACTACACTTATCATTGTTCAGATTGTAGTCATCTTTGCAACTGGTGAGAATGTTTCCTTACAGTCTATACCATGGATTTGTGAGCATCCTTTGGCAACTAATCTTGCCTTATATCTGCAAATTGATCCATTTGAATTTCTTTCGAGTTTATATACCATCTGCAACTAATTACCTTTTGATTGGGTGACATTGGAACCAAATCCCAAGTGTCCATCTCCTCAATGCATCTATTTCTTCTATCGTGGACTTTTTGCAATTAGGGTTTCCCTTTGCCTCCTCATAGGCTGAGGGTTCTTCTGAAATTGAGTCTTTTGCCAAGTAGATTGAATGATTTGTAACAAATGTGGAATCATATTTATACATTTTCGGTTGTTTATTCTCCCTTGTTGATCTTCTAGGGTCTTTCTTGTTTCCTAATTGATGAGAATTAGAATCAAGATCATATTGTAGAGTTACCTTTTGTTCGTCTTCATCATACCAAGACATATGTTCTTCAAACACAACATCCCTACTTGTAGTGAATTGCTTGGTTGAAGGATTATATAACCTATAACCCATCTGAGTTGAGTCATACCCAATAAACACTACCTTTGCTACCCTTTCATCTAGCTTACCTCTTATTTGTGATGGTACATGAGCATAAGCTAAACAACCAAACACCTTGCAATGTCCAAGACTAGGTTTTCTTCCATGCCATGCTTCATAAGGGGTCATACCTTGAAGTGATTTGGATGGTAGTCTATTGACAATGTACACAATAATTGAAATAGCCTCTACCCATAGATGATGTGGCAACCTCTTCTCTTCAAGCATTATTCTAGTTGATCCAACCAATGTCTTATTTCTCCTTTCTACAATTCCATTCAGTTGAGGAGAGTACTTGGTAGTTTTGATACCTTTATCCTGCAAGAACTCATCAAACTCTTTGGAGAAGTATTCTCCCCCTCCATCAAATTTGACTTTCTTTAGTGATCTACATGTATGATTCTCCACATGTTCTAGATGCTTTTTGAAGCAATCAAACACTTCATTCTTAGTTTTGATAAAGTACAAAATAGTCCATCTATTATGGTCCTCAATAAATGAGACATAATACCTTGATTGTGCCATGAAGGTTCTTGACTTGGCCCCCATAACACATTTGTTGATCATGTGTTGCTTTGATATATTTGCCAGCCCTAGAACACTTTGATCCTTGCATATATCCTTTAAGGTTCTTTCATTCATATGAGCAAGTCTCTTATGCCACACTTCAAGCTCACTTAGAGTTTGAGACCCAAAAGTGAAGAGAGCTATGTTCTTGGTTTCTCCTACTTCAAAAGTAAAGAGCCTACCATGCTTCTCACCTCTTGCTATCTTCTTAAAGCCTTGACATGGATCTTCCACAAAAGCTCCATGTTGGGTGAACCTAACTTGCAAGCCTCTATTGTTGGCATATCCACCTCTTCCACTTCCTTTCAAGGTCTTACCATTGAACAAGCAATTGTGAGTGGTGTGGTTGGTTTCATAGATGGCACAAGGTTGAACATTCTGACCTTTAGTTTTGTCATGCTTTGGTCCTTTCTTCTTCCCTTTCCACTTGTTCTTGCCTACAAATTTGGCTTGGGAAGTCTCCTCTTCAACTTCTTCCTTCTTCTTGCCTTTCAGCTTCTTCTTTGACCTTGCTTTAGCATCCCTTGCACACCAAAGTGTGAGCTTTTCTGTCTCCTCTTGTGTAGGTCCTACTTTGGATCTTGGAGTAGGCATAGCTTCATCATCTACTACAATTCCATAAAGCTTTATACCTTGCAAATAGGCCTTCATTCTTATTTGCCAAGCCGCATAGTTGTGTCTATCGAGCTTCTCAATCATTGAGGGAAAGCCATCACCCATCTTGATCTAGCTCTAATACCACTGAAAGAACTTGGAGAAGCTTGTAGGAGGTAGAAAAGTGAGTTGCAAAGTGATGAAGTTTGGTCTAGCCAACGAGCATAGGAACAATCCTTAAGTTTATGGATACTCAAAAAGACCTTATATGCATGTGATAAGTGCAATAAAATCCACTTTTACTTTGGAGAATCAAGGAGAAAGAATTGATACAAAACAGATAGGTTTGCACGTTGATCAACTCAAAAAACTTGTTATCTTTGGATGAAACAATCAACTTCAAATGCTCATAGCAGCCATCATGATTACAATTGAAAAAAAATCCTTTTGGAGGAATAAAAACATAGGGCTGAGTTTATAGAATGCACAAGGGTACACGCAATAAGCAAAATATGCTTCTGGAATGAACTTGATACTCAACAGTGGTACCTCCTATTTTTTAGGGCTACATAGAGATAGACCTTGAGATAGAGAACCTGATATTTCTCCAAATATACTAAACCAAAGGCTTCATTTGTTTTGAAAGAATATGGATTCATCCAATTTGAGACTTTGTAGAGAGAGCAGCAGCCTCTGCAAGGTCACTATTGTTGAAGAAGATGATGCAGAGAAATGAAGGAACAAGACAATGATGGCCAAAAGTGTATGTATATTGCTTCCATGTAATGTAAAAGTGATTTTAAGCCTTTATATAGACTCTTGAAGTGCTCCATGACTTCCATAAGTGGATTTTGAGTTCAGATGAAGGCGAGATAGGTTGTTGAAGAGAATCAATTCACTTTCCTATCATCTAGAAAAAGTGAAGATCTAATTTGATCTACTTTTAGGTGATTGATTAATTCATTGATTATCAAGCTCAACCACCTCAAATTCATGGAATTTAAGCTCCCTTTTTATCATTTTTCATGTGTAAAGCTCTAGGCTTTTACATTGGTAAATGATCCATAAAAAATCTTTTAAAAATATAATAAATGAGCATAAATAAGAGAACACTTCAATGGATATTTTGGCATAATACAAATGATAATTTTTTAATGTATATCAAATCCACCTCAAGCATAGTTTAATCTTGATGTTCCAAGAATATATCCTTAGGTGTCAAATATAAATCAATCCCCTGTCGCATATCAGAACATGCAAAATAAAAAGTTCTATAAGTAAGCATAGTTAAATATAGTCCTACACTAATTGTAGGGCTACTCTAATGATCCTATTGAGATTGTAAATACAAGTGAATGCTTTCCCATGATCTTGAGAATCACAAAATTAATACACCCCATAAAAATCATAAGCGAACTAAAGGTCTAGCCCAAAGGGGTAATTTGCAAAAATGGTATCTGGGTTCCCCAAAAGAATTTATGACTCCTTCATATGTCTTTGGATTCTTCATCTTTCTTTATCCAACTTTGGTCTTCTACCCAATCTTAAGTGTTTCACACTCCCCCTTCCTAGATATTACCGTTTCCCACACCACATTTAGATTTTTTGCCCTAGTTGAGCTCCTCTTAGTGTGTTGTATTTTTGTTGTAACTCTTATAGTTAGACTTATAGATCATTTATGGTGGCACTCTACACTTCATTTCATTCTTGTAGTGAGTATTTTCTTGTAATAGCTCTTCATACAAGTATTTATTTGGGGGATCCAATTCATATTGGTGCATCTACAGTCAGTGCCATAATCAAGACGTCCTTGTTAGTACAAATTTTATGGTTGTCTTGCATTAGGTTGTGAGTAATCTTTTTGAAATGATCTATTCGACAATTTGTGGTTGATTGTTGTATTTGGTATTGCCCTAATTCCAATTGTAACTTTCTTATGGTCTCATCTTTGTCTAAGTATGTTTATCATATCATTTGCATATCCCACATTATTAAACTTTGTGATGAACTTCGTGTTGTATTTTGTGTTGCAATTCCTCATTCTATTTTAGATATGCTACTAGTGTCATCTATTAATAGCTCGTTCATTCTTTCTAAGGTGTGTGTGATCTCTCTAAGGTCTAGTTGCACATAGGAAAAAAGGTTTAAATTAAGAAAATTCATGTATTATACTCTAGCTAGAGTCTTTAAAGCTCCAAATTCCTTTTGTGTCTTCATATGTCTAATTGTAGTTGTGGTGATTAAAACCATTGTGGAAGAGATTTCCATTCCAATAGGTGATGTCTATTGTGTGGTGCCTTTGAGGACTTCTTCTTGAGTGGGTATGATGGGAGAGTATGTGAACTTCGCACCATATAATTATGTCAAATGCTATGAGGGATGAAACTCAAGATAATTTCCATACCCAAGCATATTCCAACTATCTATCAAGACATGTGTCTTCTAGTTCTCTCCAAAATTGACTTACATAAAAATGTAACTTACACAGGTGTCCATGTAATTCTTAGTGATAAAAAATTTGTTTCCCTTCTCTCATTGCGTGATCACTTTCTTTTAGCCAATGGCCACGTGGGTGTTACACTGATCCAACTCGTAGGTCCACTTGAGACATGGAAACTTCTTGTATTGGTTGTGTGGTTATGTTTCTCCTCCAATTCCACTCTTGGAAGCCATCTCTTTGTACCCTTTTTTTTCTTTGTTTAGCTACATGACAATCATTCAGATATCAAAAAGAAAATGGAAGATTATGTGGCGGCTAGTGAATGTGACATGTGGGTGCATAAAACCCCACGAACAAGATGAAGGACATACATCACATAAAAAACAACTCAAAGCAACATATGTAATTGGGGCATGAAATGATTTGTGTAGTCCATGTGTTTAATCAAGACAATGCATTAATGTTTGACAACCCACAAACAAAAACAAGTACTAAAAAGAGGTTCATTCAAACTCAAACAAAGTCTTATTATGTACAAGACTCATAGAATAGATGTGTACAAGAACGAAGAATGTTTGTGGGTCCTTTAATGTTTTAATTTTTTTCTTAATGCATAATTGTAAAGAACTATATTTGCCTCTCTTGTACATCTATCCTTGAATGATTTTGTAATCTTGTCATTGCTCCTCTAAGGATTTTGTAATCTTGTCATTCCTCCTCTAAACCTTTCTTTCTAGCTAGTGTAATCAATTTTGGATATGTTTCATGTTGCAAGTAGTCAATAATTGGCTTGCTCCATTCAAGTGTAGTAGCTATTTGATATGAAATCACGTAGTCTGCTTGCAAAATAATCTTGCACTTAGAAGAGTCCTTGAAATAGTCATGAAGATCTTTCTCCATATTAGGCCAGTAAACCCCTTCTCGTTTGAAGTTTTTCAATGCTAGTATAAGTGAGTGATGACATCTGAACACACTCATATGGGCATTCCTGAATCTGCATAAGCTCTAGCTTTTCTATTTCATCAACTTAACACAACAAGACTCCTTGATTGTCTTGATAATAAAGAATCCTTGCAATGATATGGTATTTTTTCATTGCATGCATTGTTGTGTTGATTTAACTTATCTCGTGGTGTGGTCCATACATAAGCAGCAACACTATGTTTTCTACCCACTTGGAAACTATTTCCAATTTGAATAGGTAGTCTTAGTTAACTCATCAACAATGTCTATTGGAATGGTGGGCATGGAAAATAATCTACTCTAACATGAGTGGTTTTTTCTTCATTACTACCTTAAAACAAATTCCATAAGTAGTAGGAACTAATACACTAATCATCCAATAGTACAAGGCTTGCTTATTAGGTAAACCAAAGCCTAGTGGTCTACAAAAAAACTAGTTTTGTTTTCCAATAGATAGTGGTATGACTTTTTCACTACATACACCATTTCTAAATTGTCTCGCTCCTTGGTGGTGTAATTTCTCTTGTCCTCATTCAATTCTCTACTAGCATAGGCAATTGGAAATCCATGTCACCCTAAGGTACAGGTTGTGCAGGAATACATCTTATAGCATAGTTTGATACAAATCCATGAACATGGAATGGTTGACTCCAATCATGTGCTTTTAGGATGGAAGTAGTGCAGAAATGTTTCTTGAGTTCTAGGAATAATTCCTCACATCCATTTATCCACTCAAAGTGTGGAAATAATCCATAAAGTGTCTTAGCATTTATTACAAACATGGAGATAAAACATCAATAGTATCCATAGTTCCCCATGAAGGATTGAACGTCCTTGGCAGTTTTAAGATGAGGTAGATTCCAAAATCACTTTTACTTTTTCTTCATCTATTGAGATTCCATTTTGGACACTGTATGACCAAGGATTTTTCCTTGTTTGATCATGAAAATGAACTTTTTAGGATTTAAGAAAATGATGTAAGCTCTCCACTTCTCAAAGATCCTTTGTAGGGTGTGGATATGTTTGTTGCTCTAAGTATGACCATAGATCATCTACATACACTCCCATGAATTTCCAAAAAAGAAATCTTTGAACACATGACACATTAATCTTTGGAACATGGAAAGACCATTTTTCAACCCAAATGCATGAGACAAAATGCATAACTCTCCCATTACTTGGAAAAATCCATTTTGTGTTTGTCCTCTCGTACAATAGCTACTTAGTTATATCATGAAAAACCATCAAGGAAGTTGTAGACTTCCTTTTTTGGCAATGTATTCCAACAGATGGTCATTCATTGAAAGTGGATCACTGTCTCTAATGGACATCATAGAATTCAACGCCACAACATTCATTTATATTTTGCTCATTGGTCGACACATATAGTGTACCCAAGATTTGCATCGAGTCATGAAGTTCAAACTCCTCATCATTAAAGATCACACACATGTACACTCAATCTTTGATTGGTCTATTTAAAGGCATGTGCATGCCTTTCCCTTTGTATCTTTTTTTTAATTCTTGTATGGATGCTTTACAAACACATAAGTTTCTGTCTCCTTGCATCCAAGAGGGATCCTTTGAATGTACAATATGTATAGAGGCCATCTCGTCATCCTCATGGAAGTCATTTTAATTTTATCAAAGCGATGTCTTTAAAAGATAAGGATTTTAGATTAATATCGGTGGCAACACCTAAGTGTTGCAAGTATAAGGAGTTTGATCCCCATTCTTGAATCATTTTGAGCTATCTTATGAAATGTCTACCTAAGATTGTTTCATAATTTCTAGCCTTTCCAAACAAACAATTAGCCAATGTATTCTCAAATTTGACTCCACACATAGAGGTTATCATTCCTTCCAGAAGTTCAAGAGGATGCTCTACATGTCCATCTGCTAATTGGGATTTCATCAAAGTGGGCCTCAAAAGAGGCTTACCCCATTTCTCCTAAAGCTCTTTAGTGGCTATTAAAACTCATATTCCCGAGTTTAAGATTGTTTTGGTTGTGTAATCATTGTAGAGGATAGGAAAATAGGTGCTTCCCTCATCCCCTTAACTATATTCTCTAACCTTGTCCAATGGGATTTATTTTACACATGAGCTAGCTAGAGTGGAGGTGTTGTCTAAGTTGGCCTCTTCGTGTGGCTTCACTTGTTGGGCTAGCTTATCCCAAAGATGTGGTTTTACCATCAACATTTCCTCTAAAGTGAGTGTGCATTGAACTCTCCTTTTCCTTAGGGCTTCTATTGTTGATCACTTTGGCTCACTCCATTTAATGCACCCCTTTCTTATGGTTGGTGCTCTTTTGTATTCCAACTTGGCTTCATACTCCCCTCATGTAGTTAGAAAGAGTGTGTAGACTCAAAGGTTCTTCCTCAATATGGGTGAAAATCAAGATTTTGCCTCATGTTTTCTATCTATAATTTTCTACTCTAGATTCGAAAATAAAATAACTTTTCATTTGAATATAAGAAATTCTATTTAAAGCTTGTAATTATGCCTCTTATAAAGGCTCATTTCTAGAGGGAACATTTTTCTTTGATGTTTTACCCCTTCAGAGGAGGCAATCAGTGCCTTGTTTTCTCATAAGAAGCAACTCCATCCCACTTGAGAAGCTTTGGATTGAGTGCAAGGTGTTGGTGCCAAGTGTTTCATTTTTGGGATTGTATTAAGTTTCCATCATCATGCATCAATTTCCAATCATGTTACTATGATATCATAGGTAGGTATTAAATCCACTATGCATAAGCCCAAAGAAATGTAAAATAATTCTAAAGGAAGTGTATATTTAGAGCTTCTAAACTCCTTTTTATCTCCCTCTTTGCTCTTGTACTCTCTTCTTACTTAATATATTTGAATTTGGTTTTAAAAACCAAAAAAAAAACTATAGACAAAATCACACCCACCTTCTATACCTATATTCCCATTTGACAACGCATAGCTATGTGATATTCTATTGCATCACACTATAGGGGATATTATAATAGAATATCTTTTTTTAGGATGATAAAGACCAAAATAAGGATGTGGTCCACACATTTCTTATTTTCTACATCAACTTAAAAGGGACCCCACCTGAGTAAAAGGTCTTGGAATCAAGTCTCTTGCTTAGCCCCAAGGCATATAAGTGGTGGATGAACCTTAAAGAAATGGGAGCTCTTTCTAGAGATTATTCATATTTTGATACACCATTTCTCAAAGTGTTTGTATCTAAGAATGAGGATGAATGCAATTGGTGAGGATGAGATTGGCTATGTAGAGAGATAGGCCTTTGTCCATTTTTATTTCTCACTATTGAAAGATAATCCTTAAAGTCAAAGTATTATAGTACTTGCTAAAGTATGTATGGATTCATGATAGTTTTAGATGGAGCTATTAGGATTCAAGTAAAGTGCAATTCATCCAAGGCTTTAGATGAATCAATTGAGTTTGCTCAGATTTATTAGCACATCACATGACCACGGTCATTATTTCTTGATACTTTCCCTTGCTTTAAACCTAATAGGTAGATGAAGATTTCCATAAACACCTTTTTAGAAAGAATTCAAGGTTCGTAGAAGAAACACAAGCTCAAAGGTCCTCCACTATCAATTGAAGAATTCGAAAAGGCCAAGAAAGGCAACATATGCTTTGGGTGTGCCTTTCCCTATCTTGCACAATGTAATTTGCCACTAAAGAAGGTGGGAAAAAAATATGACAGCTAGTGTCACTCGACAAAGTGGAAAAGGGTGTCCACCTTATGAAAAATTTCCCCATCATATAGAAGTTTTACATAAGGGTATGGAGCATTGATGTCACTTGAAATATTCCATGTGGTCACAACATTTTAGATCGTAAGACTTAGCTAAGTGGTAGGGTCTATATCTCTATAGATGGGACACACATTTGAGTTATGATTAATAACTTGGACGTGTATAACTTTACCAACCATTTACTAGTTTAGAAGCTTAAACTTCGTAGATTCCTAGAACTCATTGATACATTATCTCTATGATGTAGGGAGAGGACAAGTGTGTATGGAACAATATTATGTCTAGATTTAAATTGAAGTTATAAGGATACAAAGATACACTCAACTTCCAAATTATGAATATGGCTCGTAATACATTAGGGGGGGAAATGAAATTTGCATTGGTATCTTTAGATTCAGTGATTAGTGACAAACCAATTATAAAAGGTTGCAGCCACATCCTATACCATATAACATACTACATTGAAGGGGGGTGGGGAGATAGATTCCCCCCCCTTTATTTAATGACTTGCCTCTAGAGGAAGAAGGAAACTTGTAGCCGACCTACGTCAATCCACTTTTCTTTTAGTTTTAAAATTCATCATAATACTTGAGAATGGACCTCGCATTACTTTAGGGTCAGACTTTGAATTCGAAATCCGTGCATGTTTTGAGCTTAAAAATGACTTTTTCCAAAAAAAACCTCAAAAAAGAGCTATTTCCTCTTGAACCTTACATTTTCACACCTAGGTCCCAAAAATTCATCTTTTTCCACTGTTTTTTCTTAATAGCACAGCATTGAAGTTGTGTCTATATTCCAAGCTATGTGCATCTTCCATCTCAAGCTATTATTGTAGCTTGAAGACCTTGAACTTTAGTGGAAACATCTAAATACTCTAGGCAACAAATATATGAACTTCTCACATTAAAATGTTACAATATCAAAGCTACAAAAGGAAAATGGCTACCACATGAGTACTCCAAAGATGAATGGTTGTACATTCAACTCTCTACAATTGGGCATCATCAAGTTAGAGATAGTGGAAACTTGGATCTTCAATTGGAAGGGAAAGATGTTTGGCTTCAAGGATCACAAAGACAGTGGGATGGTTGCCATTGTGCAACATGTTGTTTTTCAATGGAAAGTACAAAACTCAAGAACTATATTAGAATGAGATATCTTGTAAATTGTAAGTATTACTCTACAATATTGCATGGTCTATAGTGTTCAATGTATCCCTAATCTATCTAGATATGTTTTTTATTCTACAATAATGCATGGTTTATAGCATTGAGTCTATTTTTTACCTATCTAGATATGATTTTATTTATTAGAGATATATTTCCTTATACTTTGATGGAGGATCAATCACTTCATACTCCTAGAGCTATTTTCCAAGCATTAAATAAAAATGTTGGTGCATTAGTCTTTCCATAAATATCTCCTGCTCAATTGTTTCATGATATTTTACACTCTTGTACCCTCTAGAGAGAGTACTTTTGGAAGGCTAGAGAGAATTGAAGTAGAGTATCTTCTTAATTGGAGTGGCCACAACCTGATACATGGTACATATCATCTTTGAAGCACAAGATGGAAATGGATGTATATAACATGTTGAAATTCACAAGAATTTCTAGATCTATAGGTCTACATTAGTATTTTTCCTATTCATTTTTTTGTATTTTTATTTTAAGAATTCTTATTTCAAGAGTCTTCCACCATGTTCATGTGTAAAGATATCACATATGTGCAACTGGAAGTTCTACAAGGTGAAAACTAGGGTTTCATAGAAGGAACTACAAAAGACAACAGATATCTTTGTAAAACAAGTGCAATTGCCATAGGATTTTGATATTTGGAGCACCATTCTTCATTATAAATTTTATTATTTTATGGTCGTTGCATGTGCAACCTTGGTGAATGAATACCATTAGAAATTTTTGCGAAATCTTTAGTCTCATTTAAAATTAAGCTTAAGTTGTCCAATAGTGAAATGGAAACCACCTTGGTGAATCAACATTGGGACATTCACTAATGTGAGAAAATACTTGGTGATTATGTGATTTGAGGTAGTGACTGAATCCAAACTCAAAAGATGGAGTAAAGATGGAGCCAAACTCTCATTCGTGTATCTCTTTTGAAATCTAGTGATTGTAGTGTAGACTATCACTTTTTTTGTCCTAGTTCTACATGATGGTATTTTGCACTCAAAGGAAACTTGAATTGTAAAATTAATGAGAAGCAATACATGATACAGAATGTATATAATAGAGTGGTAATTTTAGAACTTTTGGATTGTCAAAACTCTATGCTCACTGCTTTAGAATGTGATTATTCTTGTTGCCTTTTGTGATGGTATGTTTAAAAATTTCCTTCAATTCATAAATGGTGATATTGTTTGGTTTCTTGTGCATATTTTGTCAACAAATAATCATTTCTAAATTTTCACCATTTTATTTTCTACTTTTAAAAGTGATTCCACTCTCTTTGAAAACTTGAAACCACTATATATACATGTTCAAAGTTCTCATTTCTCAGGTTTGCACTCATGAAGAGCTAGAGATCCTTTCAAGGTTATAGCATGATATGTCCATGTGTAAGGTATACATCCAGATCTTCCATGCCCATCAAACCCACTTGAGAGATTTTCATGGAGTTTTTTGGTAGAACAATCTATGAAGGTCATACAAATTTGCATGACCTAGTATATAGAGTATGTAATCTTTAAGGGACAGTAACTTGATATACAATACTAGCGATGTCAAGGAGATGGCTGATTATATGGAGTTTTATATTATACAATACACTATTGATATTTTACAATACAAGTAGCACTAGTGCATTCATGTTTGCTTCTATGCCTATCTCATCCATTGCATCTTTCATGCCTAGTCCACCAATAGTTGCACATGCATTGCAATGTAATTTCAAGCCATATGCATGCAAAAGGTGCATTGGAAATAGAATTAAAGGACATAACTACTCATGTTGAGAGAACCATAATTGGATTCGAAACATAAAAAACTACTTTTAATGAGAGGAAAATATTAGAAGATAGATTATTGGTGTTAGAAGGGGGCCTTAGACACGTCAATGTCCAATCAGAGGTTGTGAAACTTCATCAATATTTTGGTGGAGTTCAAATTCAACTTGGGGCTATTTTGAGTTTACTCCAAGGGCCTCAATGTGTAGGTAGAACCCCTCTAGGTAGTCATACAAAAGTCCAATATGATAACAACCACAGCGATGTCTATATTTGTGGAAAATGGTTTTCCCATTTCTCAGACATGCATATTTCCCCTTATTAGTACTATTGAGTCATCTCTGTTTGATGACTCCTAGGAATTCTCTATTTTCCAATCAGCCAAGAAAAGATATAGGTTTATTCCATTGATAGGGAAAGATCTCCCACCCGTTTACTTCTCAAGAGAAGATAAGGATAGGAATAAATATCATCTTTATATTATTGGAAAATGGCAAGATGTCCATCAACTCAAGCATGTGAGGATAGTAGAAGCCAATCTTTCTTTAGGCCCTAAGGCCTATTATACGTGGTGGATGATCTCTTGGAGAATCAATAGAAACCCTGAATTTGGAATTTCCTAACGTCTTCAAGAAAGGATTCATCCCCAAGAATGAGGAGGAAGAAACTAGGAAGCTTGGGATAAGGTCCAATGAAAGTGATGCAATTATTTATTTCCATTCTAGAGTATTGAGAAATAATTCTAAAATTGAAGAATCTAGATGATTTTCACAAGCTTCACGAATTTTTTAGAGGGATTAATACGTGAATTAGAAATGAAGTTAAACATCACACATCTAAACCGCTTGGGGAAGCAATTAAGGTCATGCAAATCTATGAGGATAACTCATGCCTAGATATGCAATAGGATAATAGAAATCCCTTGAGGGTCCCAAGAAAATGTAAAGGTAAAGGATCAAAGTCCATGGAATGCATCCTTAAAAACCATGTTTCTTTAAAAACTTGCTTTGTTAAGAAGACTTTTAGAAAGCAGAGAAAGAGAACTTGTGCTTTAAGCACCAAAAATGAGGACATCGGAGTAGGGCATGTTTAGTTGGAAGGGATACAAGACCCTCTCAGAGGGACTAAGGAAAGGGAAAAATAAATTCATCTTATTCAAATATTATGAAAACTCAAATTATAGGCAAGTTCAAGTGATGCATTATGAGAGTACCTATTAACACCAAGTATCCAAGTACATGTGAAACCACAAAGGTTTGGGCCTCATGACTTGGTCAACCTACATGGTTTGGTCAAAGGTCATACATTCAAAATCACGGTTGATGATTCGGTGATGCATAATTTCAATAATTATGCCCTTGATAAGAGGATAGACTTTCCATAGATCCCTTCACCACATATATATGTTGTTTCCATGGTGCAAGGTCAAGACGCATGAATATGGGAAACCATGGTCTCTGATTTGGAATTTGAGATCCAAAATTTCAAGGAAAAGTTGGATTTCCAAATCATGAACATGGAAAGGGTAGACTTGGTACTAGGGAGAGAGTGGCTATGACCTTCATTGTCTAGAAGTTATCACACTAATACTTTGGAACTCTAGAGTGATGGAATCATGTACAAAATCAAGGGAAAACATAATGTTCCAAGTACCCCCTTGATTTCTAATTTGGAAATGTAGTAACTTGTAGATAATGAAGAAATGAATCAAGCTTTTTTGGTCCTTAACGCCGAGAAAGATGAATTAATGAGGATGTATGTAGATCATAGGGCCCTAAAAAATCTGACTGTAAGTTCTTGATGCTACTTGTTGAAAATATTTTCGACAACTTAAGGGGAACCAAATCTTTTCAAAGATTGATTTGCATCAGGGATATCATCAAATAAGGATAAAAAAAATGTATTCCCAAGACAAACTTCAAAACGAAGTATGGTGACTATGGATTTCCAGTGATGCCTTTCTGGTTGAATAATGCACCCACAATGTTTATGAATTTAATAAATCAAGTGTTAAAAACATATTTGAGGAAATTTATAGTGGATTTCCTTGATGACATTTTAATCTTCAGTAAAGATTATGAAATTCATTTGGAACACTTGAAGGTCTTGAACTTCTGTGACTAAGTAAACTTTACGGTAAAGAGTACAAATGTGAATTTCTTACCCCAAAAGTAAAGTATTTAGGTAATGTTATATTTGCAAAGGGAATCAAATTTGACCAAAAAAGGTCCAAGTGATTCTTGAATGGCTTGAGTGAAAGTATATTTGAGAATTACAAAGTTTTCTCGGACTAGTAGGATATTATTGATAGTTCATTTGTGTGTGAGGCTTGAAACATATTGAGAAATATATGAAACTTGGAATTAGACGCGGATTCAGAACTTGGAGAATCAGCTAGCAATAGAGAGGTTTGCTGATGGGGAAACTATTGAAGTGTTCATCACTCACATAAAGAATCTATGGTATCAAATGGCAAGAGCACGTGTACCAAAGTCAAGTGAGGAGTTAGCTCAGCGTTGTCTTCAAATTTGTCCATCGAAGTTTGATGGTCTGGTAATTACCCTTAATACCAAGATGAGACTGCAACCACTAACCTTCTAAGAATTCACTGCCTTACTCATGGAGGAGGAGCTACGGCTCAAGGCAAGGAATGACAACAATAAAGGAGAAGCTACATTCATGGTAAATGCCAAAGGTACCAAAATTGATTCTTTGAAAAATGGGGACAAAAATAAGAAGGACAAGAAGAACTAGGGAGAGTGTTTCCACTACAAGAAGAAATGCCACAAATTCCAAGACTATCACATTAAGAAGGCAGAGGAGAAGAGTGGCTCTTTGAAAAGTGGTACGGGAAAGGAGGTTGCTAACACTACCAAAACTGAGCTTTAGTTATTTGTTATAGTAGAGAAAATGTGTTCCTTAGGTGAAGATTCAGCTACAGATGACTCATGGGTATTAGACAGTGGTGCCTTTCATCACATGACAAGGAAAAAAGACCTTTACAATTCACTTCAACCTCTAGAGGAACCCATCATGGTAAAGGTAGGTAACAATGCAAGATGTCCTGCTAAGGGAAAAGGTATGGTGTCTTTCATTAATCATAATGGGGACATTAGAAAGCTTTCAAATGAAATTTAATTTCAATCGCTTTTATAACTGATCAAGGTCATTTGGTGTCTTTTAGCAAGAGAGGAGCTAAGATTCTGGATCGAAACAACAATGTTGTTGGGATCAGAATAAGGAGGAACAACCTAATCTGCCATGCCATCATCTTCATCATTGTCGCACAAATCTTGTACTTTATCTTCTTTTGAATATAGATATTTCAACCTTGCATATTCCATAGGATCACTTTTGTGTAGCCTCCTCATAGAAGCTTCTGATAAATGAGGTCTTACTGGCAATTGTGAATGGTGTGGAGGAATATCATCAACACCATACGTTGGAATCTACACATATAAATAAATTTCATTAGTATTCCATAAATGAATAAAAAGTAAACTGTAAAAATAAAATTAAATATATAAGTTATTAAATATGGATATAAAATTTTTATTCTCTCTAGCTAAAAGGTGCTCTTGGAGGTCTACGCCATCCATAATTCACTAATAGTTCATCACTTGCATGTAATGTAGTAATAGCATTGACAACTATGTATCTTGATACATCTCTACTCATGTATGGTGATTCATGACTATTTTCACGCTCTTCAAATGTGCAATTAGTCCTTGAACTATTATGTAACCCTCGACTACTAAACCAGGAGGTAGAGGATTTCTAGAAACCTCTGCTTGTAATTGATGAACAACAAGTCGATGCTGTGTATGAGGTATATTAACATTATGAGAAAAATTATTATCATCATCATCATCATCATCGAGCAAGTATTCTTGTATATCAATAGTAATTTGATTTTGTATATGGTTTTTAAATAAAATAATGACAGTAATTTATATAAAAAATACATACCCAAGCATTATCACGTTGACCAGGTGATGGTGCATGCTCAAAAGTACCATACTCTACCTCATGTTCAATACATTCCAATCGTGGTCTTTGATATGTGCCATAACAAGAGTTACACCAACATATAATATGCTCTTGATAGTAAAATTCATCATAGTTCCTATCGGAGGACACATGTGAAGTCGTTGCATGGGTAGGAGGTGGTGGACTACCCTCTGATTGATCATAATCTAATTATACTAAGAAACAAAAAAATATATAAGTTATGTATCCATCAAATATATTTAAAATTAAATGTTTGATATACTTACAATATATAGTCGTTGCATGATGAGGAGACGGTGGTGGAGTTCCATCTGATTGATCATCTACAAATAATGGTATTTGATATTAACAATCTAATTATTTACATACACAAAAAATTCACATATACATATTTACACATACACACATATTCACATATACACATTTACACATACACACATATTCACATATACACAAATACACATTATTGTGGGATAAATGCATGTATTTTGTATGAATGAGTGTATATGCATGCATGTGTGTGTACGTATATATGTGGATATGTATATGTGTGTTTATGTTATATGTATGTATATGTGTATATGTATGCATATATGTATGCGTATATGTTTGCATGTATATGTGTATGTGGGTATGTGTATGTGTATGTGTGTGTATATGTGTATGTATTCAGATTTTTTTTTTGTTTGAGATTGAATTAACAGGAGATATTGTATGGTGGAAAAAAATAAGAGGCGACCTAACATACCACTTGAGACGTGGTAATTTTTTCGTAGACAGCTACGTCTTCAGGAGTCATTTCCTCAACAGAAGGTAAATTAATAGTTTATATTTAGAATTTTCATATATTTTTTTACATTTAAGTTCTGTATTTCTTTTTTCTTAAATAAAAAGGCTGCTACAAAGAAGAGAGTGGAGTCGGGCCACACATCGCACCTAGGCCAAATGGGCCATCATGGTTTTGTAGCTACATTTGTAAGTATATGTGTTATTGTGAGTATATTTTTTATTTTAGTTAAAATGTAAGAAACTAATCTTTTTTATTTGTTTCAATGCAGCGAAAGGATTATGGCCAGTATCCTATGAAACATGAGATCGAGGATGCTACACATTTTTGATATCGGTGTTTGAGCGAGTATATGCGAGATCATCCGGATGCCTTTGTGAATATTATTAAATTTTATATAATTATTTTATTTTTATGAATGGTTTAATTGTTTTAGTTATCTATGTTTGTTATACGTAATACAAGAGTATTATGGAGAGGAAGATATGGATGAGGTGGAGAGACAGACACAGGATGGATGATCTTGATTGTCACAGGGTGATCATGATGATGAGGATGATCACGATGATCATGATGTTGTTGATGATGATGATGATTAGGATTCTTGATTATGACATTGGATTATATGTATTTACATTGATATATATATATATATATATATATATATATATATATATATATATATATATATTATCTATATATTTTTCATTTCAGTTATGTTTTGAATTGTGTGTATGGTATTAAGTAATGAAGAGTTTTGTTCTATTGATTGTTATTATTGTTTATATTAAGCATGTGTTTTAATACTTTAATTATATAATTCATTCATATGTGTGTACATAAGTGTATATGTATGTGTGTGTATATGTATGTGTGTGTATATGTATGTATGTGCATGTGTATGTGTGTGTATATGTATGTATGTATGTATGTGCATGTGCATGTGTAAGTGTATATGTGTGTATATGAGTATGTGCATGTGCATGTGTATGTGTGTGTATATGTATGTGCATGTATATGTGTAAGTCTATGTGATATGTGTGTATGTGCATGTGTGTATATGTATGTATGTGCATGTGTATATGTGTGTGTACGTATGTGCATATATATGTGTATATATGTGTATAATGTATGCATATGCATGTGTATATGTATGAAACATGCATGTGTATGTGGATGCATTTCCATTTGCATCCATGTGCATGCATGTGAATGTGCATGCATGTGGATGTGCATATACATGTATTTAAGTATATCTTAATGTGTGTATGTGTGTGTATATATATATATATATATATATATATATATATATATATATATATATATATATATATATATATATATGCAATAATGCATGCATGTAAGTCTTTTTATGTGGTTGTAGAAATGTTTGTGCATATGCATGTGTATGTGTGTGTATGTCTAAGTGTATGTGCACATGTATCTGTGTGTATATATGTGTGTATGTGCATGTGTATATGTGTATATGTGTGAACATGCATCTTCATCATGTATAAGTGTATATGTGCATATCAATAAGTGTGAGTATGCTATCTAATGAAAATAACACAATTCAAATGATATACAAAGAATAGAAATTGTACTTACAATAGTTAGCCATACTTTTTGCTTGGTTAACTTCTTGAATAACCTGCAATAGAGAGAGAGAGAGAGAATTCAAAGAGAGAAATACATAGAAAGAGAGAAACAGAGATAGAGAGAGACAATAAGATAGAGCTTAGGCAAAACAACAATTCTGCTTGTTTCAGCTCGTAAGCCCAGTGCAATTGCAAACGTTGGAGAGCTCTTCGTTTAGATGCGTGAAAATGCCGATCGACGAGCCTCCTACATTTTAATTTTTTTTTGTCAACAGACCGTCGTGTAAGCGATGGTACGCGTCATAAAAACCACTGGAATTGGCATCGCATAAGCAACATTTTTTAGCGTCGCTTATGCGATGCAAAAAGTGTCGCTTATGTGATGCTTTTTAAAACCGTCGTGTTAGCGACACTCTATGCAAGCGTCGCACACCCCGTCGTGCCACACGTCAAAGAAAACGTCGTTTGGCTCGTTGTTTAATCGACGGTCTGCACGTGATGCTCATTGTGACACATTTTGCAATTTTATAGCGACAAAATTGTGTCGGCTTAACCGTCGCTATGCGCCCGTATTCCTTGTAGTGCAACCATCATAGATGTCCATCTATCTCATCTTCTAAGAATAGAAATCCCTTGTCATATTCTTGGCCATAAACTACCTCTTTTTTGTGCACTATTATGCAATAATTTCATTCCCTTGAATTCCAGTTTTGTTCTGTTAGAGGTAAAAAGAGATCTAAGCTAGTTGCTCCCACTCATCTCTATTGTTATAAAGTAACTTATGAATAGACTTGGCTTAGAGGTTCCTTAGAGCTATATAAAGGATGGTTGGGGATCGAAGATGGTCCCAGTGGTCATCATTAGGATTTGTGATATTCTATCAGAGCTTAAGATTAGTTGTACTAGTTTTTCCTTTTTTGTGTCCGATTGAGCTTAGATTCATCTGCGTTTCTTTAGGAGCTTTGAATATGATGCTCCAAATCATTATAACATGAAAGCAAGCAAGCGTTTCACAACAATAGCCAAACATGCATTTATTTGCATTGTAGGATAGTCCAAGAAGAGGCCATTGTGGCAACATTGAATGGTGGCCCCTTTCCTTTTCTATGGTAGGTTGAAGAATACATCACAAAGCCAAGTGTTGTTGCTTGATTATATGATAAGTTAATTCGTCATTATTGTTTATATCAAGATGGTCCATCCAACAACATGAACTTCATTATTCTATCACATCATGCATCTGATTTTCAGTTTTCCACTTTTATTGACACACGGGATGTTTTGTGATCCTTAGCATAGAAACCTTAAGCGACTTACTATCTTTACAAAGGTAAAAGGACCTAGTTTAGTTCTCATTTCAACAAGTGGGTTCAAGTCTTTCTCAACATTGCAGCTAGTTTAGCAACTAGTTACAACTACTTGGAAAACTAGGTGATGCCATAGAGAGAAGTTTGATAAGTCTTGGCCTTAATTGTCTTGAAGGACCAACGATGAAGCTACAAGTTCTTGAATTGTTTCTTCCATTTGTTTTCCACAAGTAAAAGGGCCCTATTTTTTTCAATCACCGAATGCTTGGAAAAAGAAATCGTAGGTAGTCTAAATCAAAACTTTGAACTGGCTTTAGGAAACTGATCGAATCTATTTTAGCACTTCTTTTTAGCAAAGCAAAAAGTACTAGTAGTCAACGTATCGGGAAAAAAAAAAAATCACACTTGAATTGTTTGCACTTTTGTCGGAGTTTTCTTATTTCTTGAATAAATTTTGGAAGTTTTTTTTTTGGTCTTTCACAAGAAAGATTTATATTTTACTTTTTAAGGGATCTAATCTCATATCTCATTTAACATATACAAGTTCAAGAATGAATCTTGGACTAGACGATAAGCACCATCTCAAGGTCCAATGGTCGATACCATTGTACCTACACCTATGTAGATACAAAGCTGGGTGTCCCATAGCACTATACCTACATCCATCATAGATGTGTGGATGATATTTACTTGAGAGCTCATATGCATCATTCCATCTTGGTGCAGCACTTCACCTTTGTGTAGTTCGTTGTCAATCAAGCACTTGACAAGAACCATACATTTGGTTATTACATCTTTTATCTCTTAACCTTTGAAATAAATCTCACTTTATGTGAAGCCTTCTTCACATGCATTAAATTGAAGTATTCTTTAAATTGGAATGCTGTCTATAAATAATGCTTACTCTCTTTCTCCCCCATGTAGCATTATCCTTTGGACTATCTCACAGAGCACTGGATTTATAAGTGCCTTCTAGTGCGATTCTTTTGAGTGCATATGTGTGATACATGTGTCACAATATGCCTAGAGATATGCTTTGTTTTGATAGAAAGATTAAACCTTTTCAGTTCTATTTATAGATTTAGTTTTATTTTTGTTCCTACGAAAAATGCAAATACGAGTAAGTAGAAAGTCATGGGAAATGAATAATTTTTGGAGATGCGAAGGGGTGCAAAAGACGGATAAGAAGACAGAGAACGTAAAGAAGTGGGGTTGTTGCATAGAAGCCAAAGAAGAAGAAGAAGAGGAAGAACATATTTAAAACAGAAGGTATATTAGAGATTTGGGTATAGAAGCAAATGGAAGAAAGGAAGACGCAGTGATAAGATATTCTGTGTAATATCCATCAATATGAAAAGTGCCCTTGTATCTCTTGATGATGATATAATATAGTTCATAAATTTTGGCGATGTTTGTGAAGTACATCCTTTTAGACATATATAGACGCCGATGTTATCTTTGTGCATTTTGAAACTGTTTCAGTTCTGCATGTTTAAACCCGGAAAATAGGGTATGTGCATTTCTTTGGGGACATTTTTCATTATTTTTTGAAGTACAACCCAGCGGTGTAAGTGCGAATTTCGTTAGGTATGTTTTTATTCTATTATTATTTTTAGGAGAGTAGTAGGCTCTCCGTTTCCAAACCCAACACAGTTGGCAATGTTTGGTTGGAAGTAACTTATAATGTTTGGTGGTTCTACAGAAATCGGGCCCAAGTATTATGTACAATATTGGAAGAATTGACATCACTCACTTTGATTCAAACATATTGTCAGATGCCGATAATTACTTGGATGCAAGACGCTTTGAATCTTTCGACACACACACATCATCGATGGAGGAAGTCACGCACAGAGTGAAGATGAGCAATCTACAGAAGGGCAAGGTGGTACTAGTCCATGCTATCTAACAACTAACTGGCAGGGTAGCATTGGAAGGCAAAGCGATAGCGCAAATTACCAAAGCCGACTCCAATAGGATTATAGTTTGATCTATTGAGAGGAAAATGAAACGTGTCAGCTAAAAGGATGACACATCAACCTCAAGTGATGAACACTGGAGGAAAACTTGTATAATGATGAGAGAAGGAAAGAACATTTTGCAGCTAGAGGTAAAGCAATGGAATGCTTCCTTCAATATGGCATGGCTACATTTGTAGATTATGACAGTTTGGCGAGCTTTAGGTTTGATAAGATACGAGAAGATGTTTTACAAAATTAAGGGCATGCACATGATAAACACACCATCCACGAAGGAAGACCACAAACAAGGTGACGGGGAGAAGCCTACACAAGACCAAGAAGGGCAAGGGGAATTGTTCGGATATGATTTAGAAACTTCTTGGTCTTGTGTAGGCTTCTCCTCGTCACCTTGTTTGTGGTCTTCCTTCGTGGATGGTGTGTTTATCATGTGCATGCCCTCTATGTTAGAAGATTCAAAGCCGCTTGCATCCAAAAAATCTTGACATCTGACAATATGTTTGAATCAATATAAAAGTGAGCCCCCACTCCTTCCAATCTACATGCTTGGGCCGAACGTCTATAGAGCCATGGCTTACGTAAGTTCTCCACGTTGGACAAATGACATTCTTACTTCCAAAGACCTAGTGGGATCTTCAAATGTATAATTAGGTTTGAAAATGGAGAGATTACGCTTGGATTAATAAAATACGATTGTGAAGTGAGATTGAGCGGGTATGTTATAGAAGATATGGATAGAAATCAAAGCACTTTGGTATCCAAATTGTACCCAGTCCTTGAATCCTATGGTTAGGTAAGGTAATTTAACTAGTGAATTAACATTTAAGACAAACATTTGGCAACCATGATGGGATTGGGTGTTCAACAGTAGATGCCCAACACATTAAGATCACAGAAGGAATATACCACTCAACCATTAGTTGAAGAATAGTGTACGTGAGGAAGTTGAGCTGACCTAGAGCAAAGTAGCATGGGACAACGGGAGAATCGATATGTATTTCACTAGCTTGTTTCGAGTGTTCAGAGGGGAAGGAAGTACCTATTTCCTTAGATGGCATTGAATGGCTATTTAACAATTCTTTGGTACCAAGGGTGTTGTTTTCAATAATAGGTAAGGACATCGAGGACTTGGAAATTACCTCTGAGAATGGCAGTGTGGAACATGAGTTAGAAGGGAGGTCATTCTCTGTTGAACAAGATATTGCATCTAAAGAAGATTCACAAAAACAACCTAGTGAGTGAGGCTACAAAACTATCAAGAGATAGAAACAACTTTCCTCCAAATACATATCCAAAAGAAACACCCTTGGAGACACCTCCAATAACTCAGATGTCTAACCAATGTCCTCTAGCAAACAACCAACAATTTAAGGTTTGAATTTTCATAGCTTTGGAGGATCCTCGCTGAACAATGATCAAGATGCTCATCTAAAGCTTTTTGTATAAGCATATGTATTATTAGAGAATAATGTTGATGATGCTCATAAGATGAGGGTTTTTGAGCTTCAGTGTCAGGAGAAGTCAACAAGTGGCTTACACAGTTTTTGCTAGCAGACTTTGCCACTTTTTATGTCCTGAAGGCAATATTCTTGGCATGTTTCAAAAAGGCTAGGATAGTATCATAGATCTATTATTCATTATAGCATATGAAATAGCAAGCTGATCAGACGATAAACGAGTATTTCTCAAAGTGCTTATAGACAGTTCCCGATCGATTCTCACCCATCTATGGGTTTAAGGCGTGGGAGTTATGGAAGGGATAGATTCATAGAGTAACAAAGAGAGTGAGAAAGAGAAAGCAAAAGAAAGAGTAAGAGAGAAACAGAGTGAGAATGAGATAAAGAGAGTGTGAAAGCGTGAAAGATAAAGGAAACGAGAAAGATAAAGAGATATAACAAGGGTGAAAGAAGTGAAGACAAAGAGTTAGAGAAGGAGAGAGAAAGCCAGTCAAAGCTTAAGAGCCAGAGGGAAAACACATAAGAAGGGAAAAGAGTTTTGTTTTGAAACAATTTTACTCCATTGTTTGGCTTCTAGATCATTGATACCTTGAGATCAAAGCATAAAATTTTCAATTAAGAGAAAACAACACAAGAACCTATCTTAGGTAAATGGAAGTGGTATACTCTACGATCTAAATTTCTATATTCATTGCTTACAATTACACATAGGGTAATGGTGAATAATTTCAAAGAACAACGAGTTTGGAAATCATGGACTCAATTAAAATGGATCGAGGGTAATTTAATGGGATGAATGCAAGTTCATACCTTAGGTATTTTCAACAAATATCAGAGCAATATGGATTTCTTAAGGACCATAGAAGAGAAATTTTTATACATATTTTACATGGCTTTACTAGAGAGAGAATTTGTCTTACGGTAGTGATCTCGAGCATGTGGTTGGACTTTAAGAAAAAATGCTTGTGGAGTTCTCTCATGAGGGCTATAACAAAACTAATAGCTCAACATTCCTAAGATGGATAGATAACCCTAGGCTTGATATTCACATTACCCTGTCATGTTTGGATTAAAATACAATCAATTACATACCATTGATAGAATGGTCTTAGAGCCTAATAAAATTTTTAAATTCTTGAGCATCCAAGACGTATGTCAAAGAGTAGAACTAATGCTAGAAGATGACATAACTACCAATTCTCTTACTGATGATTGGGAGGTAGTTCATGCAATTCTCCATAGGTTACCTCAAATATAGGGGAGATTTTCAAATCAGTTGCTTAGGCCAAATGGAGGGGATACTCCACCAAAATTGCATATTGAACAAAACATGGAAATTAAAGAAGATCCAAAGACCTCATTGCTTGAAATCAAAGTCGAATCTTTAGCGAAGCACATTGCAACTTTTCTGATAGAATCTTATTAACAAAATATACAAGATACCAAGATGACTGCTTAAGAGCAAGGACCTTGGGCTCAACAACAAGGAAGACAACCTTTCAATCAACTCCAAAGATGCAGTTGGCGTGATGTATTTGACCCATACTAGACATGCACCTTATTGAAAGAGGCCAAAGAGAAAAACTTACATTGAAATGCATAGGAAAATATGTGATTCTTTGATAAAATGGCCACTGGATAGGATCTTTGTAAAAGGAGGTTTGATGCAATGCTATGAATCCTTAATTATCCAAAATGCATATACATTTAGATTTAATAGCAATGAAGCATTGAGTTTTGGACTCATGTCTATGATGTTGAAAGCAAATGTAATTTGACATTCAAAACATCATATGCTTCGAGTTCCAATATTCAAGCCAAGAATTGCTAGAATGGTTGAGTCCACATGTTCTTGGTCTATGCACATGAGACCAACATAGATGAGAAAAGAAAAGAGACCATGCAATCAAAAGACAAGTGAAGAGGGCCAGAAGGTGTTATAAAGTGGTTTTGGCTTAAGCTAAGCCTAAGTTTCTCAAGAGTAAAACCAAGAAAGGCACTTGGTTTAGTGGATCAGAGATAGCTCAAGTGAACTAGGACACATCAATGACCAATCACTTGAATGAACTCAAGAGATCTCATACACATGGCAGACTTGTAGCCACTTTCTAGTCTAAACACCCCTTGCAAGAAGCTATATATGAGAGGCTCGGTTGGGAGGTCAAGTTCATTCATTCAACAAACTTTGTGTATGGGGGTTCTATTGCATTAGTCTCAGATCGAGTCATTTCCTTGGCATCATCGTCTACTTCAGAGATAAGAATGAGAGAGAGAGAGAACACGAGAGACACAACAACAGTTTTGGATAAGCCCACACTTCGACTGTGATACAGATTTTTGATATTATATGTTTTACACTTTTATGCCATGTCATCAAAATCTCCCCCTCAAGCTCAGAATGAGGTTGAACACAAAATGAAAGAAATACATATGTCCATACAAGATGAATAACATGAAATGAAATCTTAATACAAACTAAAGCTTTCTAACTCCTAAAGCTTCTCTGAAGTAGATGAACTTGTCTTTGGGAAGACCTTTGGTGAAGATATCTACCACTTGTTCTCGAGTGCTGATGTGAATCAGCTCCACTTCTACTTCGATGGCCTTCTCATGAACAAAGTGATAATGAACTTCGATGTGCTTCGATATTGCATGATAAATTGGATTCTTTGATAGCATAATGCTGCTCACATTGTCACAATAGATGACCACCTTTTCGTCGATGTAGACTCCCATGTCTTCAAGTAGGTACTTAATCCATGTTTCTTCACAAATGGCTTGTGTAATGCCTATGTATGACCTACTTTTTATATCCATAAAGGAGAAGAAGCCTTTTCAAAGCATCTCAACTGCTTTGTTTACTCATAGAGCAATGATGAGTAACAACGATGATGATGATCCAACCTCAAGTTGTCAACCAAGAAAACTTGAGTGTGATATGAAGATTGTAAGCTAGTGACACATGCAAATGTGCATATGAGATAGAAGATGCACACATACACACGTGTGTGAGCAAGAAATAATAGAGTGGAACAATGGATTTTATTCATTGAAAAGCATACAAGTTACAAAGTGTCTTTACTTTCCTTCACTAGCAATTGCTCGAAATGAGCCTAAATGATCTATTTATAGTTTTTGTTATGGTTAGTGTCTATGTGAAAGACCAAATGGCCCTCAGACACTTTTGTATATGTTCTTTAATAAAACATATAGTGGTCTTCTTAGCCACAGACTCTTAAGTTTGATCATATTTGTAACACCTAAAAAGTCTATGTTCATGCTCCCTGTATACTGTGTTTTTTTGCATATTCAACAGCCTCTATGTGGAGAGCCATGTGCAGCAATTGGAGCTTGATTTTCTACTCCAAGAATATCATCATGGAGCTATCAAGAAGGAGCTCACATTATGGTGCATCACCATCAAAGTACTTCATCGGTATCAGAGCATTTGGATGCAAAAGCTTTGTTCCTTTTGTGCAAGCAAAGGGAGCACCCGTCGGCTTTGTCCAAGGCTTACGACTAAGGTGGCGACCAAGGCATAAACATTGGCATACCTTGTCATCCGAGTCACCGAATTCATTGTTGGTGCCATTGGGTACGTGTGAGGGAGGACCTCAATGATCAAGGAAGACGAAGGTTCGTGGTACTTCTCAGGAGGTCACCCATCCCAATATTGTTCCCCCAGAGCTTGCTTAACCATGGCAATCTCTTGCCACTAAGCTACAATCTTGTGGTGCTTGAAGAAGGGGAAAGACTAAGGTTCACATTATCTTCAACAAGTCTTGGGCCCTCAAAACTTCATTGTTTGCTTTCAAAGCCTATTTTTGAAGCATTTTTGGGGTGATTTTTTGGAGCCATTTTGGAGTACTTTTGTGCATAGTTCTCTTCACAGAGGTTCAAGAACATCAAGAAGAGTGTTGTTTGTACTTCTTTTACAATGAATTTTTACTTTTTGGGGCTGTGTTTTCAGCCACACTAGTTAATGTACAGGTTTGTTGAAAGGTTTTAGTTGTGGTGGGAGTAGCCACCGCAAGTCTATGCAAGTTTTTGAGTCTAAAGAACAGAGTTGACAGACACTTTCAAGTGTTGTTGGCCAGTGTTTGGGTAGTGCATTCAGCCTTTTAGCTCCATTTTATTGCATATATTGAGCACATACACACTATGTATGCTTTTGTGGATATCGCTTATGTACGTCCATGTGGTCATTGATAAACCGGTTACATTTTTGCATAAAGCCTTTTATGTTTGATAAAGAGGGTCATGGTGAGGTTTTCTTAACTAGGAGACACCTAGATGTCGGGTATCTTTGGTGATGCAAGTGAAGACTTACCCAGCCTCACCATAGGAGATGTATGATAGTTGCGTTAGAAAATAATGATCAAGATGAATAACGTAGCGGAATTGGATCGTTAGGTAGAGTAATGAGAGGCAAAAACACTCTAAAAGAAATGTACATAGATCGAGAGAGAGAACTCAATTTCTCAAATTATCACCAGCAATGTATATACAACAATGATAATATCCACCCATGCACTCCCACTGTGGATCTTCAATGGTGATATGGACAGATTCTAGATGAAGGGCTTTATAGTGTGCATAACCATGATTTACCTCAATAGTCTGGTCCTACCGAATCCATTGATTTAGGCATGATCTCCAAGACCACCTAATGCTATGTTTTAGGTGTAACATTGAGATCATCTATAATTTTGGAACATCCATAATTATCAGATTGAGTAGATTTTCAGACAAAACTTAGACCACCAGACAAATCTAGACTACCGAATTGGTAACCGAACTTCTAGATAGTTTGACTATCGAACTAGCCACCATAATTCTGGATAGGTTGACTACAAAATTGGTCATCGTAATTTTGGATAGGTTGACTACACACCTTCAGGATTCCAGAAACATCACCATAATTCTAGAATGCTTGACTACCAAACTTTCATACCGAATTTTGGTGTGACTAAAGTATACATCCTAGCTAGCTTTCTTACTAGACTCACATAGATCATCTAGAACTTTTGCTGGTCTCATGTAGACCTCATCACAAATGTTTGGACTCTCATAAACGCTTCTCGTCATAATGGGGATGGTACAACTTAGAGTACCATGGATCATTTGTGGTCACATGCAGGTGGAGTATTAAGAATATCTAACAACCTACCCTCAATGCCCACCTACGGTGAACTACCTTCTTAGTCCAATGCCAAGCTTTGGAAGATGTTGATGTAGTTGCTCTCTTCCCAAAGCTTTGGTGAAGATGTCAACTCCATTTTCATCTGATCGACAATAGCTCATCTCCACAACTCCATCTTCGATCAACTCTCGCACATAGTGATACTGGATTTCTATGTGCTTAGTATGGGCATGACAAATAGGATAATTGGTGATGGATATGCAACTCTGGTTGTCGCATCTCAACCTTGTATCCTCCTGTACTTGAATTCCTAAATGCCGTAGGACCCTTCTCAACCATATTGGTTCACATGCACCAAAACATGCCGCTTTGTACTCAGCTTTAGTAGAAGATAGTGCTATTATCGGTTGCTTCTTACTAATCCAAGAAACAATCCCTGAACCTAAAGAGAAGCAATATCTTGAAACTAATTTTTTGGAACCAATATTCCTTGCCTAATGTGAGTCATAGTAACTGCTCACAAGTGATCCTTCACCGTAAAGAATAGCATACTCAATGGTTCCTTTGACATACCTGAGTATCTTCATGCATGCCTTCCAATGAGTTAGACACAATGTATTAGAGAACTTGCTTACTACACCAACAGCATAACAGATATCTGGTCTACTATTACACAAGTAAATGAGACTTTCGACTAATCTCCTATAGCTTCCAATATCCATCGGAGGTGAAGTATCTTCAATAGATAATTTGTGTTGACTTCCATCGGTGTAGATATTTCTTTGCAATCCTCCATGTCAAATGCCTTCAACACCTACCTCACATACTTTTGTTGCAAGATAAAGATCTTCCCTAGTTCCCACCAAACTGCAAGACCTTAGCATTAATCCATTAGTCCCAAATTCGTCATTTCAAATTCTGAACTCAATGAATATTTTGTTTGTTCGAGAAGTGCATCATCATTTCTGGTGATTACAAAGTCATCTACATAGGCTACAAGCACAATTGTCTTCCCTCCTATCTTTAGAACATACAAATTAGCTTTAAAAGCACATCTTTTGAACCCTATATCCAAAAGATACCTTTTTGTCCGGTACCAAGCTCTCAAGGCTTGTTTCAATCCATACAATGCCTTTTTTAGCTTACATATGTTCTTTGAATGGGAAGCTTCAAACCTTGATGGCTGAGACACATATATCTCCTCCTTGAGGTCTCCATTCAAGAATGTTGATTTGACATCCATCTGGTATACCGCCTATCATTTCTGTGCAGCCACAGCTAGTCCTAGTTGAATAGTAGTCATCCTTGCCGTCGAGGCAAACAATTCACTGAAGACAATGCCTTCAACTTGGGAATAGCCCTGTGCAACAAGTCTAGCTTTCTACTTTTTCAAAGTACCATCAGCCTTGTATTTTAGCTTCTAGATCCACTTGGTGCCAATGACCTTCCACTTTGGACGTCACTTCACTAGCTCCCAAGTTCCATTCTTCATGATATTGTTGTATCCTGTTTGCATAGCAGTTTTCCAATCCAAATTTGGAGTGCTTCTTCCACAATTGTAGGCTCCTTTGCTTGTTTGCCGATAATCTTAGCCATCAATGTTGAGCTTACTATATGAGCCTCTGCTCATCTCTGTTCCTCTATTCTCTATGACCACCTTGGACCATCCGCAATCTGTTCAATTGACTATGGGATGGGATTTGCAGAATCATAGAGTTGCTTCACCCATCCTGGCAATGGCTTTTCCACTTGAGTAAGAGCATGTTGGTGACTTACAGTTTCATCATTTGAGGATGATGCTTCCTTCTCTTCCGTAGAAGGGCTAGCTCTTGGGTGAGGTTCATGGTGGATTAATTCTTTGTCTGTTGATAGAGTGGAAGCTTTTTTTTCTTCTTCCACTGCATGTGGCTACTCCTTCTTGAACACCATATCACTTGTGGCTATGATCTTCTTTTCCCTGGGGTCATAAAACTTGTAAGCTTTCTTCTCTTCACTGTACCCTAAGAAGATACATTTGGTTCTTTTTGGTTGAAGCTTGTTGCTCTCTTTGTCTGGAATGTGTACATAACACTCACTTACAAACAATTTGAAATGAGAAAGAGAAGGCTTTCTACCGGTGTAGGCTTCTTGTGGAGTCTTTCCACCAAGTGCCTTAGTGTAGCTATGATTCAAGACATAAACAACCATGTTTATGACCTTTGCCCAAAAATGATTAGGCATTCCTTTTCCCTTCAACATGAACCTTGCCATTTCCATGATGGTTCGATTCCGATGTTTTGCAACACCATTCTATTGAGGGCTATACACCATTGTGAGTTCATGCTTGATTCCTTTTCCCTTGAAATCATCAAATTTTGTTGACGTGAACTCATCACCACCATCCGTCTTGAACTTCTTCATCTTTTTCCCTATTTTAGTTTCAACAAGTTGAAGCCATTCTTTAAACTTACCAAAAACTTGAGCCTTATCACGAAGAAAGTGCACCCACATCTTTTTGTGGTAGTCGTCAACGAGTAACATGAAGTAGGAAGATCCTCACAAAAGAGGATCGACCAAGCATTTTTCCACACAAGTTAGCATGCACCAACTAAAGAGGACCATTTGCATTATTCTTGCTTACTTGTGGAAATGCCTTCCTTGTTTGCCCATCATGCAAGCTTCACATGGTTTTTTCATCTCTACAACCGGAGGGAGGTGACAAAACATACCTTTTCAGTTGCATCTCTTTTAGTATCGGGTATCGAGGATTGGTATTAAAATGACAGTGAGAGCATTGATATTTCTAAAAATGAGAAATATCTTCGAGAGGAATGTCTAAAGCATGTATATGAAGGAAGTCGTTTGACACGACTAAGTGCGAGCTTACTTATTCTCAATCTTCAAAATTGTTTTGGATGGAGTAATGTATCTGTTTTGACACTATTCAGGTATAATTTTCAATTTTCTATATATATATATATATATATATATATATATATATATATATATATATATATATATATATATATATATATATATATATATATATATGCATAAATATATATATATATATATATATATATATATATATATATATATATATATATATATATATATATGCATATATAAACATACACATAGTATACATGAATGTATACACACATATAAACATACACACACATATACACACATACACATACTAATCTTTTTGACACATGTGTTTCTCCTATTTTGGTCGACCTAATACCTGTGCTGCTAATTCTTTTTAATACAAGTATTAAGTAGCAGTTACCAAGGAAGGTATTAAGTCATATGTAAAATGGGAGGAGCAAATTTATCTTGAAGATTTTGAAGGATGGAAAAATAATTTTAAAGGATGGGCGAACAAAAAGTGTCCATTAATTGCAGGTTTTTATTCTTACTTTAGATAAGGTAAGAACAAGAACTTGAATTGAATGGACACTTTTTGTCTACCCATCTTTTAAAACTATTAATGCATCTTTCAAAATATTCGTAAAAAATTTGATCCTCCCATTTTACATATGACTTAATACCTTCATTGGTAACTAATACTTAATATCTGTAAACAGCTTAGCAAGATAGGTAATAGATTGACTATAAAATGGGAAACCGCCAGACGATTCAATGGTCTAGATATGAAAATCTGCAAACCACAATATACAAAAAAAAAAATTAAATGAAATCAAATATACACAACTACACATGCATACATACATATACATACATATATACACATTCATACATACACATACATACATACACATGTATACACACATACATATACATATATGCATACATATACGCATACGTATATATACATACATATACACCTATAAAACACATATACATACATATATGCATATACACATACACATATGTATACGCATGCACATGCATATACACATCCACATACACATAAACATACACATATATAAAATTATATGCATATATATATATATGTATATTTATTTATTTACTTTTTTTAATATATCTTTTTTTTATGAACTTATAGGTTATTATCTGAAAAGTTTTTACCAAGTCAGAATATTCTTCCTACCTCACATGATGAAATGAAGAAGATAATCAACAATCTTGGTATAGATTATCAATGTATACATGCATGTCCTAACGATTGTATTTTATATAGAGGTGAATATGCAGACTCTTTGACATGTCCCAAATGTCAATCTCCTCGATATAAGGGTGAAGAAGGTAAAATCCCAAAAAAGATATTGAGACATTTTCCATTGGCTCCACGGATTAGACATATGTTTCAAAGCTCCGAATTATGAAAGCTTTTGACATGGGGACATGATCATAAAAGTACTGATGGAATAATCAGAATTCCTCATGATAGTGTTGCTTTTCAGCATATTGATTCTACATGGCCTGAATTTGCACAAAATCCACAGAATCTAAAGTTAGGAGTTGCATTAGATGGGGTTAATCCATTCTCCATGAAATCTAGTAAATGGTCAACATGGCCAGTGGTAGGAACATTTAATGCTTTCACTTTTAATCCCATAATATGAGCGATTTATGGGAATATTAAAAGGTTATATGCGAAACCAGAAGGATCCATGGCAAAGGGTTGGATGCTTGAAGAGTGCATGTATTACATTAGTGAGTACCTTGAAAGAGTTCATGAAGAAGCTCCACGTGCATGGACCAACGAGTCTTCTTCAAAAATAACAGATGAGGTATTATCCGGTAAGAGAGTTCCATTTTTATTTACATTTCAAGAAAAAAATGATGTTTCTACTTTTGTAGCATATAATAGCGAATGCATGCAAGCATTCCTTAGCGAGTACGAACAAGAACTTCAAAATCTCCAAAATAAAAGGCGAAGAAACAAAAGATATAGACATAATCTCGATAATAATGAGATTATAGATATATCTTCTTTCACGGATTGGCTATATAGTCGTTTGCAATGCGCCAATGCAAATAATGAAGAAATCTTAAATGAGCAGAGAGAGTTAACGATAGGTTGTGAACGAAAGGTAATTTTATTTTAATAATATTTTATTTTTTTCATATATTATATTCGTTTCTATTTACTAATTGAATTTCTTTTGTAGGCTCGAATGTTCACTAATATGTGGGCTTTTGGACAGCATATTAGAATCAAATCCATTGATTCTTTACGTAAAACAAAGGATTCTAGTATTGTTGCTTCTTTCAAGAAACTATCATGTGCTAGATCGAAAGACACAAACCTTATAGATGGCGAACTTGGTTACGTAGGAACTATTGTTGGTATCTACGAAATTTCATTTCGTACATTCAAACAGGTAGAAAAAAATTTATATTTTTTATGATAGAGTTAGTTATTTTTTTAAGCACCTAATAATGGGTTTTTGTTTTTATATAATTTGATAGGTCATTTTGAAGGTTGACTGGTTTTGAGCCGAGTATAAAGGTAGTAATTCCACATTAAGAAAGGAATTATCTGGGTTTTGGGCAATTGATTCTTCCAAGGTAATGCAATCTACTAAAGAACCATATATTCTTCTTAGGCATATTGAACAAGCATTTTTTTATAAAAACCTAGATGCTCACCCTTGGTGGCAAGTCATTCATATTCAACCTAGAGGTAGGTCATTGTTTGAGCAGTTTATTGTTAGAGAGATCGAAGAAAGTCCTCTTGATGATTCAGCATCAGATACTGATACATCAACATCTAAAAGAGAAATTAGAATCATTATACGTGATAATGATACTAATCTTTTTTATGAAGAGGATAATTCTCTACATGTTGATTCTACTGATGAGGAAGAGGAATTACCAGAAATCAATATTAATCCATCAATAGATTATGTGACTCATGAGAACACAGATTTAACAATAGAAGAAATAAATGAAATCAATAAGGATAATGAAGATGAGACTATATTGATGTCTTACCAAAATGATGGCAATAATGAAAACATATGAGTAGATTAGATAGTAAATTCTACTCTAGTTATCGATCAATAACTTGAAGCTTCTGAATGGATATCAGATAATAGATTTTTTATTCAACTTGAATAACGATGAATCCTACTAGAGAGATGAAATCATGTTCTTTTAAGTTAGAACATGAAGCTCGGGGGTATGCCTAATTATTTTATATATAGCTTTATCTTTGAAGAGCAAATTTTTATCATGTATGTATGCATATGTGTGTGTATTCATGTGTATTATATGTATACATATGTTAGTATGCATATATATGTATTTCATGTACATGTATGTGTGTGCATGTGTGTGATATATGTATACATGTGTTAGTATGCATATGTGTATATATGCATATGCATTTATGTAAAATATTCATGTATTCATGTAATATATGCAAGTGTTTATAATTGTGTATGCATGTATAAGTATACATTTGTGCATGTAGGCATGCATATGTGATGTGTACATGTACATATGTATATGTGTCTATGTGTAAATGTGTACATGTAAATATGTATGCATGTATATATATATATTTATGTGTGCATGTAGGCATGTATATGTGATGTGTACATGTATATATGTATATGTCTCTATGTGTAAATGTGTACATGTAAATATGTATGCATGTATATATATATTTTTATGTGTGCATTTAGGCATGTATATGTGATGCATAATATATCTACTCCATTTTATATTTATGTATGTGTATTTACATGATGTGTATATATCTTTATATATATTATGATCCTCGTTGATTCGAGTAGCTATATATAGAGGCATACGGTTTGGAGGAGAGACATCTCTCTAGTAGGACGTTGGATGAATAGATGCAATGTGTACATATACTTCAATCATATGGCTAAAATGTTGAATTAGAGTTTTTAAATTAGGGCTTTCAAAATCCTAATATCAAAATTAGTGTTTTCAAATTAGGATTTTTGAAATAGGATTTATTTATTTATTTATTTATTTGTGTGTATGCATGTGTAGTGTATGTATATGCATCTATATGTGTGTATGCATGTGTTGTGTGTGTGTGTATATATGCATGTGTATATATATATATGCATGTAAATATGATTATATGAGTCTATGTGTGTGTACATATGATTATGCATGTGTATGTGTATGTGAGTATGTGTATGTGTATGTGAGTATGTGTATGTGTCTATGTGTATTCATTATATGTGTGTAACTGCATGCATGTGTATGTGTGTGTAAAAATGTGCACGTATGTGTGTGTATGTATAAATGTGCATGTATGTGTATATGTGTGTAAATGTGCATGTATGATGTATATGTGTGTATGCGTGTATTTGTACCTCATCTCACTCTTCTCTCTCTCTCTCTCACTCTCTCTCTCTCTCTCTCTCTCTCTCTCTCTCTCTCTCTCTCTCTCTCTCTCTCTCTCTCTCTCTCTCTCTCTCTCTCTCACACACACACACACACACACATATACATACATACATACATAAACACACATACTCATATCCACATATATATACATAAAAGCAATGCGTACCGTGCATTATCGCGACGATGAGCCATAAGTGTCCGCATCTCTTTTAGACACCACTTATGCGACCATCCTGTCCCAAACTCTGTCTCAAGTGAACTAAGTATGTATTTTTTATCCCTCTCATCATGCTCACTACAAAAATAAAAAAATCATTGAGTCGCATAATGCCCGCATTCTTCTCTTGAGCTCCAATCCATTCCCTATGTACACAATGTTCCCCTCTAGCTCTATATCGCACTCTAGCCCTAAGGTGCATATGCATGTCCTCATAGGAGACTCTACTCTGCTATCATGATCTGGAGGTGGTATAGGTGTCCTGAAAATAGATAGATTAAAATAAATAAAAATATGTGTTACAATATCATTAAAAAAGTTTATGAAAAAAAAAACATATATATGAGCAGATAGTTGTCTTCCTACATGTGGAGCCGTTGAAGAGCCCTCCTTTGATCGTTGGGTAAGCATCTGGATCGTATAATCGAGCTCATCATCAGGCATCTCTGAGTACTCATGCATGATGACCCCTAGAGTATCAGATGGAACTTTTGCTCTCATAAGACTTTTTATGAGAGTGAGTTTCGTCGTTCTCTCTCTACCAAGATCCATAATACCTAACATAGAAAATAAAATGGGTTAGAAGTCAATATATATATGTGTACATATGTATGTGTGTATATGTGTATGGTGTATATGTGAGTGTGTGTATGTATGTAAACATGTATGTATGCATATGCATGTGCATTATGTATGCAAATGTATGCATGTGTGTGTATGTGTGTGTGTATGCATGTAAGTATGTATGTATGCATATGCATTATGTATGCATATGTATGCATGCATGTGTATGTGTTTCTATGTGTGTGTATGCATATATATGTGTGTATGTCTCTATGTGTCTATTTATGCATATATATGTGTGTATGTGTCCATGTGTGTGTATGTGTGTGTGTCTATGTGTGTGCATGTCTGTGTGTGTCTGTGTGTATATACGTGTGTATCTGTATATATGTGTCTATGCATTTGTATGTATGTGTGTAAATGTGTGTGGATGTGTGTATGTGTCTCTGTAAGTGTGTATGTGTCTATGTGTGTATGTGTGTGTATATGTGTGTGTCTATGTGTGTGTGTATATATATATATATATATATATATATATATATATATATATATATATATATATATATATATATATATATATATATATATATATATATATATATGCATGTGTATGTGTGTGTGTAAATGTGTGTGGATGTGTGTGTGTAAATGTGTGTGGATGTGTGTGTGTAAGTCTGTATGTGTCTATGTGTGTATGTGTTTGTTTATATGTGTGTGTGTAAGTTTATATGTGTGTGTGTGTGTGTGTCTATGTGTGTAAGTGTGTGTGTGTGTGTCTATGTGTGTATGTCTATGTGTATGCATGTGTAAGTGTTTCTAT
>CM035406.1:204902795-204935295 GCA_020310875.1 Ceratopteris richardii | reverse complement strand
TAAAGGCATACAGAGAAGGCGAATAACTTGTTCATTCCCTTCATGAGGGATCCACTTGCTTTTCAGCTTGTTTTTATTCGTGCTTGAAAGGGGAATAGCAATTACAATTCCTAATCCTTCTACCTAAGTAGTCAAGAGATTTCTCTAAAGACCACTCTCTAAGAAGTTTCTCAAAGTTGTTCGTGCATTTTTCCTTCCAAATTTTCCAAAGAGCTTCGCTTCTGGTGGCATTCCTTAAAGCCACATCGAAGCCGATAGATTTACCGAGCAAAACCTGCTTCCAACTGATTTGATGAGCCAACAAAGGGAAGTTTCCGAGATGTTGTTGGATCATGGCGCTCTTAAGATGGGAAATGAAGAGGTATTGTAAGTCTTCCCCACCACTTAAGCATCTTTTACACCATAGGGGGAACCGCTTTACTAGCTTAGACATTGATCTAGATCCCTCTGTGAAGAATATGCCACATAAAGGCCGCTTTCTTGTTCTCTATAAGCCAATGCCATAGGTCCTTGAACTTGAACCCTCATCTAATCTAGGACCAATCTAAGCATGACCTCTTGTTTAAGGATTGATGAATATCCAAATTTCTTTGAATTCTTGGAATGTAATATATCTTGTTTTCATTGTTCCACTTCATGAAACACAGGGGATCGTAAATTGACTGGAGACCATTTCCCAAGCACTAATTATGTGCCCTAATAGGCACCAATCTTCATAGTCCACTTTGTAACTAGGGTGAATGCCCTCGAATTTGATCAAGTGTCTTCTATCTTGGTTCCAACGTGCATTCACTTATGAAAACCTTTGGATTATAACCTCTTAACTCTATGGATGTTTTCTTACTTGAAAACATTCCTATACAAGTAAGGTCTATGGATGTTTTCTTTCTCAACGCTCTAGATAAATGTTGTCTTTGATCGTGCATACACCATGAATATGTAAGGCCTCTTCATCTTCTCTTAACTCTATGGATGTTTTCTTACTTGACATTCCTGATACAAGTAAGGTCTATGGATGTTTTCTTTCTCAACGCTCTTAATAAATGTTGTCTTTGATCATGCATACATCATGAATATGTAAGGCCTTTTCATCTTCTCTATTGAAGTTGAGAGACGTTGCCCTTATCCTAGTTGAAGAATAAGACTCTAGGATTTGGCAGCTTGGCTCTAAGCTAGCATACATAGAACCTCTAAGCCAATAAACCTCATCTTCGAGTTGAGCCGATAACTCTTGTAGTATTAGAAAACATTCTTGCCTAGCATTCGCCATTGATTCTAACCATGCATAAACTATTTGTGTATAAAATATCCAAAAGTTTGGCTTTTCCATGATCTAATGGTAGTTCACGTTGTAAGATTTAAGACAAAGTAATTGAAATTCTTCATTCTTTTGACCAAGTTGCATATTTTATCTAATTCAACAATAGATCTACAATTCAAACATATATTTACCTTTTATGAAATCGGAACAATTTTGACAAAGTTCGATATTTTATCGAATTCAATAATAGTTCTACAATTCAAACATATAATTGCCTTTAATGCAATTAGAACAATTAACGCGAATAGTCCACAAGCAAACAACTAAAGTAAATAATCATCTTGGTAAGATTAAATGAGCCTTAAGAAGTGTTGTTTGGTTCGCTTCGTTGTATTTATTTGAATAAAGTCGTAATTGTTATGCACTGATGTTTCGAACATTTTTTATTATGAAATATATGTTCATATTATTTGCTAAACTTTGTTGCATTATTGAAGTGATGTTAGTATAATATGTTGACTTTATTTATAAATATTCGATCATTGTTACTACGGAAGTATATATTAATTTTTATCAATCCAGCTCCAATTTATGATTGTCGAGACAAATGAGATTATTGTTGTGTTAATAACTCACCTTAATGTTCTAAGGATTTTGTTCGGCACATAAGTTACCTGTACATTTTCTCAGCTTAAGTGCATTAGCAACCCGTCCTGCAGGCTCCTCTAAGTGGTCAGACAGGGTAGGGTGGTTGCACTAAAAAATCATGTCATGTTTCACCCTTACGTGTGACGACAGGGTCAATGGAGTTATCAGTTTCTGAACTGTATCAGTGTTCTACCTTACTGTGTGAACACATGGGCAGTGCAACTATCAATTTCTGCACTGCCTGAAACAGTGCACTTTCGGGTATTCATTCCTCCCAACGGATTGAAGCCATCCCTACATGCATTGCATTCTTAGATATAGTGACAGCGATTGTAACAATCACTATACAGATATATCGACTTCCTCTTCAGAGATACTTGCATCTTCCTCTTCAAGACTGCTTCCTGAGCCAAAAAAAATACCAAACCCCGTGATCAAGGTGTTGCATTGTGAATTTCATAAAACCCAAACTCACATTGGATTTACCTTCTTTCTTAAAGAGAAGTACGGTCATATATGAAGCAAAACTAAATACAATTTTTCTTTCTACCGAAAAGAAGACCTCTAAAACAACATACAAAATTGCTCAAATCAATCGTCTCATTGACCATTACAGCACAGCACAATATCATTGAGAGATGTTGAAACTTCACATCATACTTCCTGCAGGACGATTAACTATGGCATGGACCATTAGAACTTGACATCATCAATTAGAAAAGTTTAAACAAGAGGGATTGAAAGCTCTGGAACATTAAAAAGACATGATGGTATCTTGACTTCTAAAGTAGATCATACAAACTGCATATGAGATGCTGGACACCCTCCAGTCCAGAATGAAACAGCTGAATATCTACAGTTTGGGCGACTGCCATCTGCAGAGTGCGCTATTATATAACATAGCCATCCATGGAGCTCTGTCAAGAGTGGGGAAACACAACAAAGGATACCCCACATGTGATATACTTCAGTGCTTAGACTGCTCCACAGCAGATTCATATTCAGAAGCACTAAGAAGTGACTTTAGATGATCTTGATTAGCTATTTTTAGCTTCACCAGCCAGCTCTCCCCAAAAGGATCCTTGTTCAACTGTGGAAATAAAAAGATTAGAATCAAATATGCTGAGAAAGTGATATCATCATCATCATCATTAAGGTGCAAGTATAGAGACATATCATGCCAACGACCTGAACCTAATCATAATGTAGCTGACCGCATGCTATATTTTGCCTCAAATATAAACACATTGCTACTAAGCACCTAACAAAATCATCAAACTGTAAATGTAGAAACTAATAATGCACTGAGACACCAGTATTCACAATTATTTATGCAATCATACACACAGGAGGAAATATTCATGATGAGAGCACGTTTTCTTGGAGATTTTATATTACATATGTATGAGCATGATTTCACGAAGAAACATTATGCCAAACTAGATGACAACCTAGTGCCTTACTTTCTCTGGATCTTCCTTGACACTGGTATTGACCTCAATGACCTCACCACCAACAGGAGCATATACTGCACTTGAAGCTTTCACACTCTCTACAGTGCAAATGCTCTCCCCTGGTTCATATTTTGAACCCGCTTCTGGCAATTCCACAAACACAATATCACCCAATTCATCCTGCCCATGGAAAGTCGGATGGTTACACCAATGAGTGCTTATTTAACCAATATTAAACAATGCTGTATCTACCACCACCACCATACTGAAGAGCAATCGAGAGCTGACATGTGATACAATGATACTCTTCACAGTCCAATTGATATACATGTCTTACCACAGCAAAAGATGTCAAACCCATTGTGCCTTGATCACCCTCAGGTTTGAACCACTCATGGGATTTTGCATACTTCAGTCCTTCAGGAACTGCAGAACCAAAAAGTTGAAAGCACCATCAGATTTGATTATGTGTTTCCGTTTTTCCCACGTTAAACAGGATGAGATCACGTACAAAAACATGCTCAGACTTGTATACTAAGAGAAAGATCGAACAAAAGTTGACCTCAATCTCTTTCATAACAAAATAATTATAAGTTGCTGGAAAATATTGACATTTTAACATCTTTAGGACACCAGGAACTCCTGGACGTACTTAAGACAATTGTTCATTTTAATAAAAATTTAAAGAGTCATTCAGTACATTTTCGACGTTTCAAACAGGCCAAAAAGCACTAGGAATCCATTACCGATAAGAAGGTTCTAATTCATCAGAATCCAATTTACTTTCCACAAATGATGATCCGCTCTGCAATCCTTAATGGACCGGAAAGACGTAATTTTGCTCTCAAAAGAAAATTATATTGATGAAACTGCGCAGTAATCACGGAAAACCACATAGGAACAACCTGGTAATCAACAAGGGCGTATTGTTGTCGAAAGTCGCAGAGAAGCACCAAAATTCTAAATTCGTGTGTAGAAAATTTCTAAGACCAACTCTCTAGCATTCGAGAACAATCGGGAATTCTCTGTGAGCGCTTGCCATCGGTAGGATGTACCAAATAAGAACCCACGGGAAGCAACTCGGTAAAATTGTAATCATTCCTCACCTAGCATTACGACATATGAATTCAAGGCATCATGGATAGGCAGACCTTCTCATAGGCACATTGCAATGCAAGATGTTTAGTCCTTGGAAAAAACCCTATTCTTTCTAAGGCGATTGGTCACAAGAGGACTATGGTTCTGTAGATCCTATGGGATCTAGAAGCTTATCAAGTTAGTCTAACAAGGAAAAAATATGGGCATTATAGAATATCGAGCGATATAACATTAAAGGATTCATGCGAAGCAGGAGAGACATGTAAAATAAGGAAGCAAAGTCGATAACATTTTGTTTCCGGCTACGTACAGCCTTAACTGATGTGTGAGAAAAATTCGTAATAAAACAGCTAGTGACCGTACAGAAAGACACTTCCATTATGGACATTGAGCGTGGCGGAGAGAAAAAGTTCCCAAATAAGCAAAACAAAAAGCATCCTTAGAACTAGCATCACACGTAGAGCAGTGAAAGTTCAAGCAAGCTTATCTACGGGGCATCTCAAGAACCAGAAGCTGATGGGAGCCCAAGCTAGGGAAGTAGCAGAAAACTCACATTTGGTCGAGAAATGACGAAACAACACCGGTCGCGAGCTTAGGCGAAGAGCCGTCGCGGCCTGTGACGCAAACGCACGCAGAGCCATGGCCTCGATAGGTTGAACGCACTATCCAAAGTAGAAGCTTTGGAGCGCTCCCAGAAGCGTAGGGAGCAGAGCAGTTGATCACGTACAATGACAGGGTGAAGCTTATGAGGCTGAGAAGGTGGCTGCCCTATCCGAACAGCTCCCTGAGATGTGGAGAAAAATGATCCTTTAGATGATAACCTTCCAAGTTATCAACACGAGACATACTTTCAACATGTTTTCATTCGATAAAATTTATAGCGAGCGGGTCCCCAACTCCAGGCTTCCCCTCCCACATGGACGACAGCTTTGTATGTCCTCTTTTGTATTTTGTTTTCCTTTAATTAACTTCAAGCGCTTCTCTTAAAAATTATTTAAAAGAAAATCTCGATTCTCCATGATGGACATAAGAAATTGCACAACGTTGTCAATAGAATGTGGTCATGTGTTGCGTCTGTGAACGTGAGAGGGGTTGTTTCTAATACATTAAAGTGTGAAAATGTCCCAAACTTATGGCCTCGAGAACGCTGACCTCAGTCGTGCATATAGGCTGGATGCAAACCAACCGAGCAGAATTCACATGTCAGAACTACAAGTGCAACTTCTCCCTCAATTCATTTGCTTCGTTTGCAAGAACGGACACAAAAACATGATTGAAGGGATTTTTTAATGTTGTACTATGTGAAAATGGAAGGGATCATGAGAGTTTGTGTGAACATGCGATTTTCTCCTTCTTGAATACATATTGCATGCAAGCCTTTAAATACGAACATCTATGGGCCGAAGAGGAGGGATTGGAAAAGTCCTGTCAAAGTTGTTTCCTGAGTCAGCATATCGAAGCTCTCTCTTAATAGTCAAATCCAAATGTCGATCAAAGATTGGTTGATGAACAATCCCCAAAATTAATATCACCTTGTATTAATGCAAGCATAGCGTGAGCATGGCCAGAATTTGACAATAATGTGAGCTGTGATGGGTGTACTTGGGTAGGTTGATAGCCTATGAACATGTGGTCCTCTCTTAAATACCTTCATGGAGTGAAGGTGTAGTTGGATGATAGTTGGTAGCTTGGGACATATATCATACCCAAGGCACATCTAGTTTCTCATTTTTTTCATCTTTCGTAGGCGCACGAGTTGGCATAATCTAAGAGCTTTTATCCACATAATAATATACATAGGAGTATATACAATATGAGGAAATAATGTTTTAAATATTATAAAAAATTCTTTAGAATACCTAAGTGTGTTCAGACTACAGTTTCAAACTTCTGACGTTGTAAAGAATCTCTGAAAAGGCTATCTTTGAAGGCCATAATCTGCCTCTCATCCAAATTGCTAGATGCCATGCGAGTAGAAAAAGGTGTGTTTCACTTCTTCCCGATGCTTGGTATACATATATATCCTACAGTCTATACACACATATATATATATATATATGCGTTAGAAACGCGGTCCGTGTTGTGTCCATCAAACCTTCTACGAGCTATTGATGGACACAACACGGACCGCGTTTCTAGCATCGTGGAAACTTATCCCCATATGAGTGACAATGGGTTTTGCAATTCTCAAGGAAACATTATTATAGTAAAGTTTCAATATTCTTTGTTTGACACAAATGAATTCCTCCATCGACTTTCATAAAAGTGAATGTCCAAATAGTGAATGTCCAAATCATTCTTAAACTCAGCAATTTCGAAAGGAGTATTGAACAACATGCCGTCAACATAGAGTACAATGACAAAAAATAGATCATTTACATGCTTCAATTGGATTGCCCTGAAATCCATTTGATAAACATGCATCTTTTTATACCAAGCACATGGTTCACTTTTCAAAACCATGTAATGTTTTCTTTACTCTAGTCATTCTATTTTTTCCTTTTTTGCAAAAGAAAAACATGGATGTCATAAAGAGAGGAGGTATGTAGACTCCCTCTATCCATCATAATCAAGTGGGATCATACCTGAGTGCTAACTGGCACCCATGCGAGGACCCATGCACACATGTGACAAACCATGTGGGTTATTATATGGAGGAATTTGGCAGAGAAAGAGAAAGGAAGAGAAAGAGGTAGTTAAGGTAGTCCTACGGGACAAGAATACGAGATAAGTTCATCGTTAATATGTGTGCAAGGACCCAAATTTTCTTCTTCATGAAGTCAAATTTTAATGAACAAGACCATTAGGACCACCACTAACTAGAGAGATTACTTTCCTCCCAACTTCATACCTCTATATATAGATATTCAAATCAACGAGGACCACAAGTGCATGTGCAATCTCCACCACTGCTTTAGCACCTTCCACTAGAATCCGTTAGTGGTAGGTTTGCTCCCCACTCGAGTTAAGTCTCTCTGTACTCAAGTTAACTCTTGTTAACTTGGCTCTAGAGCTCTTTGAGCAAAACCCTCTCCCCATGCTCCCCATGAGGGTTGAACCCAAGACCTCCTCCTTTCCAACCTTAAGACTCAACCACTAAGTTAAGTGGATTACTTGTTTTAAAGATCACATTAACATACACTTAAGTATAATCTCGAGATCTTTGGTCATACATACGAGTGACCAAATGGTGTACAATCTCATATTTGTCTGAATTGGTTGGATATTCAGGTCATAGACTTCACTTTACAACATTCTTCCCCCCTTGGGAAAGACTTTTGTCCTAAAAACTAACCTCATGTTCTAACCTAGAAGAAAATGTTTTCATCTCCCTAGTGGGATTAACCTCATATTCCAAATGAATAGAGGGTAATATATTTTGTAATCCCTACCTGAATAACTCAACACCGTCTATTTCTGCACTTGATAAATTGATCTCAGTGCAAAGTAAGGAATGAACAATAGGGTGGACCAAAAAACATCCCTCGCCAATTCACTTTTTTTGCTATGTGCTATCTTGACACTAAACATGTGAAATGGGTGGATTCAAAATACTAGTCTAGTTTTGGGCATCACAAGTGCATGGACCTAACAAGTGAAGTGGGATTTCTATCCCTATCAAGACTTTGAGAACTCTATTTCACTTAGATGTTTGTACTAGAAGTGTGGTTGACCCAAACATCTAACTTAGATGTTTGTTCTAGAAGTGTGGTTGACCCAAACATCCCCGCTTTCATTACTAGATTGAAGTTCATCTAATCATTATCCAAACAAAAGTCTTATGCTATGCTTCAATGATGATTCTATGCAAATTATGAAAGCAAAAAGCAAACAAATATTGAAATCAAGCATGAATTTAGAAAATACTTAGCTCCACACAATAGGTTCGTCCATGCCTTACCTTGAGAAAAGCCATCATACTTCTCCGACAATAAATTTTCTACCCAAAAGTGCTAAATATCCTCCATTTCTAGATATCTTTATTTAATCGGAAAGCTTATAAAAAGAGCTTTTTAAAACCTAAAAAATAAGAAAAAAACAAAACTCGAGTAAAAAGGTTCACACATTTGAAGTTGACTAGCTAATATGTCATCATTGGCTCGAAAAAATAATTTGAGTGGATATTTTGGATGCTTCCAAAGCCATCTTGGAGGTAGATTCTCAACATTGAAGGACTCCAAATGAACAACAAATTATGATCACACATGATACCTTATTTCAAGAGGGGTCAAAAATGTCCTCTTATGTGATTTTGCACTTTTCTTTAGATGAGCAAAATAATGTCTTTTCCTCTTCTCTTGGAGCTTCATTTGCATCTTTCCTTGCTTCTTGCCTCGTTTCCCCTTAAGATAAGAGTTTTTGCCTCCACTTGATGCATATAGAGCTTTTCTCCATCTTGTCTCTTGCTTCACACTCAAAGAACAAAGAGAACATGCAGGTGGATTTGAAATCACTAAATTTTCATACTAGATCTTGTACAAGTGATGTTCTTTAAATTCATGTTTAGAGGAGCTTGATGAACTCCATTAGGTCGTGGGATCACATCCCCTCATCCATCTCCATTTGCCAAATTCAAATGTCTACTAGATCGATGAACATCAGACCAACAAAGTGTAACTCCCATCTTTGGAAACCATAAGGCAGTTAACGAAGTTGATAGGCGAATTCTCTTTGTATGAGCAGTCTCGAGTTTGATTCTTCTATATTATAGAAGGGCAAGGTTTTGTTGCATTTCATGAAAAGGATGCACAAAAGTAAATTTATGACAAAATATATATATTTCCATAGAGCAACGACCTCTTGCTCATGAGGTCACGAGATCAAAACTTGGGACTGTTAATTGATTTTGTGAGGACGTTGCATTTCTTTTGCTTCAAAAACCACTTCTAGAGGAGAAAGGAAACACCTTCGAACGGCTTGGAGAACACCTGCGAACGACTTGGGAAACACATAGGAACGGCTTGTGAAGGAAATATGGATTTTCTCACGAGGTGATTATGTGAGAAAAAGGTTTTCGTGGTGAAGCTCATGAAGATGACATATTGTGAAGGGTTCAGAGTTGGCATATAGTCTTGTCCTTTTGTAATTTCATAATATGATATCTTTTCTACTTATTTCTTGTATCTACTTAATCTCCCTCAAGGGAGTTCTTGTAATTTTCGTATCATGTGTCATATCTATGATCCTAGGTTGTGGGATCTCTTATATCCTATCTAGTCCAATAAGCATGCCTATCCGTCCAAGGTTGTGGAACTCCTTCTAGCAGTTGTATATTCTTATGTTGTTTCCCCTACGTGAATGATCTAGTAATCAGAAATATATTTCCCCATCTATTTGTTTGGCACAATCTAGTGCTTGCAGCCATTTGGACTTCTACATACACATGAATGGTAAAAATATTCTACTAAATTTCAATACAATCACTATGAGCAAAGTGAGAAAAAAATATACTGATGAAGAATATTTGAGAGTATGACCTATGCTTCCCACAAAATGGGAAATTTACATAATGTAATAGGGATTGTACAAAAGTAGGAATTAGGTGAACCACATTAGTTGTCAACAATAACTAAATCACTCGTGTGGTAAAGCATTGATCAAAACATCTACTCAATTTTCTTAAGTATGAACATTCTCGACCAAAATGGCCAAGAAATTGTAAATCAAGTGATGTCACACTTCAATATGCTTGCCTTTTGCATCATAGAGCATTACAATGTTGATCATTGCAAAACACTCTCACTATTATTGATTAAACAAGGTATATGTTAAGAAACGTCCACATCAAAATTGAATATGGAAAGCCATCATGCCATGAAGTAGACTTTGTATTATCTACACAAAAAGCATAGTATCTAAGAAGGGATGCATTATGTCTACTCCAGCATGGACACTTTATCCTCAGTACCACTAATATACCTCCTCAATGTCATTTTTAATACGTCTTGATGTCTCTTTTTAGGATTGGAGATATATTTGCTTATAACATTGCAAATGTAGTGTCTTATTTAGTAGATACTATATAGCAGGCATGAGACTACCAACAATAAAGTCATAAGGAATTTTGTTTCCCATGCTTTAAGTGCATACTTTAAGCTCTCCATGCGAAAAAATTGAGATACATGCTTCACGTACACACAGAAAGTGGAATATCTTTGTGCAAGAGTTTCTGTTCTTAGAGATCTTGGTGTCGTTATACAGATCTTTTTGAGTCACTTGAAACGATATGCAACAAGGGGGGAGGGAGGTTCTTCATAATTTAGCAGATTGATATTTTTTGGTACATGTTGGCAAATAAATAAGTCTGGTTTCCGTGTCAAGTTTAGCGTATACTTGCTTATGCATCATGTGGTTTTCAGGCACTTGGTTTGATGACTTTATAAGTTTCATCCACCCGCGCTTGAAATTGGTAGGTTCAACTTTCCATTTCCCTACACATCTACAAAAATACCATATTGTTCAGGTTTTCTGTCAAGTTATTTGGTACCTAAATTATCTGAGAATGAATATAATATTTCCATAAAAACACAAGTAAGTAAAGGCTAAGAGATACTCAACACAACTATTTTACTCAAATATATGTGTTCAAATTAAAAGGTGTCTAATCGAAAGTAAATTATTCATATTGCATTGAAAAACGTTCATACGTACAGCTGCCATATCGTACTACCGTTCATCCTTAAGGAAATGTGCATAAATTTTGGAATTTGACAAGGATATCGATATTTTGTAATATGAACTTTGAGGAATGTGAAGAAATTTCAAGGAAGGTTCATTTATGTGTGAAATGACGACCGGCTTCCTTATTACTTTATTCTCCCTTCCAAAGGGCACATATGATGAGAAAGAGTTGAAATGAACAATAAAGTATGTCTTAACACTCCTAATCCTCTCATGAGTATAACATGATACACATTATGGCTTTTAAGCTTCAAGTGTTTTAATTTGATTCAAGCATAAACTTTAGATATTTCAGTAATCTAATTCTAGATCCCATTCAAAATTCAAATTACGAAAGATACGAAATGACTCATATATATATAATATATATAACTCTCTTTTGTAGTAGTGCGTGGACTCATTCACTATTTGTCTTACTAGAGTACAATATGGTTCCGTATTTTTCTCTTCTCTTGATAAGTAACTCACTAATTTTGGGGCATCCATTGAATCAAAAGATTCAGAAAATATCATTGTTGGAGTCTAGTATTATAATTTACAATCATCTTTCTGCACACATGCTGAACATTTCTTCGTGTGCACCTTTTGATACTTGTAATAAACAGTCAAATATTATTTTATGGGAGCTTGTAATCTCGATAGTAAGCATTTTGTAGCGTAGGTGATGGCAATGATACACTCTAAGATCACCCAAATATATGGCTGCAAAAATTATCGATGAATTACTTATTTTATTTATTGGTTGAAGCTTTGGTCCCAAAATTTTCGATTGTGGATGGAAAGTGGACCTATTGCAAAGTTTATTTCAAAATCTAGACCTATTGCAAAATTTACTCTAGCATCGTAAATGCTAAAGGCGATTTAGAAATTCGATATGGAGGACTTGTGGGGTGTCTTCAGTATTACTGGTGATAAAGTAATAGATACATATTCTTGCCTCAAGGTGAGTATGCATACTAAGTGCTTCACGTGTTCGATATGCATAGTGGAAACCATTACCCACCAACATTATGCCCCCTCTGTACCAAGGACCATGATGTCAGGTGAGGGCAAGATATTGAAGAAGTCTATGAGCAGCACCCCAATGTCTCTGATGAGACTGACATGCAAACTGACTGAGTATCACAACTGCATATGCAATATCTAGTCTAGTGTTGGCTAGGTAAAGCAATTGGGCCAACAAGTTGTCAATAAGTATGCAGATCCACAAGTGATGATGAATAACCACAAGTGATGATGAACAATCGAGTGTGAGCTTGATGTTTGGATCAAGTGGTTTAGATATTGAACGACACTCATCCATGCTATATCTAGAAAGAAGATCATAGTAGTACTCCTTTTGTGAAGGAATATGACTTTTTTGTTTGCCAAACTTCCATACCTAAGAAGTAGTGAAGTAGATTAAAATATATCATAGAGTACTCAAGGTGAAGTTGTGTGATGATGAATTGTATGTGTTCTTCATGTGAACTTGTCAAGAGCAAGTCGTCTACATAAAGGATGATTATGGCAACTAAGGACTCTTTTTGATAGATATATAAGTTAGCATCGACAATGCTCCTTTGAAATCCTTTAGCTTTGAATAACTTGTGAATCTTTTCATACCAAGCCATGGGAGCTTGCTTAGGTCCATAAAGTGCTTTCTAAAGCTTTTATACTTGATCTTCCTTTCCTTTGAACTTGAAACCTTCAGGTTGTTCAACATATACTTCTTCTTGAAGATCTCCACTGAGGAAAGCACTCTTGATGTCAAGCTGGTGAATGGGCCATTTAAAGGGTGCGCTTATCGCAATAATGATTCTTATAGCTGTGAACCTGACAGTAGGAGCAAAAGTTTCTTCATAATCAGTGTTGTGCTTTTGTTTATATCCCCTAGCTACAAGCTTTGCTTTGTACTTGTCTAATGTACCATCTAATTTGTACTTGACTTTGTATAGCCACTTAACTCCAATGACTTGATGGTCTGAAGGCTTTGGAACAAGTGTCCAAGTGTTCTTTTTCTCAATTGCATCCATCTTTGCAAGCATAGGTTCTTCCCACTCAGGTTGACCTTGAGCTTCTTTGTAGTTGGAAGGCTATGGAATCTTTTGAATTTGATGCATCAATGCATCCAATGAAAATATGCTTCTTGGACTTGGACTGTAACTTTCTTCAATCTTCTTTTGGCACACAAAGGCTTTACTTCTAAATACTTTAAATTAATTGACCTTGGGCTTTTATCCATAGGCTTCAAAGGGATTCTTGTTATTTAATGCACTAGTGAAAGCATCTATTGATTATGTACACTGTAGTATGTGCTGCTTCTCCCCAAAACTTGAATGGTAATGTTTTGTTGTGAAGCATGGTACACACCATTTCCATTACACTTTCGATCTTTCTCTTAGCTACTCCATTCTGGGATGGAGTGTGAGGTTGAGTGACTTGTCTCTTGATCCCTTTTTGCTTTGAGAAATTGTCGAAGTTGTGATTGATGAACTCACAACCACAATCAGATCTAATGGTCTTGACTGACTTGGATGCTTCATTCTCAACTTGGGATATCCATTCATGAAAACTTGGAAAAGGTATGTGCCTTGTTTTTCAAAAAGTATACCCAAATATATCTTGAGTGGTCATCTACTAGAAGAAAGAAGTATGTGGATCTACTAAGTGAAGGGGTATGCATGGGTCCATAAAGATCCATGTGGACTAGGGCTAGAAGACTACCAACTCAAGTGGAAGCCTCCTTTGGAATAGGAACCCCGTGTTGCTTGCCTTGGATGCAAGCTTGCTAGATATCATGTACTTACTCGATCTTGGGCAATCCCTTGAACATCTAAGATGCATAAATTTTGGTGAGGTATGAGGTGTGCTCGTACATTTGATGCCAAAGTAAAGGGATTCCTTAGACAGAAAACATGACAGCTTGTACAGCCCTTTGTCTTCTACTCCATGTGCGATGATGTCTTTAGTAGTGGGGTCAATCACCTTTATAGAAGTGTTATCAAATCACACTTGCTTGTCATGGTCGGTGATGGCCTTAACTGATAGTAGGTTCATGCACAACTTTGGGACAAACAATACATCGGATACTTGCAATGATTGGTGATTTGAGCTTTTCCTTTGCCTGCAATGGGGAGACTTTTGTTGTTGCCTAAGTAGAATGTGAGGTAGGACAAATAACGAGTCAAGTTGAGCCTTTTTAGGGGTCTATTAATTTTGTAGTTCCTTCTGTGCTTATATATTAGCATTCAATGCTTGTGAAAAAGAAGAATCATTGCTTGCTTTCTCGATTTTGATTCACTATCTTCCAAATGATAATACAATTGATGATGACACAACTTCCTCAATCTTCCCATATCAGTGTGAGCAAATCATCTAGTATGTTTTTGTTTTTTCAACATATATATGGGTGCAAATTGAGTGAGAAATCTCAAAAATATGCACTTTAACAAAGTTTGTTGGATGAGACTATTAGAGAGGACCCATCTCTACTCTACTATAGTAGGCCGCATTACATACCTCACTACCAATGTTGCCAAGAAGCTCTGGCATAAAACATTCATCAAACAAGGTGGAAAAGAGAGATTCCCAAAAAATTATGGCGCTTTTCTTGGGAAATAAAGACAATAAAGAAAACACGACCTCACTTGCTAATAATGAGTGAGCAGTGTGCGAGAAAGCAATGAGCAAGTTGCTTTTGAGTGAGCTACTTTTGAGCAGGCAATGTGCGAGCAAGCAACCAATCAGTGAATGTTTAGCTAATGAGTAGAGAGGGAGTGTCCAAAAACTAAGCAAAGAGAGAGAGAAAGAGAGAGAGAGAGAGAGAGAGAGAGAGAGAATGAGAAAGCGGAGAGAGAGAGAGAGAATGAGAAAGCGAAGAGAGAGAGAGAGAATGAGAAAAAGAGAGAGATACAATGAGAAAGAGGAGAGAATGAGAGAGAGAGAAAGTTAGGACTCCTAAAAGCACTATAGATGCATGACATATAGTTATCTTGCATGCAACGTTTTTTATGGTCACTATAAAAAATGCTCTAAAAGTGGTAAAGTAGGTCTTGCCCTAAATAAAACATATAGTGGCCTCATCAACCATCGACTAGAAATTGGACCACATTTGTGAAACCTAGGAAATATGTGTTTGTGCTCTCTGCTCATTGTATATCTCTCAAAAAGGAGAATCCACTAGGGTACATCACAATCGCATCATTTCACTGGTATTAGAGCAGTTTGAAGCAAAAGTTTTTTGTTGTTGTACTAGTAAAGCGAGCACCCACCCACACACTTGAGGCTTGGCTTATGACTAAGGCATCAGCCAAGGCATAAACCTTGGGATACCTTGTCATCCGAGTCACCGAAGTCATCATTGGCATCATTGGCTACATGCGAGGGAGGAGCTCAATGATCAAGGAAGGCGGGGGTTCCTAGTACTTCCCCAGAGGTCATCTATTCTAGTACCATTCTCCTCACAAATCACTTAATTTGCGATCCCTTTCCACTGACCTACACTCTTGTAGTGTTTGAGGAGGGCAAAGACTAGGGTTTACATTACTTTGAACATGTTTTCAGCACTCAAGGCTTCATTCTTTGCTTTAGAAGCCTGTTTTGAAGCATTGGTGATTCTTGGATCCATTTTGGAATACTTCCACACATAGTTCACTTCACACAGTTTCAAGAACATCAAGGAGAGCATTCTTTGTACTTCTTTGATAATGAATATTCAGCTTTGGGGCTATGTTTTTCAACCTCACTAGTAAATCTGCATGTTTCTCGCAAGGTTTTCAGTTGTAGTGGGAGTAGCCACTACAAGTTTATGCAGGTTTTTGAGCCTAAATAATAGAGTTGAAAAACACTTACAAGTGTTGTTGGCTAGTGTTTGGGTTGTAAATTCAGCCAAGAAACTACATAAATTGATCACATACACACTATATATGCTTCTATGGATACCACTTATGTACGTCCATGTGTTCATTGATTAGGTTATGTTTTTGCATAAAGCCTTTGATGTTGATAAAAAAGGGTCATGGTGAGGTTTTCTTAATTGGGAGACATCCAGATGTTGTGGTATCTTTGGTGATCTAGGTGGAAGACTTACCTAGCCTCAACATAGGAGATGTATTATAGTTGTTAAAATGTGCTCGATAAGCCTAATTGGCTTCTTTTGGTTAATTCGTTATATGTAGTGGAGTTAGTGATTCATTATACAAGTTTACATGTTAGTACTCACAATTTTAAGAGTTTTTTAACATTGGTCATATTCACATTTTGCAGAGGAGACTCTAGTAATTTTTTTTCCATACTTTTTTTTTTCAATACAATGGTCGACTTCACTCCTTGACACACTTATTGGTTTGAACACATATATTCTCACATAATCCTTTTGGTTCATCATTGTTGTTCATTAATCCATTTTTTTGGGGAGACTCTGTTGAATTTCTCCCATAATCTCACACTTGGTCATCCTTTTTTAGCCTTAACAATGTTTTGGACTATTGAGCTCTATTATCATTCTAGAAAATTCTCTATCATCATGGCATCAAAAATCTTAGGCACATCTGGTGGATCTAGGTCTAGTGCCAACATTCTGAGGAGGAGCTATAACTTGCAGGGCAAGGACCATTTTGAGGTCCGAAAATTTGATGGCACAAACTTTTCTCTATGAAAGGATCATATTAAAGATGTGTTGATTTATAGTTGACAATGGAAGCCAGTAAATAGAATCTCAAAGAAGCATGTTGATATGGATGATGATGATTGGTATGATTATAATGAAATGGCCGGGTCTACCATTTGATTGCACCTGGCAAATAATGTTTACTTTATAGCATTAGACTGTGAAAATGCAAAGGAGCTTTGGAATAATTTATGCAATACATATGAAAAAGAAATGACATCAAATAAAGCGCATATGAAGAGAAAGATATATGACCTTCGCATGAAGGACACAAATAATGTTGCTGCTAATCTAAATGAGTTTGATGCTATATTCTCTCTATTAGAGATTCATAAAATGGAGATGGATAATGAAATGAAAACAGTCGTGTTGCTATGCATCTTGCAATAATCATGGGATATGTTTTGCATATCTATTAGCAATAGTGCACCTGGTGTTAAACTTGTCTATGATGACATATGTGGAGCACTATTAAGTGAGGAAATTCATAGAAAATCTATGTTTGGGACTCAGAGTGAAGATGCATATAATGTTCATGATTCTTATCAAGGAAAGAATTGGCAACATGGTAGGAGCAAGAACAAGGAAAGAATGGTCAAGGAAATAAGAGTATAAGTAAATCAAGGAAGAGGGATATCGAATGCCATTATTTTCATAAGAAATGATACATGAAAAAAGAGTGATATGTGTTAAAGAATGCTAAAAGTAAAGGACAAAATGTTGATGGCCATGTTAAACAACATCCTACACCATCTGCTTTGATTGTGAAGATTGCAGAAATTAATGTTATTTTTGATGATGTTGATGTGTTGACACTTGACAATACTGTGCCATCTGAGGATCTTATGGTAGATTATCTTTCTCATATGTAGTTGCTAGATTTTGGTGCATCTTTCCATTTGATATCAAATAGAGAATGGTTCTCTACTTATGCAATAAAGTTTCCACTTATGTAGCAAAGTCTCTTTGTACCATGAGACTTGATGACTCTTACTAGTGTGACATTGTTGGGATTGGAGATGTGATTGTGCAATTCATTGATGGTTCAAAATTTACTATGCATAATGTATGCCATGTACAGAAGTTATCATGTAGTTTGATTTCATTTGGTGAACTTGATGACCTTGGTTACAAGGTGGTTTTCTATGCTCAGCCCTTTCGCATATTAAAGGGAAACATGAATACTAAAAAAGGAAGAAAATTTGGCTCACTTTATAATTTATTTGTATCACAAAAAGAACACTTGTTAGTTTGTTACTGAATAGCCTATGGCTTGTATTTGGCATGGTCGTATGAGCCACATATCACGTAATGGAATGGAAAATCTTTCTCATTATGAATACTTACTTATGTTATATTTCTCTGATTTTTAATTTTTGTGAGCATTGTCAATATAGAAAGCAAGCTAGGAATGTGCATAAGATGCAAATTGACTCTTCAATTTAGCCTTTAGATCTTGTTCATACAGATGTGTGTGGTCTATTCCCACAAGGTCATTAGGTGGTTCTCTTTATTTTGTTTGGGTATATCCAATCAAATGGAAGAATGAGGTATTCCCTACTTTTAGAAAATGGTTTCCTTCAATTGAGACTCAAAAAGGAACTCAACTCAAGGCTTTTAAGTTTAGAGAATGGGGATGATTATACCTCACATGAATTCAATGTTTTTTTATCAATTTAGAAGAATTTCTAGCGAGCTTATAGCTTCTTATACCTTAGTGTAGAATGGTGTAGCTGAAAGGATCAATAGAACTATTCAAAATAGAGTAGTTTCTATGTTGCATCATGCAAACCTTTCACAAGGCTTTTGGGCGCAAGCAATATTGACTGTAGTTCATGTGATTAATCTTTCACCTAGTACTACCAAAGGTCTGAAAGTGGAACAAGAGTTATAGATAGGGAAGCCACCATATTATGATCATCTTCGAGCTTTTGGTTGTGAAGTGTATGTTCATATACCCAAGAATCTTAAACAAAAGGTGGACCAAAAGTCAAAGAAATGCAAAGATCTGAATAATATCCCTAAGTACAAAGTACCACCACATATGAATGAATCATGTATGTGGTAACATGGGGAAAAAAACTTCTAGCCAACACTAGAGTAAAAAATGCCCAGGTATAGGGAAAGTTTCACATCAAAGCTACTTGAGGAACACATAAGTGGAACAAACCCCCTAGGGTGAATGACGTGAACACATACAAGGAGTGATAAACAAGCCCCCACAAGGTAATAAGCCTAAATCTTTATGAAAAACTTTTTGCATATAAGGGTTTTGATGAATATGTATGCCACATTATCTTGTGTAGGCACATATACTAAATCAATATATCCTGCATGAAGGCACTCTTCACTTAGTAATTATGCACCTCAATATGTTTGGTCCATGCATGAAACACTGGGTTTTGTGCAATATCCAATGCACTCTGACTATCACTGAGAATATGCATGGTAGCATCAATCTCCATGCAAAGATCCATCAATAGGTGTCTCAACCATATACTCTCCAGTGTAGCCGTGAAAATTTCCCTGTACTCAGCTTCACAACTTGATGTCGCCATAATAGGTTGCTTCTTATTCAACCAAGGTATGCATGAGTCTTTGAGGAAAAAGCAATTACCACTAGTGGACATGTGAGTATCATAACAACCAGCCCAATCACTATCTATAAAAGCATGCAAGCATGCCTAAATCTCTATTCCATAAAAGAAGCCTAACCTCAAAGTTCCTTTGAGATATCTAAACACATGTTTAACTGCTTGCCAATGCTTAGTGCCAAGGGCTATGCATGAATCGAATCAACTAGGAAACTGAATACTATATATCCGGCCTTGTGTTGCATGCATATATAAGGCATCCCACATCTTGCTGATAAAGAGAAGTGTCAAATGCATCATTGGAATCCTCAACTGAGAACCTAAATCCTATCTCAATTGGAGTGGAAACTGGCTTGCAATCCTCAAAGTCAAAATGTTGAAGTAGTTTTTTAACATACTTTGCTTGATGCATAACGATTCCCCCCCGAATGGATACAAATTGGATGCCAAGATAGTAGCTCAAAAGACCAAGATAAGTGACATCTAAAGTATGCTACAAATCAGCCATAAGAATGGCAAGCTTTGCATCACATGACCTCAGTCAAGAGTATGTCATCAAGATAAAGAACAAGCACTCTAAGATCAGCCCCATCTTTGCATACACAGAGTGTGCTTTCATTTGGACTGCATGTGAAGCCAATAGTAATCAAGTGCTTATGGATTTTGTAAATGATACACATGGAGCTTGTTTGAGACCATACAAGGCTTTATGCAAGCAACAAACCATATGCTCTTTCCCTTTCATGGAAAATCCAGGAGGTTGCTTCACATAGCCCTCTTCTTGTAAATCACCATTCAAGAATGTTGTTTTTATGTCCAAGTGATGTACTTTCCAACCTCGATGAGCAGTTTGCAACCACGGTACAAATCGTAGTCATGCATGAAGTAGGTGCAAAAGTTTCCTCATAGTCAATGCCATATTGTTGCACATATCCTTTGGCAAGCAATCTAGCTTTGTAGCGATCAATGCTACCATCAAACTTTCTCTTAATCTTGTAAACTCACTTTGTACCAATGACATTTTTTTCCTTTTGGCAATTCGCATAACTCCCAAGTACCATTCCTATGTATGGAATCCATTTCTGATTGTGTAGCACTCATCCATTGTGGATCATCACATGCATCTTCAAAAGTAAGTGGGTCTTCATTACATGTTGTTGCAATAAGAGAATAATCCACAAAATAACTTGATGCATGGCAAGAGTTTGATCTTGTTCTACCAAGTAAAGGTACGGCTCAATTTGTTGTCATGCAAAGTTTGTTTTAGCCACTTTGGCATAGCTGAACCATACTTGCTTTTCCCCTTTTGTGAGATAGCAAGTGCTTCATTCCCTCAATCAAACCACTCCTATTCACTTTAGATTGCTCTTCTTGCAAAAGAAGAGATAGAACCTCATCAAATGCATACATATTGGGATTCCCTTTTGCAACCAAAGGGAGTGTAGTGGCAAAGCTTTGAAAAGATTCTAGTAATCCTTTCAACAATGTAGAGATGAGTGATGCATCCGGAATAATCTCATCTATGTTTGCCAATTCCTCACATATACATCCATAGACTCATTTTCAACCATACATACATCCTCAAGTTTCTTCCTCAAGTATGCAACACATGCTTCATTACGCATGACATACAAAGAAGCAAGAGTGTCCCATGCCTATCTTCATGTAGAACATGACTAAATGTGTGGAACTATATGATGCTTCACAGAAAGCACAATCAATGCATGAGCTTGAGCATCTTCTCCATCCCATCTAAGCTTCTCCTGTGAAGGTGGAGAAAGAGTAACCACTATACTTGAAGAAGAAATTCCATCTCTAATAGTAGATTGTGAAGTAGAAGAACTTGCATGTCTTTGATCTACATTTGCCACTATGTTCCAAAGTTTTGCAACAAGAAACATGCTTCATCATGTAAGAACACATTGGATAGTTGGTCCCATCAAGTTATCTTCAGTCTGAAGCATGCCAAACAAGTCATTTTTTCCCACAATTTCACTAAAGAACAAGGATGTGAGAGAATCTTTACTTCAACAAAAGCTGAAATGAATGATAAAATTTCAACTCACAAACAGTCACTTTGATGGAAATTTTGACTATACAAATGGCTTCAAAATGGGAGTAAAACCTCAGGGCAAATGGTAGAAATGTTTCTTGGCTACTGAAATTCATTGATCTATGCTCTGAAGTTGATTTGCATTATTAAAAGTGCACGAGCGACACGACACAAAAAACCAAAACTTGAGAAGGAGCTGAATCTACTTTGATACCACTATTGGGTGTGTGTAGAAGTGCAAGAGACACACAAGAAGCACACATAAGGAGCACAAACGCAGCAAGACGCATAGAGAAGACAAATGGCTAGAACAGCTATTTCTATTGAAAATGTAGAGAACTAAAATAAGAGCCAAATAAATCCCTAAGTACAAAGTACCACCACTATGAGTGAATCATGTATGTGGTAACATGGGGAAAAAACCTCTAGCCGACACTAAAGCAAAAAGTGCCCATGTGTAGGTGAAAATGTTCACATCAAAGCTTCTAGAGGAACACATAAGTGTAACAATGGTTGAAAAGGCCAAGTTCAATATCGTTCATGGGATCCTGAAACATGGTCAGTGATCAGAAGTAGTGATGTCATTTTTAATGAGTCTAAGATGCATAAACAACCCATTAAGGAGGTTGAAGTGAGAAGAGTGATATTTGAGGTTACTAGTCATCGAGTTAGCATGTGTAAAAATGCTACACATAGTTCAAGAGAATGTCCAATCAGATGGGAGTGCAAATGTTCCCATTCAAAAACCATTGAGACATTTTGCACATGTCTCGCATCCACCTGATAGATATGTTCCAAGTTTGGATTCTATTATGCTAACAAATGTTGGTGAACCTTCTTGCTACAAAGAGGCTATGTAGATAGAGGATCATGTCAAGTGGAAGTGTGCCACGAAGAGTGAATTGGATTCTATTCACAAGAATGGTATTTGGGATTTAGCACCTTTGCCAAAGGGTATGAAAGATTTACCATGTAAATGGGTATATAAGCTAAAATTCACATCAGCTAGAGCTTCTCCAAAGTATAAAGCACGACTTGTTGCAAACGGTTCTAAGAAACAACATGGTGTTGATTTTGAGAAAATCTTCTCTCCAATAGTCAAGATGACTACACTGTGCATGTTGCTTGGATTCCTTACAATGGAGACTTGGAGCTCATCCAAACGGATGTGAAATCTTCTTTCTTGCATGGAGATCTTACATATGAGATCTATATGGAACAACCAAAGGGTTATGTAGTTCCTAGCAAAGAAATTCTAATTTGTAAGCTAAAGAAGAGCTTATATGGGCTTAAATTATCCCCTAGACAATGGTACCAAAAGTTTGATGCTTTTATAAAATTTCAAGGCTATTATCAAAGCAATGAGGATCATTGACTCTACACAAAGAGATCCTCAAATGGTAGCTTGATATGCTTAATACTTTATGTTGATGATATGTTGATTGTTGGGAAGTCCTCCGATGACTTTTCATTGCTCAAAAGAATGTTGAGTGAGACATTTGATATGAAGATTTGGGGGATGTCAAACATATTCTTGGCATGTGCATTACTCCTTATTGGAGCAAAAGATGCATATACTTATCTCAAAGTGAGTACATATCCAAAGTACTTCACATGTTTAATATGTAGGGTGGCAAGGCATTGAGTGCGGCAGCTCGAAGACTCTTCATAAACTGAATGACTTTGCGGCAAAGTTTAACCACAAAGACGACGGGGTTGAGGCGAAGATATTTTTCCATTGAGGTGGAGTATCTATAGCTCCAACAATGCAATCAATGTCGCTATCCAGATGGCAATGGCTATACATAAAAGCCATATATTAATAATTCGAGAGCGATGGAAATTTATAGAGAGAGAAAGTTGAGTAACTTCAAACGTGAACCACCTCACACAGAGGTGTAAGAAGTGACATACACTCGTAGATAGTCGAAATTAGGAATGGCATTACGAGTGACTACCGAATGATTCTATTTGAAGTATACAAAACTAATTAACCTCAATCAAAGGAGTGCATATGGATGGAGAAGGAAGTGAACAATGATATCAACCTCACAAACGTAAATAGGTTGAAAAAAATTAAAACTTGATGACTTAAAAATGTGGTAGATATGTGTGCCAACTGTTCAAGAGTTTGAGTAGTAAAGTAGCAAATTTCCACCATTGAGACATCAGACTAGTTTTAAATTTTTTTTTGTAGGTACATTATAGCTATGTGGTGGTCAATGCTCCAATAAAGCGATAGGCTGCAGTTTCTTTCTCCTTATATGCACATTTCTACTCCATTGATACATCACAAAGAAGGTTCAAAGGATCTCGTGAATGGATATCAAGGAAGTCTGCATCATCAATGGTGTCAAAAGTATACAAATCCCATTAAAATTCAATCTCAACACATACAACGCATTGCTCAATGCATGCTCATAAGACGAGGATGAAGGCTACACCAACAATTTAAAAACAAGGAGAAGGCTCCATTAAACCAAGATCAAAGGGAGCGATTTGATCTACATCACTACCTAATGCACGTTGTAAACCCTCTCTGTATGTGTAGGGTTCCCACATGTCCCTCGATCCATATAAAATCACTTGGATCCTGAATGTCCAAGTATATATCTATGGATTCCATATGTCCATAGATCCTAGGGATGCCATATGTCCCAACTCCATGGATCACATATGTCCATAGAACCAAAACTACATGGATGCCATATATGAAAACTAGGGGATGCCATATGTCCCACACTTGGATGCCATATATCCAACTTATGTCTAAGGATCCCATATGCCCTTAGATCTAGAAACCCAATGGACTAAGTGATGCCATACTTCACTAGTTCCCCACATTACAAACAAAAGGGCCATCACATGAGGGGTGTTAAGAGTTCCATGTCCCACCCTTTTGTCCAAAGCTAGTTTCAGTCTCATATTAGCCAATATATCCTATATGCAAGGAGATTTTCTCTCTAGTCCATATAAGGAGGGCTTCACTTCACTCCGAAGCGACATTCACTCAAGCTCTTGGCAAAGTGCCCGCACTCTCCTCATGGAGGCTCCATGCTCATAGAGCATCCTATGCAAGTTTCTCATTTCATTTGACAATATACTTTATTTCCTTTTCATCATTATGTTGTTATTAGTTTGCTTTGAGCCTCCATAGTTAGTTGATCAATTTGTGAGTAGGTTGAGCCATGCTTCTAAACATGGAATCAAAGCATAGGTAAATTTTTCTCAATCTAGCTTCCCTACATCTTTCAAACACTTTTCCTAGTTTGCTAAAGTGTTCCTCATAACACTCAATAGATGAAACAATCCTTGGTCCTGAAAATGAGGATAAATCATCCATAAAAATTCTTAGGAAATGAAGCAAGAGAGGGCCAAATATTATTTTCACTATCATGTTAAAAGTTGTCAGAGCATTAATGGCATATTCCAAAAACCATCTTGACATACTCACATGTTTCCCAATGAGTTACAAAAGCAATCTTTGACCAATCTTCTAGGTGTATCTCAATCTAGTTGTAGCCACTCAAGAAATCCATGAAGTTAGACAAAGCATGTCCTTCTACTTCCTCTACCACCTACTCTACAAAGGGTGTAGAGCCATATGGAATATTCACTTTGTTGAAATCACAAAGATCTACACATAAAAATCTTGTCAGAGTTTTTCTTAGGAGCTAGACAACCATTCTATGTGTTCTTCTAGAATGATTATTCCAGCCTCTTCCATATTCCCAATTTCATCATGAACTACTTTTGCATACTTTGGGTTGAGACGATAGATTTTTCCACACATACATTTTCCCTCTTTATAAGTGGGATCCTATGTTGTCCAGATATGTAGGCATGTCTTCCAATTCGCTATACTACGGTGCATATATATATATATATATATTCCTTCATAAAGGTGAGTGTCTGATCTAGAATTCTAGGATGTTCCTAGAGCCATGATGCCATGAAACATTAAAAGAAAAAACATGATTTCTCTATAATAAACAACCATCTTCTTCAAGCTCTCACTTTTCCATATTCAAAAATCCAATAATCATGAGATTTGAGGGAGAGGTAGTACATATATGCTTGGAAGAGACTCAAAAATTTGGATGGCGAACCTTACCCTCATGGAGCATACAATGACTTTGAGCAGTTTTGACTCTCTTTCCTCCCTCTACTTATAGATCTCTATCAATCTCCCACTCTTTCACGTGCTCAATAAGAGATTTGAAAACTTTTTGACACTATCAACACATATGGAAGCTTTTGGGAGTTGTTTCTAAGAAGAGTTGATACTTCATGCATGCCATTCACAAGCTTTATGAATTACATATTTCTACTCCATTTTCAATTCAAATTCTTAAAAATAGAGATTGAATATGAACTTGAAAGAATTTTTGAGATTTTATTCACCAAAGATCTTGCTTTGATAATCCAATGCAAATGCTTTTACTTCCAAAATTACTTTCTAAGATCATATGTTTAGAGCATGTGTATGACTCTGATTTGGCATTAAGCACTTGCAATGGCACCAAACAATTGTGTTATAGCAGACCCACAAAGGTTCAAAAGTAATTTTATGCCAACGTCAAGTGGGTTAATTGACACAATGCTAATGTTAATCTAAGTATTGACCAAGTACAAGGCATGGAAACCAAAGACATGAATGCAAAGCCTAAAATCTAAATAGAGGATAGAAAAGTCCCAAGAAGAGAACATGCAGGAAACTTTATTTATAGATATCCCTCAAATTACAAAGAACTATGTTGCATTTATTCAATTGAATAATAGAAAAATCTTGAATATGGTCATTTATTCAAGGATTCCCGAATATATTGAATAAAAAAACGATTAGCACTAAAAAGAAAAAAAACACATACATACACACACACACACACACACACATATATATATATATATATATATATATATAGCTCCACATTCGATCGAAACTCTCTCGAGTGAATTTTTTAAATCGAAAAGCACATAGCAAAGCAAATAGCACAAACAAATAGTAGAGTCTTGTGAGCTACTTTAACATAGCAATCATGTATTTCTCTTTTTTTTTTCTTTTAAATGTTATTATGTTTGTCATGTATCATACATATGTTATGATTTGCATATGCATCTCTTACATATGTCTCATTTGTATTCATGTAATTAGTATTTATGCTATCTTTAATGATCACGAGTATATATGTTTTTATTTGCAAAGGCATTCTTAACTCTCTCTAGGTCAGCAAGTTCTACCCCTGATTTGTGGGATTCGGGGGGTCTCAAGGGCACTAGTCCCATTCACTTGTATCTCATTCTTCCTTTTATTTTTAAATTAAAGTCCGGGAGAGTAGGCCAAGGTTGAACTTCTCTTTTATTAAAAAAAATTGCAAATGCATTTCTTACTTGTTTACTTTGATTAATTAAATTTTTAAAAAATCAACTACTATGATTGTCTCACTTATTGCATCAATTCTTACTATCACAATAGTATATGGATATAGAGATAGATATGTTGAGATTGTTTGAATTGTTGCCTCGATTGCTACTCTCTCAATAGTATAGGGAGTTTATAGGGACAATAGTAATTGTTGGATCTTTGAATCTTACTCTCACAATAGTCACATAGATTCACCTCATGCTAAACTAGCTTACACAAAAGTTTCTTTGCAAAGAGTGCCTAGTTCACCCAAATAAAAATAATAATAATCTTTGCGTGTGCAAGAAATCATTATTGTGTAGGTTGATTCATATGAGGAGAAGAAAGCTTCATTTTCCCAAACTCATCATGTCGGATAGACATTTATAGGCAATAGGAGAAACAAATAAATAGCAAGATAGAATGGATATGAAAGTACGATATTATAATAAAGTAAGTCTATGATCTAAGGGTCTAGCTGGTTCAGACAGATCTGAAATCAGACACTGTTTGGTCATCCATATGTATGACCAAAGATCTCGAGTCTAGACTTACTAGAAGGTCATTTACTCTTGTAACCAAGTGATCCACTTAGCCTAGTGGTTAAGACTCAAGGATGTGAAGGAGGAGGTTTTGGGCTCAACCCCATCGGGTACACGGGAAGAGTGTTTTGCCCAAAGAGCTCTAGAAACTTCTAGAAGCATCCACTTGAGTTAACTCTGGTGAACTGGGACACTTGGCACACATGTAGTTACATGGTTGACACGGATGATTAGAATCCACCCGCCCAAGAAGGCAAACCCTTGGAGAGAGCATATATAGATGCATATGGTTGGGAGGAGAGTCATTCATTCAAGAGCTATGCATGTGGCTACACTGTTGAAAATATCATCTTGCTTTTAACATGATCGATGAATTTCATTGAAGAGGGAAGATAAATGGTTCATAAGGAAAGGTTGGAAGTAGACTTTCACCACTAAAACTTGAGCAAATTTTCTCTATATTTCTCTTTGCCCTAAACTAGCATTAATTTGTGAGATCGTGACTTTCACTTATCATTCATAAAATTTAGCTGATTGTGTATCTTTTCTGGCCATTTACACACATAGACACACACACACACATACACACACATTTACACACACACACATGCATACACACACATACACACACATTTACACACACATACATATGCATACACACACACATATATATACACATACACACATATATACACACATACACACACATACATACATAGACACACACACAAAGACACACACACACACAGAGACACACACACATGTCACAAGGAAGGAGATAAGGAAGAGAGCTCACACACACACTCTCACTCTCAAGGAGAAGCACACACACAGATTGAGGCAAGGAAGAATTTTCTTCTTCTTCTTCTTCTATTACATAAAAGGAATGTACAAGAATGACCTAAAAACAAGAATACAACAAGTGCAATATATAAAGATCAGTACATACGGAAAAACCTAATATCCGCGAATGAGTGAGCTGGCAAGAAACAAATGTGCCATCACTCTCGGTAGATAAATCTAATAAAGCTCAATGAAGTATCCCTGACATATATCGGTATGACCACTATACATGTCAGAGAAACGAAAAACTGGTACGTGTCATCCTGGATCATCACATGTTGAGCTTGATATCTCAACACTCCCCCTCAAGCTCAACGCCATATCCTGTAATCCAAGCATCTCTCGAAACTTCTTTAGCTTCTCAGCTCCAAGTGCTTTGGTGAAAATATCAGCAACCTGCTCATCTGTTCTCACATAAACAAGATCAATATCACCTACTAATACCTTCTCTCTGATGAAGTGATAATGTACCTCAATATGCTTTGTTCTAGCATGGAAAACAGGGTTCCGTGCTAACTGTATGCTGCTAAGATTATCACAATAAATAGTGATAGGCTTTTGCACTTCCACACCTAAATCTGCAAGTAACATCTTCAGCCATGATGCCTCACATGCTACCATTGCAGCACCTCTATACTCAGCCTCTGTACTCGACAAAGCAACAATGGGTTGCTTCTTACTGCTCCATGTAATAGTTGCACCTCCAAGTGAGAAAAGAAAGCCACTAGTAGATCTTCTATGTGGAGTACTACCAGCCCAATCTGCATCGGTGTATCCATGAACCTGCAAATCTACACCAGCTTCATAAAACAATGCATAATCCAAAGTAGCACTCACATAACGTAGAGTGCGCCTCAGAGCATCCAAATGTGGCTTCCTGGGAACCTGCATAAATTGACTTTCAAGTCCAACAGTATAACTTAGATGAGGCCTTGCAATTGTGAGATATATAAGACTTCCCACAATTTTCTTGTACATAGTAGCATTTTCCAATGTTTCACCTGATGTAGTATCCAATTTCAAATTCTGATCTAATGGCATAGAAATTGGTTTACAATCAGCCATACCATACTTTTGCAGCATATTCAAGGCATATTGCCTTTGCGACATCCATATACCTGTTTCTGTATGTATAAACTCAATGCCCAAGAAATAGCGCAGCACACCAAGATCTTTCATGTCGAATTCCTGCATAAGAAGTTTCTTTACCTCTTTGATGCTTTCTTCATTATCACCACCTACAATCAGTTCATCAACATAAATAGCCACAATAGTGATGCCATCATCATCCTTCCTTGCATATAGTGAGTGATCTGCATCACACATAGAGAACCCAATGCTGGTTAAGTAATCAGCAATCCTTGCATGCCATGCACGAGGGGCTTGCTTCAACCCATACAAAGCCTTTTGCAACCTACAAACATATTCTGGATGCTTTGAATCTTCATATCCTTGTGGCTGGTCCATATATACTTCTTCCTGTAACTCACCCTGTAGGAAATCATTCTTCACATCCATCTGATGCAAAGTCCATCCTTTTGTTGTAGCTAATGCAACAAGTGTTCTGACAGTAGACATTTTAGCTACAGGGTTGAATGTTTCCTCATAATCAATGCCATATGTCTGTGCATAACCTTTAGCTACCAATCGTGCTTTATACCTGCTTATGCTACCATCAGCATTATGCTTTACCTTGTAAATCCATTTGCAGCCTATGGATTTCTTTCCTTGTGGCAATGGAACCAGCTTCCATGTATCATTTCCATAAAGTGCAGCCATCTCCTCATCCATAGCTTTTTCCCAATCTGCATTACCAATTGCATCTTCAAAACAAGAAGGTTCAGCATCTTGTATTACCTTTGTCATGTAGGCACAATGGCGAGCCATGTAACTATCATATGTCAATCATTGCACTGAATTACACATCCTCCCAGATCTTCTTGGTCCTGGGTCACTTCTTCTTGTATCATCTGCATGTGCCCTTCTTACTCCTGGAGTCTTCATAGAGGGCAATCCAAGTTCCTCATCAAGACTCTTTTCTGAACTGCTTGAATCTCCATCAACATCTTCAAAACCTGCACCTGTTTTACTACCAGCAAAAAGCTTTTCTTTACCTTTCTTGGATGTATTTGATGAATTTGCTGGACTAAAATTTCCACGCAATCTTTCACTCCATGGATTTGAGTTGGAACTATTGCTTGGTGATGCATCCGGTCCACTCAAAACTTGAGATTCTGCACTTGATTTTTCAGCATTTTCTTTGTCATTTGGTTCAAGATTCTGTCCTTCTTTGGCATCTGCATAGAAGCTTGACATTTCATCAAATACCACATCTCTGCTCACCTTCACCTGTCGTGTGAGTGGGTTATAACATTTGTACCCCTTTTGCTCAAGGGAGTATCCAATGAAGACACATTTTTCTGCTTTCGGATCAAGCTTCGTCCTCAACTCATCTGGGACATGTACATATGCGATACAACCAAAAACTTTCAGATGTGATAAGTTTGGCTTTTTACCTGTAAACTTCTCTTCAGGTGTAACTTGATGTACAACAACAGTCGAATTTCTGTTCATGATGTATACAGTAGTATGCACAGCTTCTGCCCAATAACAATGAGGCATATTCTTCTCAGCCATTAAGGCTCTTGCTATTTCTGCAATATGTCTATTTTTGCATTCAGCAATGCCATTCTGTTGTGGTGTGTACCTGCATGAAAACTGATGCCAAATTCCATGATTTTTTAGAAAACTGCTGAACTCATTTGACATGTATTCACCTCCTCCATCAGATCTTAATGTCTGAATGTACTTCCCTGTCTGCTTTTCCACCATAGCTTTAAAATTCTGGAAGTGAGTGAACACTTCGCTCTTCTCTTTCATGAAATATACCCATACTTTGCGTGTATGATCATCAATGAAGGTAACATAAAACCTGCAACCGCCCATAGATGTGGTCTTTGCTGGACCCCAAACATCTGTATGTACTACTTCTAGTACATTCTCACTAACATGCTTGTCATGTGGAAATGATGCTCTTGACTGTTTACCAAATTGACATGCTGCACATACCTTTTGCATTTCTGCAACTTTGAAATTTGGTAGTCCATGGACAATCTCCTTTGACTGCATCATTTTCAGCCTTTGCAAGTTTGCATGTTCAATCCGTTTGTGCCATATCTCTATATCTGCAATAACTCCTGCACCTTTTGCAAACATGGATGCATTCATTTCAGGAATCTTCACATTTAAGGTGAACATCCTACCCACTTTGTTTCCTTTGGCAACCAATCGTCCATCCTGCTTGTACTCATCTACATATAATCCATCAGCATTGAACCTGACTTGTAATCCCTGGTCAACCATTTGTCCAACAAAAACCAGATTCTTTGTTATATTTGGAACATGCAACACATCAGCAAGATGTTTTACCTTCCCATCCTCCATAGACAATGCTATGTTTCCTATATGCTCAATAGGATGCGATGTATCATCACCTGTTTCAACATATCCAGGAACTGGTATTTTCTGCAAACTACTAAACCATTCTACATGACTGTTCATGTGATTTGAAGCACCTAAATCAACATACCAGACATTATCATTCGATTTTGAAACACCAGCAGACATCGTATTCATCATGTGGTGTTGAACCATAAACAGCTTCTCAGAATCATCTGCACTTGTGGATGCATAGTTGTTTTGCTGCCTTCTGTTATTTTGATTCTTTAACCTGCAATCACGTTCAAAGTGTCCAGGTTTACCACAATTCCAACATCCTTTACTATCATTACCTGAATCATTTCTTTGGAAATTTCTGCGACCTCTTTGGCTCCCCCTGCCTCGAAACTGTCATCTTCCTCCTGCATGATTCTGTTGTTGACCTTGGTCTTGGTTACTGTTTCCTCTTCCACTTCCAAAACCTCTACCTCTACCTCTTCCTCTGCCAGAGTAGAATACCTGCTCAGAACTGGGCTTTCCTTGGGAGTTTGAGCCCTCACCAAGATTCTTTTCTTCAATAATCAGCATAGATACCAGATCAACAAAATTGGGAATATTTTCCCTCGTCTGTATGGAAGTTCTGAACTTCTTATATGCAGCTCCTAAACCACGAAGGCACACTTCCACCTTATCATCATCATCTACATTCACGCCAATAGATGCAAGTGACTCACATATGCCTTTGATTTTAAGAGTGTAGTCACTTACCGACATGCTCTTCTTTTCCAATGTATGCAGCTCGTTCTTGAGTTGCAATTTCCGTGCCTTTGTATT